>CAWUFW010016257.1:0-319373 GCA_963921515.1 Calotriton arnoldi | reverse complement strand
GCAGAGGCCAACCGCAGCGCCATGCATGCGTCGCACACAGACACAGGGACACAACCAAGCAGCACACACATCAGCCCCACCCGAACGCACATGACACGTGACAGGCCGGCCACAGACATGTCCCCAACGCCCAATTCACGGACAACACCCAACGCCACACAACCGACGCACACATGTCAGTGAAGACACGCAACAGCAGGACACACCCCAGTGTAACAAACATGGCGTAGCACACAGCGGCGGCAACACCAACTAGGAGAAGCAGGGCCCCTTCGGGAAGAGGAACGCCAGTACCACACAGAAACACCCATACCACCCTGCACATATGAACAAGACATATAAAACGGAACACCAAAGAGCCCGGGACCGACAACAGGTGGCCCAAGAATAACATTCACACACAAGGCCCAACGCAGAGCGGAAAGGCAGCCTGCCGCCCACACAAGGGAGAGCAGACAGCACTGAATGACCTTCCATTCCAACTCCGAAACCACAGCCCTACGACAGAAGCCGGTGAATACAGCCATTGTCCAAGAATAGACCAACACAGGCATGCCGAGAGACCGACCACAGGGCAGATAGCGCATATCACAGAAGCACACAACGGACGGGGAAGAAAGAAGAAAACACTCCCCATGTCGGCCACATGCAAGTTAATTGGAAGGAGTCACACAGCACTGACCTTGAACTGTCTGAGAAGCATGTGGGAAGAGGGCCCGTGTCCTCCAAACAAGCCAACAGAACACAAGTCCTGTCTCCCTACGACTACACAGAGCTCACAGCAACCCCGGAGCGTGCACATTGCAGACTGCACACACAGCCGGAGCACGCCACCTCAACGAACCGCTGCGAAATGGCAACCGCAGCACACCTACCCAACTACGCCGAACAGCTCAAGCTGTACAAAACCAACCTGTGCCATACATTGGGATGCGATCTCCTGTCCCTGCTGAGCGTAAGTTACCGACTGACTTACCGCATCACATTGTTCAGCGGCATCATGCCCGTCTTCTACTGTCGGAGGTGTCCCTACCAGCATCCCGTCGAGATATGCCTCTCCAACCCGGCATGTCTGAAGGCGGACCTGCTACCACTACTCCTCCCTCTGGACGCACACGACAGGGCCTGCTCTGCCTATGGGGGCATGGCGTATGTGGCCAACATCGCACCCGCACTGAAATGGGACCACTGTGCCTCCACACGACGGATCATCGATAACAGCTACATCGAATGTCACCCAGCATGCCCCATCATGGTCCTCCAAGGGACAACTTACGAACAACACCTTGACAGCCACCATCCGCTTCATTGGCTGGCAAACATGTACACCACCAATGACATGGAAGCCCTGCTGGACGGCATCGCATACCTGACAACCTGTAAATACGTCGGACCACAACGCAGGTTCCCGAGTGACCTATGATGTCCAACCCCGCACCCATGCTTAGCTTCCGCACGGACTGGCCAGTCACCACCACAACAGCCATACCAAGCGACCGGCAACTGTAACCACACCATCATCGACATCGCCATGACATCGGATATGACCGGGACATGCACACTGTTCCCCATCACATCCAGGAACACCGCATGCATCGTGGGAGGCAGTGGCATGGGCTCTGTGTATCGCACCCACATGGACGGAACTGCACGAACAACCAGGACACGACATGGATCCAGCGCCCATGGACACACACACCGCTCAGTGGACATGAATAGGTCGCCTGGAGTCTGTGGGTGCTGCACCCTCCCACCCCCGCCCGGGAATCCCATACCAGGACCTTTGCATGGACGACAAGTGCATACAACAACAACACGACCCCAGTGACTGTGACATGTCCAGTAACCACCACAGTGCAACAACAAGTGGCACGCCGCTGCATGCTACGCAAGCACATGCCCTGATGTCATCTCACATGCACGCATGCATGAGGAACAACCGCAGCAAACCTGTCACATGGAACTGAGATGGACTGTGCCCATGATGCCAAGCGGTCTGGTAGGCTACATGTATACCGTCTGTGTCAAAGTCCGCAGCTCCGCAGCTATACGTAAATGTACATTAGCACAGCCTTGGCCAAGCAGATGTCACTCTGAAGCCCACATCCCACATGCAACAGCCAATCACATGTAACCCCACACCCTATCCCATTTGCAATCATGCTCAGTATATCCTCAACATGTATTCCGCTGCCAGTAGTGTCCACTATACTGCATCACAGAGGACAGAAGACTCAATATAATGTTTGAAACCAAAACTGTCTCCGCTGACTCATTTCACAAGTACGAATGAGAGAGGATGAGAGTATGTGAAGTACACGGCAGTCGTGACATGACCATGTAGTCCACTGGTATTGGATGTCAACGCAAATGAGTAGCACTACTGTGGAAGACACACATGTGTCGTGTGAAGTCGTATGGACGCAGTGCTCAGGTGGGTGGGTGCGACGGGTAGATGCGCACATGCCAAGTTGGAGCACGCCGTGTTGGGAGGGGTCATGAGACAGTACACCACCGCTTCCTGGGCATTGTGAGAGGACACCTGTCGGGGGAGTGAACACGTGTGTGCACAGCAGCCGGGCACATGTACAAAGCGGTACCAGGCGCACCTCAGCCCACCCTCTGTGGACAAGCTGGATCCTGTTGTGCGCCCGCCATGCCCCTTGACAAGGCACACACAGCCCCAGTCGACCAGGTGTAACCCCAACATAGTCAATCCGCACAGGCGATACAGGGCACGGGATGGCAGTGGAGCATGGTGTGTGAGAGGTCTCCTCGCGCTCCTCCTGGTCATATCACGCAGGCAATAGAACCTCAACATCTAGCATGGCACAAGTCAAATGGAAGTGTAGTGGGGACGCACCACAGCACGAGCAGCACTGACGTCACGGGAGGTGGCTCGCACCATCCCATCCATTGCCCATCATACCAACCACGCCACATGCCATTGCGACTAAGTGCAAGCGCGTGCGCCACCACCCCGAGCCCTCCCCAGAGAGGCCAAAGAGTGAATGTGTGGGCCATCAGCCACAGACGGACGCGGCCTGGCCGCAAGGGCAGCCACAGCCACTGGGTGTCGCAGGTGGCGGATCCGGAAGGCGAAGACTGTGATGCATAGTCCATGCAGGCCGGGTCTCCATTTGGGGCACCACGCAGGTGGACTGGCGTCCCGCCACACATCATACCCTGAGACAGCCCACTCGTGCAACTGGACCCACACATACACTCCTTGCCCTCTCTGGTGCGAGCTTGGGGCTGCCTGTGCAGGCGCTAGCCTCGCAGGTGAGCATGCATATTGGGGGAGCGAGGGGAGGACATGAGGGCTGGGGCGAAGATGACTGTATCACTGTCAGTAAGTACAAGGGATGACCCAGATGTGGAAAGGAAGAGACGTGTCCCGTGTGTACTGCAACTAGTCGCCAATCCAACTACCCCCATGTCCGAATGTAAGCCCGCACCTAGGCCCGCCCATCCGCCACATCGAACATACCACCAGCACGACAACCTTCCCATTCGAAACACTGACTGGGGGTGGCGACCAGTGAACAATCATGTGTAGCCTACCCACGCGTACATGTGGGCCCTCCATGATCCATGTCACCTGCGGCAAAGTCATGACATGCGCAATGAGGAAGTGAGGAGAGCTGTCCGCCCCACGCGCAGAAGGTGGATCAGCTCCACAGACCCAGCAGCGAGTCCAGCAGGGGTCACATGTGCAGGGGCAGCTGTGCCTGGTGTGAAGGCACATGCATATAGACAGCACATCGACCAATGTGTAGTCTGCCCACATCTACAGTCCATCATCATGCGGACATAGGAATTGAACACAGGGCAACACATCTTCAGTTGGTGCACCACCGTGACCAACAATGCGCAATCATCGACGTACCCGCCCTGTGCATGGCCCCCACCCAACGGAGGCACATCCAGTGCCACCATCCCACACACACAAGCCTTCCACGGAACATGCTGTGTCCAATGGTCAGTACAGAGTCAGCGCCCATCTGGTGGATCCTGAACAGGAGACACATGCACACACATGCCAGCTCCCACTATGTACGTCTGCCACCTGGCACGTGCAATGTAACCTCTCACCTGTGACGTGTGACTGCAAGCACACAGCCGTCTTGGCATGGGGCTGTCAATGTGGACACCTGTCAATGTTTCGGGAGGTGTGATCCGTACAGTGCTGTACATAGGGTGCAGTGCTGACACCTACTACTGTCTCATATCCCCTCGTGCCACAGGTCCCACTTGTTTTGGCCGCTCAGCCTGTGCCCACATCGTCGTCGTCGTGTGCCATACTCATCCAGCCGCGGATGCAGTTCCATGCTCAGCAGACATTCATGTTGCCGTGGCGTTGCCGCTTGACGGATATGCAGTCAGTCCCCATCAGCACGCCCCGCAAGTCATTGGGGCCTAGATCCCCATGTGCATGCACATGGCAGTGGTTTGTATCACTAGCCATTGCCATTGTTGGGAGACCTGTGTAAGTGTATTGTGGCCGTGCCGTCCCAGCTTGACAGCTGGGCTGTGGCTCATGTGCTTGCTCAGTCATGTCAGTGATGTGTATGCGAAATTGCTATGTGTCGTGTTGCTTTGACATGTGTCCTCTGCCATTGTCCCTAGGCGGAGACCGAACATTGACCGCCCATACCAATTGCTGGCGGACATGGACGATACAGAGGTTATTAGGAAGTTTCGGCTGGACAGGCCAACCCTGCATCGACTGTGTGCCATGTTAGAACCCCATCTCCGTCCCCGCAGGGTGTATCCGACTGCTGTCACCCCACGGCTAAGGTGATGGCCGCCATGCATTTCTTCGCCACTGGGTCATTCCAGCACACAGTGGGCATTGGAGGAGGGATGTCCCAGCCCATGTTCAGCAAGGTGCTGAGGGATGTACTGGCAGCCATGATGCTGTGCCGGAACAGGTACATCCGCTTCCCCAGGGCTCGTGAATTGGCGGCAGTGAAGGGTGCATTCTATGCCCTTGGCAGAATCCCACACGTCGTTGGAGCCATTGACTGCACACATGTCGGCCTTGTTCCACCACAGGCCACTGAGCACCTGTACCGCAACAGGAAGCACACGCACTCCCTGAATGTGCAAGTGGTGTGCCTTGCGGACATGGTGATCACCCACGTGTGTGCAAAGTTCCCAGGCTCGGCCCATGACGCACACATAATGCGCAACAGCATCTTGCCACGACTGATGTCCAATATGCAACAGGATCGTGCCTGTATTGTCGGTGAGTATGTGGAGTGGTGTAGCGTGCTGGCTGTGCGATGCTGTCCCCTGTCCAGTTGGATTAGCAACGGTTCTCTGTGTCCCTCACACCCAGGTGACTCTGCGTATCCGAATGGGGCATGGCTGCTCAGTCCATTGAGGAATCCTCGCACCCCAGCAGACGATCGCTACAATGAGGCACATGGGAGGACCAGGCGTGTGGTCGGCGTACCTTTGGCCTCCTCAAGTCCAGGTTCAGGTGCCTGGACCGCACCGAGGTGCGCTGGCGTACTCCCCACAGAAGGTGTGCCGGATAGTGGTGGCGTGCTGCATGCTGCACAATCTGGCCATTCGGAAGCAGATCCCCCTCATCGTGGATGACGGAGATCAACCAGGGCCCCAGCCCGCAGACCAGGACAGCTCAAGTGAGGAGGACAGCGGAGAGGAGGAAGCTGGTAATGTGCGCAGGCAGCTCATCGCCCGCTACTTCACTTGATGGTGAGTGTCCATTTACGACGGCTGATGTGGCTGTATCTGTGCAGGTGTGTGTGTGCTGTGTCAGGGTGGCCGTTTGTTCACTGCGTGCTGTGTGTCAACGCTCCATGGCCAGGGTAGTATGCCACTGTTGGTGGCTGTGGCATTGTGCCCTATTGCTCTGTGCGATGTGTGTACATTGCTTGTAGTTGTTGACATGTACTGTGTGATGGGTGTGTGACACACTCATTGAATGTGCTCCTGTTCTGTCTCACACCCCTAGGTCCCTACAGGCCCTCCGGATTCAATTGCCATGCCACGCATCAGGTGCCTTTCCGCCCAAGGTGGCCGTTGTATTCCGTACAAATAAGACACAGGGCACAAACAGCAGTTAGTGAAAAAGGTGCATTTATTTCAAACTGTGACATGTGATTGTGTGTAAGGTGATGACAAAAGTGGTGCGTGCAGTGACAATGAGCTGTCGGTCATGGCTGCGTGATGATCAGGGTGTACCCACTGGTTCTATGTCCATAGTCCAACACACACATGCCATCCAGATGGCTGTGTGGAGTGGGATCGTAGTCCAAGTCAATGCAGTGGCTGGTCAAGGAAGGCTGGCGGAAGGCTGGCTGGCTGCCTCACTTGCGTCTGGAGCGTGCGAAGTCCTCCCGGGAGATCTGTTTCCTCTTCGGACGGCCCCTTCCACGTTTGCGAGGGGGTGCCTGCTTGCGACATGCTGGTGGTTGAGGTGTGATCACTGGCTGTGGACGCAGGGGAACTGGACACTGCTGCTCCACCCTGCGCCCCGGCAGGTGGTGGCGGAGGGAGCTGCTGTCCCTGGCTGTGACCTCACCGCCACCACCAGCTGTCCCATGAGGTCCACGATTTGGCCCATACGGGCGTCCATGGACCTCAGCACCCCCAGCACCTCACGCGTGTCTGAAGCAGACCGGACCCATTGTCCTTGGGCCTCTTCATAGGCCCCAAGGACTCTGGCCATGTGAGGCAGGGCATGGCTCCCAGGGAGGCTGGCGTTTCCTGACCCTGCTCCTCCTACCAGTCCTGCTGCCACCGGCCTGCCCACTAGCCACATTGCTCACCACGGTCCTTGCTGTGGCTCCCAGGGTGGATCCAGTCGTCCGGGCCACCACCTGCGCTGGGGCTGGTGCCAGCGAAGACGTGGCGGTGGTGGCGGCGGTGGTGGTCGGTGCGGCGATGGTGGCGGTTGCGGCAGTGGTAGTGGCCACAATGACCGTGGGTGTGGCCGCAACGACAGTGGCAGCAGGGGCTGGGAATGTTCAGCAGCCCTGGATGATGGGTTGGTGGGTAGGAGGGGTCCTGGGGAGCGGCTGGGCCCTGCCACACCAGATGGGCCTGCTTGGTTGTCCGTGTCCGAAGAGGAGGACAGATCCTCCAGATCCGTGTGTCCTCGTTGGGGGCTTGTAGGCTGGCTGTGCTGGCTGCTGGCTCCATCCCCAGCATCCAGCAGTTCGTCACCTGTGGAGAGAATGAGATTTGTTATTGTGTTGCACCTGGCGAAGTATGTAATGGCGTCTGACATTGACAGTTCGTGCAATCTCGTACATGGGTTTCCCGGAGGCGTGTGTGTGGCTGTAGCATCTGTAGTTGTGTGTGCTTGGCAATGGGACTGTGTGCTGTGCACATGTGGCATGGGACGGATTGGCCATGCCGATGGGTGTGTTGCTGTGCCCCTACTTATTGTGGCTCTGGTGTCTGCGGGCTCCTGGCCCATCCTGGGTCTGGTTTGTACTTTGCTTTTGGGGTTCAAATGGAACGCTTAGGAACGCATATGGCAACATGGGGGCTATGCCCCAGATTCGCATTTGGGAGGGGATATGCTTTTGGGGTTCAAATGGAACGCTTAGGAACGCATATGGCAACATGGGGGCTATGCCCCAGATTCGCATTTGGGAGGGATATGCTTTGGGGTTCAAATGGAGCAGCTTAGGAACGCATATGGCAACATGGGGGCTATGCCCCAGATTCGCATTTGGGAGGGATATGCTTTTGGGGTTCAAATGGAACGCTTAGGAACGCATATGGCAACATGGGGGCTATGCCCCAGATTCGCATTTGGGAGGGATATGCTTTTGGGGTTCAAATGGAACGCTTAGGAACGCATATGGCAACATGGGGGCCATGCCCCAGATTCGCATTTGGGAGGGAATATGCTTTTGGGGTACATGCTGTGAGCCATGGGTGCCGAACGTGACATGTGTTGTGGCAGCATGACAGTGCATGGTTTGAGGTGTGTGCATGCTTGACATGGCCTGCATATTTGCTGTCTGTTGTGATTACTGGACATGGCATTGGACGCATCGTTATGAGTGAGTGATGGTTGTGTGCCAGCCAACGTATTGCAGTTGTCCCATCTCCTTGGTGTGCGTGCTGCCCTGTGCCATGTGCATCACTGCAGTGCTCGGGGGGTGTGGCCCATGTTGTGTGTTGTTGCTCACAGTGTGTCGTGCACTTCCTTGACTTCTGGCACATGGTTGGTCATGGGCATGTATCTTAGCGTGACTGCTGTATGTGTGGCAGCTGTGCGGATGACATGCCTTTCATGAGACTGGGGCTGACGGATGGGATGGATGGTATGTTGTTTGTGCATGGTGTGTCTGTGTGTTTGATGGGTTCAGTGGTGTTCGTGTGCATTTATGTTGTTCCGCTCTGTTGCGTCTAGTGTTGTTTGTCTTACATAGGCGTAGTTGTGGGGTGTGTGGTTGACAGGCAGTAGGGGCTACATGGACAGGACTTCAATGGTGTTTCGGTTGTGTGTGATGAGTTGCACAGTGGCTGCCGTGTGGTACTATATTCAGTGTGGCTTGTGCATGCAGACGTGGCTCCTTGGGTGTTGCTATATCTGTGATGGGTCATGTGGGGTGTGAGTCTGTTGTTCATGTCCGTGTGCACATTGTTCACTTGTTCGTGACGGTGGGCGGTGCTGCGTGTTCGTCTGCTACGTGACATGTCCCATGTGTTGGTCGTGTTATGGTCCTCATGCCTCCAGTAATCCAGCCCTGTCCAGTTTCCCACCTGCAAGTTGTTCGTGCGTGCACTGTACTGGATGCCACATGGCTCTCAGTGGGGGTGCTCCATGTTGCAGGTCTGTGGGGGTGGGGGGTGTTGTGGGTCGTGGGGTGGCTGGACACCCACTGACACCGATTGCTGTGGACCGTGATGTCTGCCTTTCGGCTGTCGTTGTGCACTGCGGTGGCTGACACGTGGCTGTGGGGTGTGGGGGATGCTCCTCCTTGCTGTGCTGTGGGACTAGGGGCCTGGTGTGTGTTGTACTTGGGCTGTCCACCCTCCCACCCACTGCACTTTGTGTTCCTGCCACTTACCTGTTACTTGTCGGTTAGTGCAGCTGTGGCGGACACATGGGTGTGGTGGGTGCTCGTTGTGGCGCTTCTGGCATATTTGTGGACCTGTTGGTGGTTACGTGGCTGGCTTAGTGTACACATGTCCCCACGCATCTTACAGTTGTTCGGTTTGGGCTGTGTGTGGTAGTGTCTGTTGCATGTGTGTGTGATGTGTTGTGTATTGTGTGCTGGACATGGGGGTGTTTGTCCCTGGGAGCTGTGGCATGGTGGTAGTGCATGTGAGTACATAGCGGTGTGCTGGTATACATTAGTTTGTACTTACCAGCCTCCACTCCCCTGCTAATCCGGCGAGGATCTCCGGATGGATTATGACTCGCACCTTCTCCTCCCACGCTTTGAAGGTCTTAAAGAGCGCGGGATTCCCTCCGCCAGTGACGGCAGCCAGCTCTCTGTTTTTGCCCTCCTTCTTCTTGACCAGGCTCTTTACGTCATTCCAACGTTTGTTAATCTCGACTCTGTTCCTGGGCAGGGTCCCGACTGCATTGACCTGGTCTACGATCCGGTTCCACATTCTGTTTCTGGTGGCTAGTGGTGTGTGCTGGACCATGTTCCCATAGATTTGTGGGTACACCTTGATGATCTCGTCGACCATGACCGTCAGCTCCATGGGCGTGAACTTGGGCATTCTTTGTGGTGCCATGATGTTTGTGGTGCTGGTGCGGTGTGTGTTGTGTAATGTGCAGGGGGTTTGTGGTGCCGGTGTTTGGTGGTGGTGGTGGTGGTTGTGATGTGTGCGTTTCTGTGGTGTGCTGCTGTCCTTGCTGTGTCACTGTGTCCTCTCCTCTCCTCTCTGGTTTGCAATGTAGCAAGGGGTTGTGGTCTGTGGGAGTGCTGCTTTTGTACTCACCTATGTGGGTGTGTCCTCATGGTCTGTTGTTTTCAGGTGTGTTGTGTCTGGGGTTCTGGCCTTTGTATTTTTTGTTTGTCCGGGGGTGTTTTCGGGATGTGTACTGTGCTTGTGTATTTGTGCGTGCCTTGCTGTGTGGACTTGTTGGCCATGTTGTGTGCTATTGGTTTTGTGTGCGGATGGTTTCTGTGCAGGTACGTTGGCGCCATGGCTTCTGCCGTGTCGATTCTCATCGGCGTTGTTTGCGCTGGCGGGCGGTATATTTGTGGTTTTTCCGCGCTCATGTCGGTGCGATCGTAATTTCACGTGCGGTGTGTCGGCCGTGAGGGCGGGCGGTTTTGTGTTGTCGTGCGTGTTTCCGTCCGTGGCGGGCGGTTTGACTCCGACTCCGGACGTTGGCGGGCGGTATTTTGTGTGCTTTTTCGCCGATGGCGGTATTCGGTTTGTGTAATCGTAATGGCGTGGTCGGTGTTCAGGCGGTGTGTGCGGGCGGATTTTTGCCGCTTCCATGCCTGGCGGATTTATTTACGCCGGGTATCGTAATGGGCCCCTAAGTCTTCAATCTCGTTGCCAGAGTAAAATCTGGTCAGATATCCAAGAGTTAAATATCATGAGGGAGGTAAACATATGTAAATCTTACAGCTGTATGAGAGGTAGGCACTATATGACCAACAGCATGCTGGAAGGAACAGAGAGCATATTCTCTTTTTTTCTCACCTCTGTATAGTTTTGCTCTATCCCAACCTCCAGCTGAGTGGACTATTAAATTTCCTAGGTCGTTGGATGGCTGCAGAATGTAGAAGGATGTATGCTATGGAATCCAAAAAGGATAATGTGTAGTAACTCCATCACTAATAGGTGGAGGGATAAACAGTAAGCTGTATATTTCCATTCACCAGTCATATGCTGACAGCGTTACACCAGCCAGGAGCACCATTTTTAGCTTACCTTCACAGGAAAATACATTGTTTCTGTAATTTCACTGCCAAATTGAACATTTCCTGCTCATCAAGTATACTGCAACTTCTAGCTAAGATCAAGATTGGATGTAGTGCTGTTCACTACGCAGGACTTCAGAGCACAGCTGATTATTACTCACATTTAGCTATTCCTTAAAAACCACAGGGCACTTTAAAGGAGCAATGCAGCCTCAAATACAAGAATAAAATTGTACAGCAGATCAAAATAAGGGCAATGGAGGGAAAGAGCTAGAAAAATAATAAGAGAAGATTTGAAAGAGATAAGAAAATTGGGAAAGTGGTAAGTTATGCCCCTGGCTACCCCCAATTGACATCCATGGGTATTTAGCCTGGTGCACAGACAGAATATCGAGTTGTGAATATCGAAGTGCCAGAATATCGAGTTGTGAATATCAAAGTGGCATAATATCGACTGCAAGAATATCGTTTTCTGTAATATCGACTTGAAGGTAAGAAATATCGTTTTCTGTAATATCGAAGTCAGCAATATCGTTTGTAAAAATATCGATGTTAATAATATCGATATTTATATTAGTGTTCTGTATTTTAGTATGTATGTTAAAAGTATGTGATCTAATTTTTTTGTATAAGTATAGCTGTTTTTTAATGTATGTGTGAAATTTTTAGAAGTGATTAATTTTGTTAATTAAATTTTGCGTATTTTAGTTCTGTAGCGGGTTGTGGGTTTATAGGGGAATAGGGTGGGAAGTAATTTAATTATAATAAAGTAATTAATAATTTTTATTTGTTAGTATTAATTGTAACATTTTTATTAAATAATTATTAATTGGTGATTATTTTTATTAATTAATTAATTGATAATTATGTTAATTGTGTTATATTTTTAAGGAGCGGGTTGTGGGTTTATAGGGGAATAGGGTGGGAAGTAATTTAATTATAATAACGTAATTAATAATTTTTATTTATTAGTATTTATAATTAATTATGTATTAATTAATTATTAATTGGTTATCAAATTTTAATTACGTTAATTGTGTTACTTTTTTTTAGGAGCGGGTTGTGGGTTTATAGGGAATAGGGTGGAAGTAATTTAATTATAATAAAGTAATTAATAATTTTTATTTATTAGTATTTATAATTAATTATGTATTAATTAATTATTAATTGGTTATCAAATTTTAATTACGTTAATTGTGTTACTTTTTTTAGGAGCGGGTTGTGGGTTTATAGGGGAATAGGGTGGGAAGTAATTTAATTATAATAAAGTAATTAATAATGTTTATTTATTAGTATTTATAATTATTTTTTTTAATTATTTATTTAGTGATCATTTTTTATTAATTTATTAATTGATAATTATGCTAATTGTGTTATTTTTTTTTAGAAGCGGGTTGTAGGTTTATAGGGGAATAGGGTGGGAAGTAATTTAATTTTAATAAACTAATTAATAATTTTTATTTATTAGTATTTATTTTATATTTCGATTTTATAGTGTTGTTTGTGGTAATTCATTTATTATTAATTAATTATTAATTGTTTGTTAATTCTAATTAATTAATTGGTAATTATGTTAATTGTGTCAATTATGTAGGAGTTGTTTGTGCGTTTATAGGGGAATATGGTGTGAAGTAATTTATTTAAAAATCATTAATTAATTTTTTTAATATAATTAATTTATATTAAATATAGTTATTTGTTTGTAAAATGTTTTTTACATTTTTATAAATTAATGTTTGTAGTTAATTTTTAGTACTTTTTAACATTAAAATATCTTTCTATCTTTTGTAATTTTTATATTTTTATATATTTTTTATTTTTGTGTTATTAACATTTTTTGTATTGTAGTTGGTATTTTGTTTCTTTTTATTTTAATTTTAATTTTTGGGAAATATTAATTTTAACCCTCTGCTATCCAACACTTTCCCTACTGTTGCACTCACTGGAGAGGGAATAGTAATTTTTACACCTACGCTATCCAACACTTTCCCTACTGTTGCACTCACTGGAGTGGGAATAGTAATTTTTACCCTTCGCTATCCAACACTTTCCCTACTGTTGCACTCTCTGGAGTGGGAATAGTAGTTTTTACCCTTCGCTATCCAACACTTTCCCTACTGTTGCACTCTGTGGAGTGGGAATAGTCATTTTTACCCTTCGCTATCCAACACTTTCTCTACTGTTGCACTCTCTGGAGTGGGAATAGTAATTTTTACCCTTTGCTAACCAACACTTTCCCTACTTTTGCACTCACTGGAGTGGGAATAGTAATTTTTTCCCCTCCGCTATCCAACACTTTCCCTACTGTTGCACTCACTGGAGAGGGAATGGTCATTTTTACACCTACGCTATCCAACACTTTCCCTACTGTTGCAGTAATTGAAGTGGGAATAGTAAATTTTACCCCTACGCTATTCAACAATTTTCCTACTGTTGCAATCAATGGAGTGCAAAATGTAAGTTTAAAAATGTATAAATATTTTAGTATTTTATTTTATAATATAATGTTTTTATTATAATATTTTATGTTATAGGTGTATGTATAAATATATATATTTTATAGTTAATTTTTATATATTTATAATATTTTAAAATAAATTAGTTATTAGTTTATTAAATTTTTTAAGTAAATATACATTTATATATTACATTTTATATATGTACGTTTACATTTTTTTAATTAAATTTGTTTATTATATTTTTTAAATGTATATTATAAATAAGTAATTTTTTAGTTAATTTTATAATATAATTGTCTTAACATTATTTTTATATATAAAAAAACGATATTTTGAACATCGATATTTTTACATCTATATTTTTTTCGATATATTTGTAATTTACATTTTAAAGATAGAATGTCGATATTTTGACTATCGATATTTTTACATTGATATTTGTGTATGTAGATATTTTTGTCTTCGATATTATGTCAGTGATCCATTTAGCCTATTGACTAGGGCGGCAACCAGAGAGAATGGAAAACAAGACTGAAAGACAAAACAGTAATTTCTAATGTTCCGGTAGACCAGCTCAGCATTCTATTACATGTACAATCAAGTAACCAAATCTTAATGTGATGCATCTCCAACATGTTTTCATGAAAACTGTATCACTTTTTATTTGGTTTGTAGAATGTGCATCCTGTTTATAACATAAGCATGGAAAGGCAGCTAAACACAATATACATAAACATGATTGAAGTGTTACTAGCGTGAATTTGAATTAATTATTTTGAAAATGATGTCCATGATCAGCAAATTGGGAGGTACAGCATTTGTCTTCCCTTACTTTTTTGAGGTTTAGGTTCCCTAAGTACACCTTTTGCCATAGAAAAGATGCAAATGGACCCAAAAGACCACGGTACCAAGGAAATGCAAAATGCGGGTGACGATATAAGATAGTTGGAGTGAACACCAGGGATTGGAAGGCATGGCACCCAGTACTTTGGGGGAGAGTATGACACTAGTTATTTATATGTAGGTGTCATCAAGAAAGGATTTTCAGGCCATCACATAGTTTTGGCCCTCAGTCTGTATGACACAATGGAGTAAAGGAGGGGCGAGATCCTGAAACCTATTCATCGTTGACGAGATAGCTCATCAAGTTTAGGACCCTGCGACAAAAATCTGTGTTCCACTTGCTGTCACAGGTTCGAATTCCAGTGACTCCCCTCTGCCTCACATCCTTCAAAGGTTGATGAGATCAGAACCATTGAGATGGGAACAAACAAAAACAAGTGCTAACTCATGTGTAAGGAGTTGCCTTGCAGTGTATGAGTGTTCTATACAACAGAACGTTATGTAAAGAGACAAAGTATATATTGAAGATATTGCTAGCCACCTCAGAGGTATGCACCCCTATATAATCATTGAACTCCTCATCAATTGGAATATCCTGATTATGGAAAGTTACAGTGTGACTGACAATAACACGTTGCACCCTTGTACAAGGGCTACTGTTCCATGTAATTTTACAACAGCTATTAGCCTTTCACTAATTCATACTCAACACACTGGCCACCACAATGCAGTGTATTTGTATCACATGATTATGAGAGCATGATTAGGGAAAACACCAACTATTAAAATACACATATATACTCATAATCAGGACTGGGTAAGATAGCAGTGGGGAATATGCATCCATTGTAAAGATGAGTGTCATGTAAGCTGAAAGTCGCAAATTTGTATACTGGTGGCTCGACTCATTTATCTGGGGGTCGATACAGTGAGTAAGATTAAATTGAGTAATAATACTGAACATCTGTTATCAATATGAAGGACCAGAGAAATGGTACATCGCACAACACAATTGTATTCATTTATTGCAGTGACTGGTATACAGTTAGTTACCTCAGAATACCATGTCCATATAAAGGCACACAAACTACTGACTGCCCAGAGAAGGTCATTATATTCCTATGTGGCTTGTAATGTCCAAGCTATGTCTGCTTTGGGGTTCATTATCACAGTCACATTGGAGCGACAGACTGCTGATAAATATAAATCTTAGAAAAAGAAAGGGTAACAAGAGGGACATACATGGCAACATTTAAGCAAGCCATGAGGCTTCAAGAAGAAGAGGGGCACCATGCCATACTGCTAAGTAACAGCAGTCAAAGAACACCCTTAGGTTGCCAGAGAGCACATGTGCCTTTGTCTTTCCCCTGCTTGGACGAGTCTAGGACCTGTGCTCAATGATGCAAAGGGCAGGGCACCCATGACACCTCTAGAAGACCCTGAAAATCGGTTGTGTGGCATCTGCTGGTTGCGGACCTGGCTTTGTTCCCGCTCCAAGCATGCAGGTAATAGTTGTCTAAAAGTTGTACTTTCTTTTATCGCACATGTGGGGATCTAATACAGGTTGTAGGATCTAATAAGGGGCACCCCCCTTTCCATGATCACCCCTCTTTAGCATTCACATTCTGGCTGGTGATCTCAGTACTGTCACTAGCTTGTTTGAGACAGTTTTCTCCCGTTCATACATGCATACATATCAGTGCATGCTAGACCTGTAGTCCTCAAACACAAGGAGATGATGGACGGAGTGCTGAACCTTTTCAGACACTCACCCCCAGTCTCAGATCTGGGTTGAATCCATCATCATTCTTTAGCTCACTTCGCCACCCCAGTTCAGACACAGCTATATGCAAATCAGGCTTGACCCTGTGCCTCATGGGAACAGTCCAGCCCGAACTGCCAAGCCATGTCTTCCCTGGACCGGAAACAAGCATCCTGGGACCGGTTTTGGGCTAACAACCCTCATCAGCCAGGCTAGCTTGAATCCAGTGGCAAAGTGAGCAAGGGACCCACGTCTGGGCATATCCTGCTAACTTAGAGGGAACAAAGCAATCACAAGAAGATGATGGACGGAGCACTGAAACTTTTCAGACACTCACCCCCAGTCTCAGATCTGGGTTGAATCCATCATCGTTCTTTAGCTCACTTCGCCACCCCAGTTCAGACACAGCTATATGCAAATCAGTCTTGACCCTGTGCCTCATGGGAACAGTCCAGCCCGAACTGCCAAGCCATGTCTTCCCTGGACCGGAAACAAGTATCCTGGGACCAGTTTCGGGCTAACAGCCCTCATCAGCCAGGCTAGCTTGAATCCAGTGGCAAAGTGAGCAAGGAACATGTAAAGATTCAAGAACTCTCCATATGTAGTTCCAGGTGAAGTTTATTCATTAACAGTATATGATCACAGCATCCCCAGCTGAGCAAGGCTCACCGTCTACAACATATTCAAATTCCAACCTTCTAACATTAGGTCAGCAGTGACCTCATAACATTCCATGCTCAGCATTGCATGTCCTTACATATCTTCCCCCTTATAATATTTAAACAAAACCCAAAAGTAATATACTAAACAGAATAAAACATTTAGATAGAACAATCTACATCAAAGCTGGGAAGAAGTTATACAATGATATGCACCAATGCACTATCCTTGAATATTACATACATCACCCATACTCCTTGTGACACCATTCTCCAGAACCACCACACTACGTTTGACTTCCTTCACTCTACACGGAGCAGAAAACTTGCTTTCACCCTTACAAGCAAATCCCCTTATCTTAACAACCACCCAATCTCCTGGTTTTAGGCAACACCGCTTCACACCTTTCTTTACATTGTAATACAGCATGTTTTTCATTTGCGATCTTAGGACACTCCTTTGAATTTCCTCATGATCAACCTCAACGTCAGTTTCAACACCCTTCAGCCACACAGGACATTCCTTTACCCCTGGCTTCCTTCCTTTTAAAGATACAAATGGAGAAACACCAGTCACAGAATGAGGAGTTGTCCTATGCGCCCAAATCATCCTCCTCAACTCCCTCCTCCATGGAAGATGGTTAGCAAGGGACAGTTGTATGTTATCCATCACCAATCGGTTCATTCTTTCAACCAACCCGTTGGCTTGAGGTCGGAAAAGAGCCACTTTCTCATGCATGATTCCCATTCCAGAGAGATAACCCGTCATCTCCCTAGATACAAATTGCACACCATTGTCTGAAACAATTTTCTTCGGTATCCCTTCCTCCACAAAAACTTCCTCCAAGAACTCAATAATATTTGAAGTCTTTACTTCACCAACATCCTTAATCACAAACCACTTCGTACGGTAATCTACTAGGATTAAAATGAATCTGCTACTCGATCCTAACTTAGATACAGGTCCTAAAAAATCGATGGCTAACTTTTCCCAGGGTTTCTTTGGAAAAGTCATGATATCTAATGGAGGCTGCCTAACCACTTTGGTTTTATCACTATTAGCACACATTGAACAATTTTTCACCTTTTCCTCGACGTCCCGATCCATACTAGGCCACCAGTATGACTGCCTAACTTTCCTTTTTTCAATAGCGCGTCCCAAGTGACCCTCGTGAACGATATCGAGAATTCTGGAGCGAATACCTTTGGGAGGGACAAATTGACTTCTTCTCATTAACTTGCCATCAACTATGCTCAATACCTCTTTGACCTTGAAGTACTCACGTAACTCAGCACTCATTCCACCATTTTCTCCCCAACCGTGTACAACTTTCGCCTCTACTTCATCCATTCCGACATCCAACTCCCTTGCAGCCGCCCATTCGTCAGCAATTATAGCCATTTCTCCATTGGCAAATAGTCCAGTTCTAGAAACTTCTGCAATTTCATCCTCAACATCCACATCTTCAGGCAACCTTGACAAAAAATCTGCCACCACGTTCTTACTACCTTTCACAAACTCTACCTCAAAATTATAATCCATAACTGATAGCAACCACCTAGAGATACAAGGCGTAACATTCCCTTCCAAACCTCTTCCACCTTTGAAAATATATGTCAATCCGTTCTTAATTTGAAGGGAATCCCCCACACATAAAACCTGAACCGGTTGATCCCCCAACAACAAGCCAAAGCCTCTCTCTCAATCACAGAATATGTGATCTCTGCTCCTTGAAATCTTCTAGACGCAAAACCGATTATGTTTTCAGTGCCATCTTTAATTTGTGTGAGCACCGCACTAATGCCCACTTTGCTAGCATCCGTTGTGATATACGTCTTTGCTGTCACATCAAAATGTCCTAGTGTCGGAGCATGAGTAATACCCTTTTTTATGTGTAAAAATGCATCTTCACATTCTCCACTCCATGCAAACTCAACTCCTTTTTTAAACAGCGTCCTCAAGGGCTCCACAATTTCCGTAAATCCCTTCACAAATTTAGCACAATACTCTGCTAGACCCCAGAATGATTTTAATTCTTCCTTAGTATGTGGTCTATTCGCTTTCTCAATTGCAGTCACAATGCTTTTTTTTGGACTTATACCCTTGGCACTGATTGTATGCCCTAGAGAAGTCACTTCATCCTTTCTAATTTGACACTTTTCCCTTTTTACAGTCATCCCATGTTTACGCAATCTCAACATTACCTCATCAAACAATTTATCATGTTCAGAAAGATCTTTACCCACGATAAGTATGTCATCTTGGAAACATAGCACATGATTTAAATCGCCAAATATGCTCTTCATTACCCTCTGGAAAACTGCAGAGGCCAAGGCTAGGCCAAATGGCATCCTCTTGTAACGAAACGCACCCAAGGGCGTCACAAAGGATGTCAAATGCCTAGACTGTGCATGCAAGTCCACCTGGTGATAAGCGGACGACATATCAAGGACACTGAATACAACTCCTCCACCTTCCATTGTTAACATTTCGGAGATATTAGGAAGTGGTTGTCTGTCCACCCAAATACATTTATTCAAATCGGGAAGGTCAATACATAAACAAATCTTTCCTTCAGGCTTGGGTGCCACCACAATTGGCGCCAACCACTCGGAAGCCTCGATGGGTTTGATAATTTGCTGTTCTAATAACTTATCCAACTCCACTTTCAAGAGATCTCTCATGACATTAGGAACATTCCTCACTTTATGTACCACAGGTTTCACTCCTCCTTTTAATATGATCTTGTGTGAGAACCCCTTCAATAACCCCAATTTATCAGAAAATACATCAGGGTACTTCTCGATGAGATCATCATGACTGGCAGCACTCACTTCCCTCACCTCATCGCGTTCGGCTAACATTACGGGTTCAGAGGCATTAAGATTGATAATTATGCCTAAATCACGCGGATGACCCCACCCCAGTAAATTTGAACCATAGTCAGTGATGTATACTCTACCATACACCTCCATACCCTTGAAGCTAATAGTTAACCATTTCATTCCCAGAATCTCAATCTTCCTTCCAGCATATCCTACAGCTTTTATGTCTGATTTATGCAAGGATTTGGTATTCCAGTTGCTCTCAAACGTTTCTTTGGAAATCAAGGTGAATAAACTACCAGAGTCTACTAAGACTCATACAGACACCCCTTCCAAGAGTACTTGACAATGGGGTTTCTCTAATTTGTCAGTACTCTCAAGTTCGATGCCACATTCACCAGGACTTTTCATGACCTTTCCACCCTGAATTTCACCATCCACCATGGAAATAATTTCAACAGTTGAAATTAATTCTTGAACATCATCACAAGAATCATCCAACTGTTGGTCAACTTGTTGAACCCGTCTGGAATTTCCAAACTCTATCCTGGTTCTACACATCTTCGCAAGATGACCCCTCTTGCCACACCTCCTACAAACTGCACTTCTGGCAGTACATCTTGCACTGGATGGAATGTGCCCTGGAGCACCACAACGAAAACATCTTACCTCTCTCCAATCCTCATTTTTTTGTTTAACCTGGATTTCACCTTTAGATTTCCCTACACTTCTCCCTTTCACATCATACTTCCCTTTACCTTTTACCGCCCCCACTTCAGCAATAAGGGATTCTTTCTTTTCACCACCTGAATTGTCCATTTCTTTCAACCATATCGCTGTGTGCTCCATCCCTTTTGCAATCTTGATCGTTTCTTCCAAATTGGGATCTTTCATCAATAATCTCTCTTTAATTCTTTTGTTATTAGTACACCTGACTATTTGATCTCTAATCAAGAAATCAGTTAACTGCTCAAAATGACACGACAGTGCCAAACCCCTCAACATAGCGACATAAGATGCTATGTCTTCATCTTGCTTTTGCTTTTGTACTCTAGAGAAAAACTTATGGCGCTCTAATACTAAATTCGTTTTGGGAGTGAATTGAATATCAAGCATTTGTATAGACATGTCATAGACGTTGTTCGGTTGTCCATCACCCATACCCAAAGACACTTCAGGTAAGTCCTCATATATCCTCCTCCCTTCAATCCCCAGTGATGAAGCAAAATTGCTTGTCGCCTGAGGGGTCCATAACGATCACCACCAATAGCCAACATATAAGTCACAAAAAGTTTCTTCCACTGTTTCCATGTGTTGCAAAGTCATATTGGTGCCCTGGGCACCCCCCAGCTTTTTGCTGACTGGTACTGGTGGTAACTGACTCTGACTGACCCTGGGCTCTGCCTAACCAGGCCCAGGGCCAGTGCCAAGCTGAAAGGAACACAGAATACAGTTAAAACACCTAACATACACTAGGGTACACTATGGTATGGTGGGGTACCCCTGTAATTGGCATGGCCTACCCCATAAGCCCTAGTATATAATAGGGCAGGGGATTGAAACTACCTAGAAGTCCCCAGTACCCTGGGGCAGGGCAGTTTAGAGGCCAGCAGCTCTTTTTCTGCACTTGCATGTGTGCACTGCTGAAGCCTGAGGTCAGTTTAAAAGCAGCACTGGGTGCCAGGACTGCTTTTAAAAGTAAATTGTGCCCAAACTCGACATTGGTGGTAGGGGCACTTAAAAATGGATAACCTACAATGTTTTGACATATTAGGGACCCCCAGGGTCTCCCTAGGTATCCCAGGGCTGGGGGTCAGATATTTATAAGGTACACCCTTATAAAATGCGTTTTTATATGCCTGGGTAAAGTGAAATTTCACATTTCACTCCCACATTGTGGTAAAGTGCTGCCCAAATTCGACTTTGATGCCAGGAGCAGTGTGAAGTGAGGATCTGCAATATTTTTGCAGATTCAGAACCCCTAAAGTCTCCCCTAGTTGCACATGGGGTGGGGTTCCTGTAGATATAAGGCAAGTACTTATAAAATGTGTTTTTGTAAGTCCTGGTGCTGGAAAAATGGCCCAAGTCATTTTTCCCATTGCAAATCCCCAGTTACATAGGTTAACATTGCAGGAAGTTATTAAATAATAACTCCTGATAGGAAGGAGATAGAGCTACCGTTCAAATACTTCTCAGAATAGTAATGCTAAATCCAACAATATCATATCGTTGAATTTCTCCTAAAGTGTACATACAAGAAGTTATAAGACTTTCTTGTTTGTAAGTCCAAATCCAGCCTTCAAGTGGTCTGCCCTGATTGGTCAGAGTTAAGTGGATTAGCCAGGCTGCCTTAAAGAGGTGATAAAGAGCCCCTGGGGTTAACCAGCTCTGCTGGGAGGGCAGTGTGCTGTTCCATAGGAATGCCAGGCCAGGGGGAGGAGTCGTAAACCATGGGCTTCAAAGGCAGAGGGATGGCCACAGTGTCAGTTTCCACTTTACACTTTTGACCCCCACCAGACCTAGGATTAGGGAAGGTATGTGCAGATGGTAGGGGGAGAGTCTACGGAAATAAGCCATCCTAGGGGGTGTGTTTAGCCAGCTCTTACCTCCTTGCTGGAAAATCAGCCATTATGGATTTGGAAGATTTGATGCACTCTGGGACAAAATAATGCCACACTCTACAAGATGTGGTCATAACTATGAGGAGTTACCCTGCTCTCATTGGTCAGAGGTGACCTGTTGCTTGACCCAGAGAATTTTGAATACGTATCTGAGAGGGGCAGAGCCCTCCAGATCTGCTGCTTGAAACTTACTGAAGCAAGAAGTGCCCTGCTGAGAAGATTTTACTGTGCAAAGAATTCTAAGGCCTGACCTCTGAAAACTGCACCATCTGAAACTACAGCCCTGTGGATTATTTTGCTGAAAAGGAACTAAAGAGTGGACTCCCTGAAAGCTACAGGTTAAAAGAGCTCCTCTGGAACATCACCAACTAAATCTGCACCCTGGGGAACGACCAGTGGATTTGTAAGGGTGACGTCCCAGTGGATTGTGGGAACTGAAGTCCTCAACTTTCAAGGACCATCTTGGAGCTTCCAGACCCTTGGAGTGAGTTTGAGACACTTTGGGACCCTTTGAGGAACTTCAGGAAGAAGTTCAAGAAGTTTGGAGAACTTTGGAGGAACTTTGAAAAAAGCTCCATAGAGGGACCGACTCAACCTGGTCAGCCAAGCCGCCTGCCTTCAACCGCGAGTCGGCCAAGCCATCCAGGTTCGTCCCGCTAAAAGCTCCGTCGGTTCGACTTCCAGAGTTTGACCGGGAGTAGAAGAAATCTGAAGCCGGCAAACCCTCACCGGATCTGGCTACATCAGGAGCATCGAGAGACCCCGCGAGAAAAAGCTCCAGAAAAGTTTCTAAGTCTGCTCGTAGAAAAGGTGACCGGGAGCAACCGCGAGAGCCAAGCCGCCTGTCTTCCATCGCGTGTCGGCCTGGGCTCCTGGGTTGCCCCGCTGAAGCGCTAAAGAAAAAGTTTCTAAGTCCGCTCCAGGGAAGTTGACCGGGAGTTCGTCGAAAGGCAAGCCGGCGAACCCTCACCGGATCCGGACTGGCTGGGAGCTTCGAGGGACCTCACGAGAAAAAGCTCCAGAAAAGTTTCTAAGTGTGAAGGTAGAAACTGAGACCGGGACCTGCCGCAAGCTGTAGCTGCCCAGGGCTCCATCGCGGTCGGCCTGAAACTTTGACTTTGCCCCGGTCTATCGCGAGCAGGTATCCCAATATGGTGCTATAAACTTCTAAGTGCTATATTTTATTAAATCTTTGAAAATTCATATCTCCGGTTCCCTACATTGGATTTTTGTCGTTTTGGTGTCATTTTAAAGATAAAATATTTCCTATTTTTATAAATTGGTGTTGGATTTTTATTATGTGTTGTGTCTTAATTATTTACTGAATTGGTGTTTTTAAATGCTTTACATACCTGTCTTTGAAGTTAAGCCTGTCTGCTCGCAGCCACGTTACCAAGGGTTGAGCATGGGAATAATTTTCTAAGACCTATGCTGAGTCATATCATGTGTTAGTGGCCTTATTGCCAGTGGCAGACCTACATTTGCCCCTACCAATAATCTACTTTCCAACACCATGGTACGGGTGGATCCCCAGGAGATGACAAGAAGGGTGGAGGTGAAGACATGGATTGATCTGCCATTGTTGGAATGTAACCAACACAACAAACTAAAATAAGTATTTAAAATAACAACTCAATATAACAAACTAACATAAAAATGTAAAACAAGAAATCCAAGCATCCTTATTGAGAGGTTTTGTTTTATGTTCCTTGTATTGTTTTCTTCTAACTTCTCTTCTAATTACTTTTGTGATACTAGAAGAATGTCTTTTGCTCTGATACACCTTCACTCTCCTTGAGTTGTTAATCTGTCTTCTCTTTTTTTTTTTTTTTTGCAGGCAAGGTTCTTTCCTGTAATACGCTCTCTACTGCTCTGAAGACGTCACTGAAATGAGGGCGGAAACGAAAGAAGAAACCTTCGTGAAGAAATGTCACCAGATCATAGCATAAATTGTGAGTATTTTTCCAGTTTACTATCAGCATGAAGTCTGACGCGCGCCGAAATGCGTGCAGAGTATCAGACAATCAGGACAATTGTTGGGGCTCGCGCTAGTACGCGCGCTGGAGCCTGTGCTGAGAGCTTGAGAATAGTTGTTGGAGCTCGCGCTGACACACGCGCTGGAGCTCACGCTGGGGCCCGTGCCAGGTGCTCAACTTTACACGCGCTGGAGCTCGTGGATGTAGGGTGAAGTCATCAACGGCATTTGGCAGACAAATATCTTGTAAATATCTGGCATATAACGTCCCATAAGCATCTTCAGCCGACACACAGGCAATTTTGTGATTTAACGCCCAGACCTAGCGTATCACAAACAACGTGAGCGTCATCCAATTTAACTCGACGGACTGTTCATGTTGCTCATCAATCAACCATTTATTAACACAGGGTAATCTGTTGTTCCTGCTGCTCATTAATCTTCCAATCCCCTCCTTCAGTGATGGAAGCCAACGCACATTCGTAACACGATAAATTAATTCTGGATAAAGTACACTTGCCTGAATTTCAATCAATGTGTATTTCCAGGGGTGGGGATGCTGACCGTCTGTCCAGTGCACAGCTGCTTTGACTCCTTCAGCAACTCATCGCCAGTGTAAAGATTCAAGAACTCTCCTGTCCCCGCAGCGGCCGCCATTAAGTAGGGGTCGGGGAGGGCTGGACAGCTGGGAGGCGGGAGCGGGAGGGGAGGTGGATTGGGCCGGTCGCGCTGGGGGTAGGGGCCGTGGGGCAGCAGCGGCAGGGAAAGGTAAAGGGAGGAAATAAGGGATAAAGAAAAAAGGGAAAATAAGCAGAAATAAGGCACAAAAGAGCAGAGATGCAGAAAAGTGCAGAAAGGTGAAAGATAAAAGAGGGTAGAAAAACGAGTGAAAGAGCAGAGCGAGAGGAAGGGAAAAATGAGCAGAAATAAGGCACAAAAGAGCAGAGATGCAGAAAAGTGCAGAAAGGTGAAAGATAAAAAAGGGTAGCGCCGAAGGGTAGCGCCGAAGGTGCGTCAAAGGCAAGCCCGTCTGCGCCCGTCCGTGACCCGACTGCGACCAGCGCCAGGAACACTGGACCTCCGCCCCGCCAACGCTATGACCCAGCAGCACTCCACGCACTCAACCCAGACCGCAACAACAACTGCAAGCTAGCATCACCAGCCGACACCCACGGACCCTTCAGCTGTCACCGCTGCCGGCACACGTGCAGCACCGCCAAGAACACGGATCCAGCACAACCCGCCCACAAGAACACAACCGAACCGAAGACCCTGCAATGCATCCTCCTCAACGTCCGATCCCTCCACAAACACGCCACAGAAATCTGGGACCTCCTCGACAGCACCACCCCGGACGTAGCGTTCTTCACCGAAACCTGGACCAACACCACCTCGGGACCGGACATCGCCATCCCCCAAGGATACAAGATCTCCAGGAAGGACCGCCCCACCCGCCCAGGAGGAGGAATCGCCATCGTCCACAAATCCAGCCTCCGCCTGAGCACACTCCCCGACGAGCCCACAGAACTGATGGAACACCTTCACTTCAAGATACTGGCCAGCCCCACCGCCACCCTCCGAGGAACCCTCATCTACCGACCCCTGGACCCAGCGGACCCTTCGCCAACTCCATCACGGACATTATCTCCCCGCAGGCCATCGCATCCACCAACTACACCCTGCTGGGAGACCTCAACTTCCACCTCGACAACCAACTGGACCCCAACACCACATCCCTCCTGGACAACCTCCACAACATTGGACTCCGCCAGATCGTGACCGAGCCAACGCACTCAGCAGGACACACCCTCGACCCCCTCTTCACTACAGGAAACTCCATCAGCTTCAGACACACCACCGAACTCCCATGTACCGACCATCATTGCGTCCACTTCACCTTCAGAACACCCACCATCCACAGACACCAGCACCTGCTTCCACGAAGAAACTGGGCCAAAATCACCGACGACCAGCTCACCTCCTCACTCAACAACTCCACCCCAACCATCGCGGAAAACGACGACCCTAACACCGCAGCCCGAACCCTGCATAGATGGATCTCGGACAGCACCAACTCCATAGCCCCCCTCAAGAAAAACAACAATACCCGCGCCAAGAAAGCCAGATGGTTTACCACCGAACTTCGAGAGTCCAGAAGCACATGCCGCCGCCTCGAAAAGGCCTGGAGGAACACCAAATCCACAGAAGCCCACAACAACTTCAGAGCCGCCACCAACGCCCACCATCAACTCATCAGAGAAACGAGGAAAAAGCGATTGAAGACAGAATCTCCACCCACGCGCACAACAGCAAGGAACTCTTCAGCATCATCAAGGAGTTCGCCCAACCCACTAGCGAGTCTACCGACATCCCTCCCTCACAAGACCTCTGCGACAAATTCAGCACCTTCTTCCACCACAAAATCAAGAGCATCTATGACAACTTCGACGAAGACAACCAACACACTGAACCCTCACTAACCACCCCTGACACCCGGAAACCAGCGATTGACGACTGGACAGCCCTCACCACCGAAGACACACTGAAGACAATGAAGTCAGTCCACTCAGGGGCCCCCACGGACCCCTGCCCCCACCACATCTTCAACAGAGCCGCCGACACCATCGCACCCATGCTCCGCCACACCATAAACCGCTCCTTGGTGACCGCCTCGTTCCCCGATGACTGGAAACACACCGAGGTCAACCCCCTCCTAAAGAAACCCTCAGCAGACCCCACCGACCTCAAAAACTACCGACCCATCTCCCTGCTCCCGTTCCCAGCGAAAGTCATCGAGAAAGCCATCAACAGCCAACTTGTCACATTCATTGAAGAACACAACATCCTCGACTCCTCCCAATCCGGCTTCAGAAAAGACCACAGTACGGAAACCGCCCTCCTCGCCGCACGTCTGGGCATAACTTGCCAACTTAGGGCGAACAAAGCAAACACAAGGAGATGATGGACGGAGCGCTGAAACTTTTCAGACACTCACCCCCAGTCTCAGATTTGGGTTGAATCCATCATCGTTCTTTAGCTCACTTCGCCACCCCAGTTCAGACACAGCTACATGCAAATCAGTCTTGACCCTGTGCCTCATGGGAACAGTCCAGCCCAAACTGCCAAGCCATGTCTTCCCTAGACCGGAAACAAGCATCCTGGGACCGGTTTTGGGCTAACAGCCCTCATCAGTCAGGCTAACTTGAAGCCAGTGGCAAAGTGAGCAAGGGACCCACGTCTGGGCATACCCTGCCAACTTAGGGCGAACAAAGCAAACACAAGGAGATGATGGATGGAGCGCTGAAACTTTTCAGACACTCACCCCCAGTCTCAGATCTGGGTTGAATCCATCATCGTTCTTTAGCTCACTTCGCCACCCCAGTTCAGACACAGCTATATGCAAATCAGTCTTGACCCTGTGCCTCATGGGAACAGTCCAGCCCGAACTGCCAAGTCATGTTTTCCCTGGACCGGAAACAAGCATCCTGGGACCGGTTTCGGGCTCACAGCCATCATCAGCCAGGCTAGCTTGAATCCAGTGGCAAGGGGCCCACGTCTGGGCATACCCTGCCAACTTAGGGCAAACAAAACAAACACAAGGAGATGATGGACGGAGCGCTGAAACATTTCAGACACTCACCCCCAGTCTCAGATCTGGATTGAATCCATCATCGTTCTTTAGCTCACTTCACCACCCCAGTTCAGACACAGCTATGTGCAAATCAGTCTTGACCCTGTGCCTCATGGGAACAGTCCAGCCCGAACTGCCAAGCCATGTCTTCCCTGGACTGGAAACAAGCATCCTGGGACCGGTTTCGGGCTAACAGCCCTCAACAGCCTGACATAGGTCAATTCATCTAATTGAACCATCACACTTGAAAAAATGATGTGGAAATGCAAAGTCTAACACTATCAAAGTTGTGTCATCATGATGTGCAGTGATAAGCCCACATTGAGAGACGTGCACCTGTGGCCTGGGCTAAGGGAAACATGGACCATCCAAACCTAAAAGATAATAATTTACAGCACAGTATATATGTTTGTTTATATTTCGTATTTGCCCTTTCTGTAGTACAGCCATCGCTGGCTAGCTAGCAAAGGAGTGATATACACAACAAAGTCGATTAAGATTGTGTAAATATATGACGAAGGGGATCAATTACAAGGTGACTGCCTGGAGGACATACAGTGTGCTGCTATATTGTTAACATATATAAATAATTCCTTAAAAAAGCATACTACCAAACTATCAAAGTAAATTCAACGTAAATAATGTAAGTAAACGTGGGCGCACTTCCCATAAGAAAAATAGCCTCAGAGACAGGTTGGAAATGCCTGTCTAATATCAAGATGTCAAATTTGTTTCCAGTAAGATCATGAAAGAAAGGAGAAGTAAGTGTGTGGTCTTCCATAAGCACTTGAGGGGTGTGGTAGCTGTTTAAGGACATTTCTCAATGGGTTCTAAAAAGGGGATGCTTTCTGATATTTATCCCTATAATTGTGTTTCACTTCTTGGTTTTACTGGTCATACAGATTCACACAAAGGACCCGATTCTGATGCGGGTTGGAAAAGCTTCCCGACCGAATCGGTTGGGAAATGGTTTCCGACCCACTCGGATCGGGAAAGTCCAACCGGCAGAGTAGGATGCATCCGGATGTTTCCAGATGCGATTTGGTTGAACTCCCATTGACTTCAATGGTAACATTTGTTCCTAACCGCATCAGAATTGGGCCCTCGGTCGGGAAGACACGTTCCCGATCCGATTTGGAAGGAGCAAATGCCGTTAGGAGGCCTTCCTAACCGCATCAGAATCAGGCCATCGGTCGGGTGGCTTTTCCAACCCGCATCAGAATCGGGCCCATAGTGTCACAAAATCAGTAGCGTAGCCAATGTGCCATGGGCCCTAAGGAAGGAAATGGATCCTCGGGATGTTGTTTGAATTCTAAAATACAACAATAATCAGGGTTCAGTGGGCCTCTCAAGCATCTGGGCCCGGGTGCCACTGCACCTGCTGCACCTATGGAAACTACGCTTTTGCAGGCATCAGAGTGGCACACATAAGCACAATAAAGCAACTGAAATGGCACACACAAGCTATATGAAAACTAGAGGCAGGCATGCATTCTTTACTGGCTTTTATTAAAACAAATGGTACATCACACTTGTTTGGAAAAATAAATTAATTAAGATTTTGAAAGGCAATCGTTTTCATTCAGCACACACGTTCACTTCACCTTAAAATTTTGAAAACTGGTCTCGAAAATTAAACTGACCCGAGACCCTTGATGTGGCCGGCATAATTGAGCGATAGCTTTGGGGGTATCATAATGTGAGGTAGCCGTCTTTTAAAAAAAAATAATAATAAAACAACTTATTTGACAGCCTGTGTTTATGCGTGATTTAGCTATTCGACGAAAGTCAAATGTGCTACATTATGATTTCATCACTTATTTAAATTGTCAGATCAAAACATTTCAACCTGTATTATGTCCCTTAGCAAATAGAGACATTTCTTTATGCCATCTGGGGAACAGAAACAAGTTGTGTGTCCTTCATGTGTGTCTTCCAAAGAATGGAAGCAAGTCTTCGATTATAGTAGAAAAGGAATGTAAAGTATGGATTTTAGATGTACAGAGCATGGAAGCAGTTTTTCCTTAAGCGGCTCAGAGAACGAAAACAGTTTGGATCGAGAATAAAACAGCTCTTCGGTTGTAAAACAACCATTATTCTTCACAATGTAAACAAACAAGCATTTGCAATGCAATAGGTCAAGCATTTACGCAAGTTTAAGCTATTGGCATTGTAATTGACAATGCCAATAGCTTAAACTCACGTAAATGCAAGATCTATTGCATTGCAAATGTTTGTTTAACTTTAAAACTGAGCGTGGCGCTGCTTCAAGGACACCGCACTTGGTTTCTTTTTTTTCTTCTTATTTTAACACTGAGCGCGGTGTCCTTGAAGTGGGCGCCGCGCTGAGTGTTAAAGTTTAAAAATAAATTTAAAAAACGAGCGCGTTGTCCTTGAAGCGGCGCCGCGCTCAGTTTTAAAGTAAAAAAAAACAAACAGAGAGCGGTGTCCCTGAAGCGGGAACCGCGCTCACTATGAAAGTAAAAAAAAAAAAAAAAATCAACAGAGCGCGGTGTCCCAGAAGTGGACGCGCGCTCAACATGAAAAATGAATAAAATTAAAATTTAAAATGATCACGGTGTCCCAAAAGCGGGCGCCGGGATCATTATGCAAATTCTCCAAAAAGCAGCCGCCATTGTCCCCATTAGTGCCAATAACAAAAACAGTGCTCACCCCCTAAATAAAGCAGGCCGTGTAACCTGCCAAGTAAAAGGTCCAGTCGTTATGTGCCGTAACAAATGGAGACAAGGCGGTACCAAGGTGGGACTAACAAGCCCATTTACGAATCAGAAGCTACCATTTAAGAAGGACAATGACACAAAGCCAATGACAAATATGGGCGGAGAGTGGGAGACACTTCAACAACATACCCTAATACAGCATGCCTCGCAATGCGAGCAGCGCATGTGCGCTGCCGCTAGGCTCGACCTAAAAAAGAATAATTGTACAGTGCGATGATGTCTTAAGCTAATAAAGTACCTGCTGCCCGCTTAATCTCTGTCCCAGCCCCGGGCCCATGTAAACCTTTTTTGCGCATCACCAGCGCGGTGCGTTCCTCCGGGGCTTGATGAGGAGACACTGCAGAGTCGGGCTGGGACACTTGTACCATGCTCGATGTTCCAGTGCTCTTGCTGCAAATTTTGGCAGTTAAAGGTGCTGGCCTCACTGGGCCCCGCACTCACCCCTTGAATGGGGTGACCCGCCACACATGCGCATGCGTAGAAGGCATGTGCATGCTGCACACGCGCACCCTGATGCTATCGGCGCTGTGTACTGATAACGGAAGCCTGGAACTGTACAAACTGTAAAAAATATGGACCAACATAAACAGAACACATTTGTTTTTATCTAAGTGCCAAAAAATCTAAATGCTGTGTAGTGACAAAAACCGAATAGGATGCAGGGGTGGAAAGGAAGGTGTCAGGGGTCGCAACAGGTGGCCTAGGGGTCGCGGTTGCGACCCCTGGAGACCCCCAATTAACAATCATGGTTATGCTGTCTCAAAAAAGTAGTCCTATTTCTTTGTAGACATCAAGTAAAGATAAAAGTGGGTTTGCATTTTCTTGCAGCTTCACCGTCTTTTCTCCAGTGATTTTCCTGCACGTCCTTTGACCTCTGCACTCTTGTCCTTGAAAGCACCAGCATATGTGTGAATGAGTCATATGCCACTGGCAGCTGAGGCAACTTAAAGTGGGCTGCGCACGAGCGCCTGCCTGCATGGGATTGTGCTATCTGTCACAGTCATAAAATGAGAGCAGCAGCTAATCAGCCAGAGATATGCCAGATGTATGTGTTTTTGCAGTAAACGAAACATCCTGTCCCTGTCACTGCTGCTTTGATCAGCCCATTGATCCACATATTCCTTCCCAGAAATCCGTGTGTGTAACCTGGACTCCAATGCTTGTAAGATAGCTTAGGGGGTTCTTGCATTTGCTTCAGAAATCAGTGTGAAACTTCCTTGCCAGAGTTTTGAATCTTTCTCAGGTAAATAGGTACATCAAAAGTATTGTATTGTATTGTCATATTTATATGGCATTTACTAAACCTATGTGGGGCACTAAAGCATTTGCCTACGTAGTAGTAAGCTACACCGTGTAGAATGTTTTTGAAAGGATGCTGTTTTCGTTTTGATCCAATATGGGAAGTGTTTTCATGTCATGTGTGATGACCACCGAGGTGCTGTTATTGCATTATGGGATACAGTGCATAGCAATGTGTTGGATGATGAAGTGTGAGAAACAGACACGCAGTTTTATGGTCTTCAGTATGCTAGTAGCTTCAGTGGCGACTCCTACGCTAAGGTGGAGGAGCGTCGCCCCACGGTTTTTTAGCAGTGTAAATAAAGGAAAAATAAAATGATAATAATTCAACGTTATTATCATTTTATTTGTTCTTGCTGCAGCAGATTTGCGGGCGGGGCTGCTCTGTGACAGAGGAGCAGGGGAGGAGTGGTGGGCACTCTGAAAGTGCGCATGAATGTTTGGCCGGCCGTCTTGGGCCGGTCAAACATTCATGGTACTTTGCATGTACATCTCCACCCAGGCTGCATTACAGCCTGGGTGGAGAACATGCGCAGGCTCCCATTTCCTGGCTGAGCGCTGAACCACTCCTGATCCGTGCCAGCCACAGCTGAGTAGCTTTGAACAGCTCTGCGGGTACCTTCATGGTATTTCATATGATTTAGGGCGGCACACTAAAGTATACAAAAAAGTGATGTATGGATTGCTTGAATTAATCGCAGCCACTGGTAATTACTCGGGCTGTTCCCCAATCTATCGTTATTTTATACACCATGCCACCCCAGTTTGGACCCACCTATAACCAAATCAGCCTTGACCCGGCTTCAATCGGAAAGGTCCAGCCCGAACAGCCAAGTCAGGTCCTCCCTGAACATAAACACAAGTAACACAGGGCCGAATTCACCCAAGTTATGGGCTCATCAGCCGAGTACAGCTTGTTTCCAGTAACACAGTGTGCACAGGACCCACATCTGGGAATACCCGTCCCACTTGGAGCAACACACTATTGTATACAAAAAAGTGATGGGTGGAATGCTTGAATTAATCTCAACCACTGTGTTGAATAATGAAGGGGGATATTCTCAAGAACGTGTGTTAACTATCGCCAAATTCGCTTAACGCAACTTCTCACATCGCAGTCTATCGCGGGAAAATAACACCATGTTAACGCAGTATTCCCAACCCGGCGGCACCATGCGATAGTCACACGATAACGCTGCAAATGCCCGCATTAAAAGTAACGCGACGCCGAAAAAATGCAAAACACGAACGCCAAAAAAGTTGCGATGTCCCAAATCGCGAAACAAAAATTAGCGATAACCAGCGACAGGCCTGCGATTCCCACGCGACATGCGGGAAAATGCACTATAACAGCAGAGAAATAATAATTTTTAAAAATGCAACTGCGTAGCACCATGGACGCACCCGGACCGAGTGCAGAGGACAACGCAAACCCCACAAGCCCCACAGACGACCAGCCAGGAACCCCGGGGCCGGGGAAGGGCAAGGAGAAGAGGAAGACGGGGTTCAGTCCGCAGGAAAACCGGATCATAGTCACGGAGGTGACAGAACACTACCAACAACTGTTCGTCACCTCCACTGTGTCATCGGCAACACAAACGGAAATATGGCAGTGCATCGTGAACAACGTGAATGCAGTCGGAATGTCAAGGAGGACAATGGAAAAGGGCAAGAGGCGCTGGAATGATGTGAAGGGCAAAACTAAGAAGAAACCCGATGCCAACATGAAAGCAGCAACGCAGATTGGAGGTGGGGGACCAGCGGCACACCAGGAGCTGGATGACATTGAGAAAATGGTGGCCACAGTCATCAGTCAGGATACGGTGCCAGGAGTCGGGGATCGGGACACTGCTCAACATGACCTGACACAACATCAACAGGCTGAGTACCGACCAGGGACTGGGGGGACGGGGGGAGATGGGCACAATGGCACACATGCACAATTAAGTAGAGCACACTGCACACCCACAATGACTCTGGACCATGTCCCTGATCCCCGTGCCACACTGCAGCACACATACAGAAACTCAGGGACACTGTGATGTTGTGCGTTGAAGGTGGGCGGCCACGTGTGTGTAGGCCTATGGTAAGGATAGGGCGGACACAGATGTAGAGTTCATGGCTGGCTGAACTCACGATGCGGTCGAGGCAAGACCTTTGGCTTATGCTGCGGCAATAGCGATACACGCACAACAGTTGGCATGTATGATCCCGGACCCCGAGCGGGCTTGCGCTCATACATTTATCCCTTCGGCCGAGCCCGTACTCCGGGGGCATGTTACATTGCAACTTTGTCCATTGCGGGACGGGTGGCGCCGACACTACAACAGAGACACACGCATTAGGTACTTCACTGGCAAGCCCAACACTTAACCACGCCCAGAGCCCCGGAGTGATCATCCACACCCCTACGCAGGACTGTCGTACGCCAGCCCACTCCGGCAACGCCTACAGGGGGGTACGACACAGCTACATGTCCCAGGTCTCACCCACTGCCTGAGGTGACATGGTTGCGTCCGCTGTACACAGCACAATGCAATGTGGCAGGGCCCGGGGCCCTCATGCATACACAATGACCACACGGACACACTTAGATAGTTTGTGGAACTGGCTACGGGCACGTGCGCCTGGCCCCTTTTATTGCCAGGGTCACATGTCCAGTGACGCCTGTGCTGGATGGGTGTGGGGTGAGTGTGAGCCAGCCCTCAAGGAGTGGTTGGTGCTGGCAACAACTACAACAGTGATCAGACAATCAGAAGTACACAGTTCAAAGAGCAAGGGTCCATGACTTGAGCTGCACGGAGTTAGTGGCCCCGGATGCACAGCGGCCGACACATGGAACACCGCCACGGGACGGTGACTACTGGTGCACTGAGGTAGGGCTACGAGAGCTGAGCGGGTCCTCGTCGATGTCCAAGGTGAATGTCGCGGAGGGTTTTGGGGGACAGTGGAAGGTGATCTTCCAGGGCATGATACAGAGGGCAGTACCAAGCAGACACAGGCAACATGGAGGAGATGAATGCTACAGACTCATTTTGGACACCAAGTCAGTATCAGCTACATGATGATGAAGACAACCCCCAGGCCATTGACTCAGATGCCACCAAAGTGCAACCAGAGAGTGTCCATGGATTTCGGGGCACAGAGTTAGTGGCACCAGAGCTAAAAGTGGATGCAGTCTGCGATGAGGCCTGTACAATGATATAAACTCTGCCATAAATAAATCAAGACTCAGTTCCAAATGTGTGACCTACTTGACCGTAGTGTAGGCCGAAGGCAGTAGTCAGCAAGGGCCCACAGACATGTGTCGTTGGAATGCTATGCACAGAGTTGGTGGCACCAGATCGAAGGGAGTACGGTGATATAAAATCTGCCATAAACGTATGTACTCTGCCATTGTATAATCAAGACTCAGTTCCAAATGTGTGACCTACTGTACCGCAGTGTAGGCCGGAGGCAGCGGTGGAGTATGTCAATGAGAAAGGAGTACAGGGGGCCTGTGTCGCGGAGGCCGTGATGGTCTGAGGAGGCTGCCATGGTCGCGGGCCTCGGGCTTGGAGCTTGCACCGGCAAGTGGTGGGACCTCTTCGCACATGCCTGGTTCCCACCTCTCCCCACATTCTGCTATTGTGTGGCTGAGGTGCCATGCCGTTGATGGCTTGTGTACATGGCTAGCCCAGGTTGCCACAGTAAGTTGTGTTGTCGTGTCTGGAATGTGGGGATGTTGGTTGTCATGTTGTATGTGATTTTGTGACGTGTGCATTCCCAGAGTTGTGAGTTGTATGTTGGTGGAGTTGAGGTGTGTGGTGTGTTCAGTTGTTACTTACCGACGAGCATTGCATTTCCATAGGTGCCATCCTGAAAGCGCTGGTTGATGATGGACTGTCGGAAGATGAAGGAATCATGCACACTGCCTGGGTAGTTGGCGACGACATTGGTGAAGAGTCCCCGGTGGTCCACTATTGCCTGCACATTGATGGAATGCGTGTGTTTCCTGTTGCGGTAATTGTGTGCAGTGGCGGCATGGGGCACGAGGAGTACATGTGTGCAGTCGATTGCCCCCAACACGTGCGGGAAGCCAGCTATGGCGTAGAAGCCTTGCTTGCTCTCCAGCTGTTCCTGTGCAGTTTGTGGGAAGTAAAGTTGCTGGGGTACCAAGCTGATGATGGCATCCAAGACAGGTGTGAGGAACTTTGACAGGGCTGGCTGTGAGACTCCTCCGACTATGGCAGTTGTTGGTTGGAAGGTCCCAGAGGCCAAAAGGTGCAGCACGGCCAGCAGCTTTGTCTGCAGAGGGATGTTGGTTCTCCGCTGTGTTGGTACCGTCAGCCTGTGGGCAATGAGGGTCAGGATGCGGAGGATGGTTGTCCTTTTGAGCCTGTAGTGGGCAATGACTTCCTCTGGCGTTAAGTCTCCGAGTCTGGTGCGTTTTCGGAAGGTCCGGTGTCTTTGTCTGGTGCGATGAATTTATCACCACTTTGGCTGCGATAAAGTACCGCTAACTCGGCGATAAGTCCTTGAGAATATGCCCCGAAGTGTGAGAGACAGACACAAAGTTTTATGGTCTTCAGTATGCTAGTAGCTTTGAATGACTGCAGGTCCCTTTATGGTATTTCATATGATATAGTCTGCTTAGGTTGTTACTGCACCGTTTTGTCCAATGTGAGATTTTGTGTACAGTTGTGGTCCTGAGCAGGCATGGTTGGAGGAAGAGAAAAGTGGAGAGATCTATTGGGATGGGCATTCTCTCATATCTGAGTGCTTTTGTGAGATGTAAAGAAGCAGTGAGATGGTATAGATATTTGGGACCTCCAGTAGACTATATTAAAGTCCTCCAAATTGTCCAGCAATGTGTGCCAGATTTCTAAAGTTATTCCATGCCTGTTCATTTGGCGATGACAGCTCTTTTTGGGCTGTACAGTGCTGCTGAAGGACAACCCTCATAGCAGATATGTCTTATGTGAATTTAGGAGGTATAAGTTATAATTTGTTGCTGACTACTGCGTTTCATGGTTTTAGTATTATTGTGCGTCATAACTGCTATAAATGCAAGTACATAATGATATATTGCCACAGCGAACTATAGGACAGCTCTTCTTAGCTTACCTGCATATCAAAAGCAGTTTGCCTGTTGACTAGTTTGCAATGAATTGATGTGCAGCCTGTCGTTGACCGGTGTAGAGGCTGGCATGATAACTCACTGGGTAATATTTTTTTCTGAAATATGTGTGCAACCTGCAGCTTTGTGCCCATGGAAAATAGTTGATTGAGTTCATACAACTGCCTCAGAAGCAAGTCTGCAAGTTAAAGGTCAAAGGTTGGAACTCTGTGAAGGATGCCCAGTTGGTTTTTTTGGGCGCTCCAGATATCTGCGTACACCTTGCAGAGTACCAATGTGACAGACTCAGATTTTCATCCTTATGAATGAAAAGAAGAGGAGGAATAAAGTGGTTAACGGTGCCAGCTATGATATGCAACATCACACAAAAGCTACACGTACTAGATATAAATTATTATTAAACTTAGGTGAAAACTAGGCACAGTCATAATTGAGTTTACGTTAACATAATCTCTCCTAATTTCTGGCATGTTGCATTATGATTGCTACGTGAAATACTGAAGATTATTCCAATATTCCCTGTTACATAATTGATGCTTTGTTTGTGTAAGAATCCTATCGCGGGTACATTAGAGGAACGTAAATGAACCAAACGTGAGTGGCTGTTGTAGTGTTAAGCACGATTTTGTGCTAATTTTTCTTATGCCAAAAATGCCCTTGTTCCAAAAATGTATCCTAGGCCACATTTCCCAATAAACAATAGTGCAAACTGCTGAAGTTGTCATTTCGAGTAGTAAGGCGTAATTTTGTATATTTTCTGCTATTTTTGCAAAGAAAATTATGTGAATTTTGCCCAGGTCTAGAAAACCCTGCATTAAAGCACAGTGATTGGCTTAGAATAACCAACTCTCAGAGTGATTTAGAAGCAGATAAACCAGCAGAAAATGATAGTGGGAAGAGCCAGTCACCTGATGGATTCAGTACTTGAATGGTCTGTCTGGGAAAGCGAGTTCAATTGGGGTCTGGGAGCAAAATGACCCATGCAGCACCATGAGCGTACTGCTCTATGTGGGATCCTAGTTTGGGCCCTACAGGCATGGGCTTGATGAATGGGGCATCGTAGAGGTTGGCACGGATGCTCTGGGCATTCGTGAGCAAACGAAGGTCTGTGCCATTGGATTGTACACTTTGTCCACTGACTCATCCCCTGAATAGCCTTGGTTGAGGTGAGGAGGTGTTGCAACTGGACTAAATGTATTGCAGGTGTCACTGTCCAAAGCTTTAAGTGGGCACAGTGTAAGGGTGGAGAAAATGGATGAATGACCTTGCCACTGAAAAGGGCCTCTGGGTTTTGAAAACTTATGCAATGTATGAACTAGACCCATGCAGTAGGATGGTCATTTCCCTTGCCTAGTACCTTCACCCTTGGACCATAGCAGGATTACTTCCAAGAGCAGGAAGACTGCAAACATTTTCAGTACTCCGGGCACCTCAAATGCATCAGAAATGCAATTCTTGTAGATTGGATGCCACTACATGGTGGCAGCCCCAGGTTGCCACCTTAATTCTCCTTATGGAAGCACTGGTCCTGACCCTGAGCTGTTCACAATCTCTGAACTGGCCTTTGCTTTTAGAGTTAGATAGGGATGTCAGGGGCAGTGGGGTCCTCCCTCCTTTGTGGCAATGGGAGAACCCTGCTAACTTTTCCCCGTTTGGAAGTGTTGATACCCTAAATGTTATCGACCTAGACAGGGATAGATCAAGGAGCATGGCTTAGTTCATGTTAGTGTACCCGTTGAGTGAATGCCGAAAGCTGCATGCATATAATGTATGTGTCCTGGCCCGACAGGTCGCTGGGAAGTAGGATCTAGTCATCAGACACACATCCAAGCACTGAATAGTGCCTACACCATGTTGTGCTGGATCAATAAGGCTTCTAGGTCCTGATTCACAAAGACTCTTCCATACACCAGTGAGACATACTCCGGGAAAAAGTTGTAGATCACACACGTGTTACTTAAGCGAGTCACAAAGACAGGCACATCTAAGTTACGCAAGCAGAAATTTGCAAAGTCGCTCTGGGCAGGGTGAAGGTTCTAGAATGTTGCACAAAGTGTGTCTTTGAATAGAATTAGAAGAGAAAATGGTTTCATAAATGATCGAATTATGGCTTTTTGAGTTTTGTCAAGTGACACAAACTTCATAAAACTATTTAATGGTGCAGTAGAACAATTCTCTTCTCTGGTTACAAAAGTGACCTTATTTGTTTTTGTACCAGTCTTTATGGGAATCTAATATATTTCTAATACTATGATATCATTTTTTCTAGCTCCCAGTGACCTTACAAATCAATGGGAATTTGGGAATTTAGCTATTAATGAATGGAGGTTAAATATTGATGGATCATTCAAATTAAATTAGCATAAAGGAATAATTAAATATTGCATCAACTAATAATCACTTCTAATACCGTGCACAGATACACATTTTGCATAGCTTAAGAAACCTTGCTCTACCCTGAGTACTTTCATAAATCTGCTAGCTAGGAAACAAACAAGCTCTGTGTTGTAAGTCTGCCTTAACATAACGTGTTCATACTCCTGATGCAGTTATTTTAAAGAATATAGAATGTAGCCTTATTTTGACAGGGCAGCACTTCTTGGACCTGAAGAAGGCTTTCTAAAATTATGAGGACTTGGTCAGTCCTGAAGAAGGCATTCCAAAATGATGTACCTGGTGAAACAGTGGTCAACCTGTCCTTTTTTTCCATGTACATTGGGGCACATTTACTAAACTATCATGCAACACAGGGCAGCAAGCAATTTGCTGTTCTGCGTTGCATGAAATGGAGAGAGCAGAAATGCTCCATATTTACAAAGATCTGGAGCATTTCTGCACTTTCCTTGTGCTGGCACACTATGTGCAGCTTAGCACCAACGCAGGCACCCTAGCAACATAGCGTAAGGGTGCCTGTGTTACAGGCAGGATTATTTTTGTGGAGGAAGGTACACCTTTCTGCACATAAATACTACTTAGAGGCATTTTCCACGTTCTATGTGTGCTGCTGAATGCAGCCTATGTGTAAGAGGAAATGACAAGAAGAAATAAAGATATTTCTCCTTGTTATGACTTATTTGGAAAGGCGTAGCATTTTAACTCATTCCCAGGTTTCCAAGTCATTGTACATCTGGGAATATGTCAAAATCAATGGGTGGATGCAAAGGAATGCCAAAGCTCCGCCAGTGGAATGCCTCCCAAAGTTAAATTGTAACATAGTGCAGCTCAACCTGCTGCCTTGCATTACATTACTTTACAAAGCCACGCAAGGCCACGCAAATCAGGCCTTGCGTGGCTTAGTAAATAATACTAAAGCCTTTACATTGTTCCTGCGTCACCTTGTGTGGCACAAGGGCAACACAAAGGCTTCATAAATACTGGCCATTTTTGTCTTTTGTGTCTCACATATATTTGATTTAGTTTAATTCCATCTGATTGTGTATTATTCTGGATTTGATTTCCAGTGTCAGTTGTTATGTTTAATATTGCTTTGTAAAAAATATATCCTAAGCTAATAATAGTGATCCTTTTGGCTATTGTTTGTAAACGGACCTGCAACAATCGTTCCCTGCTAAAATCTACTTCATCATATAGTCAGTTACCTGCATGATATAGTGTTAAAAGTATATCTAAATTAAAAAAAATGTTTTCCACAAAGTTGTCCTTTCAAAATATCATTAATTTTCACCCACTCTACACTCAGCGAATTTATTCTCAGGTACTTTGGCTATAGGATGGTCCTGTTTTTTAATGATTGATAACAGGCACAAACAGACAGCTATTAAAACAAGCAAAATCTGCAGGCATGCATACTTTACATCAAGCATTTGCAATGCAATAGGTTTCACATTTGTGAGAGTTAAGAGCTATTGGCGTTGTAAATGACAATGTCTTTTACCTATGGGCTTTGTTTGGAGCGATAACTAACTATATATGTAAGATTTTCAGCAGGATTTTGTAGTCTGAATGTAAACATGTTATGAATACTTGTATGAACCACACTGCTTGCTTGTTTTTTTTGGTTAACCAATGGTCACCATATGGCCAAAGCAATTGATGCAAATGCAACCGTTGAGCAAATCTAAGATAAGTAAAAATAAGAGCCCCTCCTGCCGAGGTTCTCCTGACAAGCTGGCCTACGCCCCCAGCAAATGTGGTCGGATGACTATTGACAGAAGGGACTAAGATGCAGGAATACAGAAGACTGTGCACGGCACTGATGGGGTCATGTAAAACTATGAAGTGAAGAAGCTACTTTCATGGCTCTGGGATGTTCAGAGGTACATGAAAAACTGTGACACTAGAGTAAGCATGAGGGGTTTTCTCAAGAAATGAGAATGCCAAATTTCATGGACTTGGGGAAACTTTGAATCGGATAATGTTAAATGACAATTTCCTTCACAGGTTACAGTGTAAAGTGGTGGGGTGGAGTGGTAGTCGGGAACAGGAAACCATACTTAGAGGAGGCACATGAAACAGATTTGGAAATTAATTTGAGAGAAGAAGAGGGGAATACACACGATGAATGCGGCATGTGAGAAGTCAAACACTAAGGGATTAGAGTACGGGCAACAAAATGTAAAGAAAGTGTACGTTCAAGCAAGATAACACAGAAAGCGAAAAGGTACAAACGAAAAGAGTAAAGAATAAAATTAATCTGGACATGAAACAATGGGTTTAGAAGGTAACCAGAACAGATTAACGGGGAAAGATCGTAACAGGATGACAGTATGGAAGGGAGGGGGTGGGGCAGAGAAATAAAAGCAAGACGACTTATAAGAGCTGAATAGATTAAAATTGAAGAAATTAGAAAAGTGTTAGAAATGGGGGTCTCTAGTTGGCAATGGTTTGCATCTTTGTTCAAGTAGGGACCCTTGCTTCTAGTCAGGGTAATGGAGTTACGCCCTTAGACAACCCCTTCTCCCCCCCTTGATAGCTTGGCACGAGTAGACAGGCTTATGTCAGAGGCAGTGTGTAAAGCATTTGTGCACATATACAGTAATACAGTGAAAACCCTACAAATGGCCCCCACACCACTTTAGAAAAATAAGTAATCTTTATCTAAACTAAACAAGACCAAAACAACAAAAATCCAACATAAAATTATCAAGATATGACTTTTAAAAGGTAAAAACAGTTCGTCCATAGCAAACTATAGATGTGACACTTTCAACACAAAGTACCTCGGATGCGTCAAAAAAATAAACAAAAAGAGCCGCAGGGAAGGTGATGCGTCTGTTCGTTATGCACAGGGAAGGTGATGCGTCGGTTCCTTGCTCCAGGGGAGGTGATGCGTTGGTTCCTTACTGAAGATGAGGTGATGCGTCAGCTTCTTACTGTGCGGGGAGGTGATGCATCAGTTTCTTACTGCGGCCCCGGCGTTGTTTTAGACTTGGCGCCCGGGTGCGATGCGTGGGGATTCGGGGATGCGTCGGTTCTCGATGCGGTGACGTCAGCAACGTCACTGTGTTGATCTCTCCTGCCACGGTCCCACGATGCATCGATTCTTGCAGTCGCACAGCAGGGCCTGCGTGGGAATCGGTGGAGTGATCTCGGACGTCAGAGATTGGTGCTTGAGACTCGGTGTGCGGTGATTTTTCCAGCCGTTGGCAGGCGCTGTGTTGGTTTCGTCAGCGGCACGATGGCGACGCATTTGAATTCTTCCCACACTGTGGTGATGCTTCAGAAACGGGTGTGGATGCGTCAAGCATCTTTAGTTGCTTCTCTTTTCTCAGCTCCCAGCAGCAGGAACAACCTCCAGAGGCCCAACACAGGAACAGGCACCTCTTCGCAGGTCAAAACTCCCAGCAAGGAAGTTCAGGGGAGCTGGTGGTGAAGCCTTTGTGTCCCTCAGACTTCAGAACAGGAGGCAAGCTCTACTTCAAGCCCTTGGAGATCTTCTTCAAGCAGGATACACAGCAAGGTCTTTGTCCTCTCATTGGCAGAAATAGCCACTGCAGGCCAACCCCAGACAGCACACAGCAAAGGGCAGTACTTCTCCTTCAGCTTTCCCAGCTCTTCTCCTTGGCAGAGGTTCCTCTTGAGTCCAGAACTATTCTAAAGTTCTCGGGATTGGGCCCCAATATTTATACTCAATTTCTCTTTGGTCTTCTGTGGCAGAGAGGCTCTGTGCTCAGTCAAAACCAGTTCTGTCCTCCCCGGTCTAGCTTCCGGTAGCAGGTGGAGACAGCATTGTGTAAGTCAGACCAGGCCCATTCAGGTGCAAACAAATCTCCTCCCAATAGTCTAAATGCAGCCAAGGTTTATTCAACCCAGCCCTGACTCATCCAGGAAAGGCAGGACACACCTAAACCCCCCCGTCATTGTCTGAAGAGAAGGCACATCCCTAGCCCCTGTCACTCCAAAGCCAGATAGTCAATCCGCAAACCAGAAGAGGCACACAGGATGTCTAAGCAAGAAAATTCCCACTTTCTAAAAGGTGGTATTTTCAAACACACAATATGAAAATCATCTTTACTAAAAGAGGCATTTTTATATACTGTACTAGGGACTTAGTAGTAAATCAAATAAGCCAATTATGGAAACACCAATCCATATGCACAATTTACACAGAGAGCATATGCACTTTAGCACTGATCAGCAGTGGTAAAGTGCCCAGAGTCCAAAAACCAACAAAAACTGAGTTAAAAGCAGGAGGCCAAAAAGCAAAAATTCTGGGGATAATCCCTGCTGCAAAAGCCAGGTCTAACAAAAAGAAAGGGGCATAACTGAACCAAGCCCCTTGGAGCAAGCCCTTACTTTGCATTTGAAACCCACCTTATCTATAAATGTGCAGATCATCAAGTAGACAGCAGCACTCCTCCTGCCCCGGACTTGCCCTGGAGATGCTGTCTGCCGATGGACAGCAGGGCATGGGTGCCTTTGCCTCGGTTCTTCCTGCCGAAGGTGGGCAGGATACAGCTAACGACCTCCACCTCACGCAGCAGCAGCTTCATGATGCCTCAAGGTACACAGCGGCGCTATCACTTAATCCTGCCATGTGCTCAGCTCCACAACGCTAGGCTCTCTCGTCCCAGTGTGCAGCATGGGTTGAAGCTTTTGGTGGAGGCTGTGGGGTTTTGTAGTACAGAAACCAAGGAAGAGTAGAAGCCTGTCATCCAGCAGCCAACCTGCCCTGAACGTGTTTTTTGGTGACCAGCCTCCTCCTGGGGCCTGCGCGGGAAAGAGAGGACCCTCGTTGCGTCCCCGAGGCCTAAATAGGCTGATGCTCCGCCCCCTTCCCGCGCCGGGTCCCAGGCCGGAAATCGGTCCAGGGTGACCCGGAAGCACTTGGCTCCAGCTGGTCGTCCCCCATAGGGCTAGCCCCCTGGCAACAACGGGGGCGGGGATCCCGGCGGCCGGGCCCTAATGGCGCGCTTGCTTATCCTCGCGCTTTTCCATAGGACCCGGAACGCCTAGGATGCTCCCCGCCCCGCTCCCTGGTTCACCCACAAATACTACTTGATACTTCCAGAGTGTGGGTATAAACGGCCATGTTTAATTATTTCATAACACACATAAACATGACAATCAGTAAACATTATTCCAAATCTTATTATCAAATCCTAATCACACTTTTAATATTTACAATGCATAACTTATCACCTATTAACTTGCTCCCAGCACCAAGGGGCCCTCAGGCTCGCATCCCCAATTGAGAACCACGCAAGGCGCAACCCACCTGCGTCCTTGAGAGGTGAGCCCCCAGCCCTCCGGTCCTTGTCCACCAATTCCGGGGCCCACCCCTCTACCACCAGGCTCTCGAGGAGGCTCGTAGGGAATAAACCGGGGCCGCTGTCCCCTGCCCTAAATCGTGACCTGGCGCCCTTGCCTCCCCAGCCGGTGTCCCCATTCTCCCTGCGGAGAGCTTACCGTCTCTCCCCTCAGTGCTGGCCTAGGGAGTATGTAAGAAGGACTCCCGTTAACCCTGCGAGTCAATGCTCTGTGGCCTCTTTACCGCCACAAGGGTGACCAGGGCCCACAGGTCCTTCACCCTCCCCACCACCGAATAAGTTCTGTACAAAGGACCATATTCCTCTGATCCACACATCTGTCCCCATGTCCGATAAATGCACTCCATCATGGTGAAACATCTGATCCCCAGTGATCAGTCTGTGGGGAATGTGGCACAGGCGGCCCTGTCCAGTGCACAGCCTGGCCAATTCCCTGTTGAGGCGCCTAACCGACACATTCAAGGCTCGTGGTCGCACATTGGTGCCCCATACCCGGCGTGGTATCATACTGGACCAGGCTATCCGAGCCAGCGGGAACATTCTCCCTAACCATGCAAAGTCCGTCAGTAACTCCTCTCTGACCGCTTGGCGCCCAAGGTCCACCATGTCGTTGCCACCTAAATGCAGAATGATCAAATCCGGGGACTGCAGTCCCTCGTGCGCTCTTGTTTCTTCCACCAGTTGCCGCAGCTGCCGGACTCGCAGGCCCCCGACGCCTCGCCACAGGATCGTCACCCCGGTCAGACCCCCGGTCTCGCCACTTGCCGCCGCTGCAATCGGACCGTGGCGCGCCGCACAAACGAGTGTCCCAACACCCATACTACCTTCGAGGGCATACTAATGACGGGGAGAAATGGAAAAGTTAGCGTAATCTAGGCAGCATATCCCTGTTTTTCATAATAGTTCCGGGCGCACATAGCGTTTAAAACACATTGAAGTCCAGCGCCCCACCCTTTTCACAGTCTCTTCCGGTAACCCTGCTCCTGCTGCGAGGGTCGCTGCCCCAATCCTAAATGAGTGTGAAGAGTACCCTCCGTGCGCCAATCCTAAATCAGCCATTGCTCGGCCGAACACCGCCCTGAATTGGTACCGTGACAAACAGTCCCCCTGCTCGTGAATAAACAGGGCCTGGCCCCCCCCTTGCGGGCGGATCCCCAAATATGCTTCCATCCTGGCAACCGGGCATACCGTTGATCCAGGCGCTGGACTAAGGCGGATCGTGCACCCCTTTCCCAAGGGGTCCGTTTTGGACCTGCGCAGCACCACCACCAGCCCCTCCCGCACCATCTTTGTGTCCCGCCATTGCAACCCTCCCGTCTGGTCAGACTTTGATGATCCTACCAACTCCCCTAACCGGAAAGCCCCATAAAAGGCCAGAGAGAAGGCGGCCCCAAATAAGGTGCTCTCATATTCTGAGCAGCATATTGCCCGCAAGGTCCCCAGTATGCGCCCCAGTGTGTCTACATCCAGTGGCCTCCTGCCATCCTTTTTAACCCCTTCGAGCCTGGCCCAACCTGCCAGTGCTTTCCGCACTAAGAATGTAGCGCCCGGATCGCGCTCGCCCGCCAGCTTGGCAAAGAAACCCACTGCAGTTACATGTGCCCTGGCATAAGAAGCAGGCCTACCCTGATCCCTCAAAGCCTGTAAGAAGCCGCTGATGGCCTCTGGACTAAAAAGGCCCCCGGCTTTACGCGCTGCACAAACATTCGGTATGATTTGAAATGCTGCTGATAAGTTCTCCGGGTGCGCTCGCTCAATGAGGCCCCTACTAGCCCTGCTAAGGCGGGGCTCCAATCCTCCACAGAGATGTTGGGAACGCTGTCATCCGGTCCTCTGCCTGTGGATGGAATCTCCTGAAGTCCTGTAACTTGAAGCGAGACAAAGCGTCAGCAGCCTGATTCTCCACGCCTGGAATATGCGCCGCCCTGAACAGCAAGTTCAACTTCAAGCAAGCCAACACCAAATGCTTCAACAGCCTTAGTACATGCCTACACTTTGCCCCTTGTCTGTTAATGGCCTCCACCACTGCCATGTTGTCAGACCAAAAAACCACCGACTTGTCCCTGAAGACTTGGGCCCAGACCGTCACTGCCACCACAATGGGGAACAGTTCCAAGAAGGCTATGTTCTTTGTCAGCCCCTGCTCATGCCATGCTGTAGGCCAGTCCCCCTGCACCAGCGTGACCCCAGCACTGCGCCAAAACCCACGCTACCCGCTGAGTCCGTGAGTAAGCCCAAGTCTGCACTAGAGATGGTCGGTGCCGGCCAGACCACCTTACCATTAAAGTCACTCAGAAAACTGCGCCACACCTTCAAGTCCTCCCTCACATCCGCCTGTAGACGGACGTGGTGGTGTTTCTGAGTCATCCCTGCCATTGCCCTCGCGATTGACCTTGAGAAGGGCCTCCCCATCGGGATGATCCGCAACGCGAAATTCAACTGGCCTACCAGCACCTGTAGTTGGTGCAATGTTACTTTGGGTCTAGCCAATGCTGCCTCTATTGCTTGGGAAAAAGCCTCCACTTTGTCTGCTGGTAACCTGCATTCCCCTACCACTGTGTCAATCTCAATGCCCAGGAAAGACATGCATGTTGCCGGCCCCACCGTCTTCCCTTGGGCCAATGGCACCCCAAATTCCTCAAACATTGCCACTAGGTCCTTCAAAGCCTGCCCACATTGCCCCGACATCGGGGGACCCATGACCATGAAGTCATCCAAGTAATGCACGATGTCCCTGTGACCTGTCCTGAAAGTAAACAGCCAGTGCAGCATGGAACTGAACATTTCAAAATACCTGCATGAAACCGCGCAACCCATTGGCATGCACTTGTCGTAATAGAACTGATGTTGCAGCTGAAAACCTAACAAGTGGTAATCCTCGGGTGTACCGGCATGAGTCGGAATGCTGACTCGATGTCCGTTTTGGCCATGAAAGCCTTGGGCCCTAAGTCACGCAGCTTCTGCAATGCCGTGTCGAACGAGGAATAAGTCACAGAGCACAGGGAAGGGTCTATGGCGTCATTCACTGAGGCCCCCTCGGTGCTGATAGGTTATGTATCATCCTGAACTGGCCTGGCTCTTTTTGGGGACCACCCCCAGCGGTGAACATACGTAACCAGGCAGCGGGGGGCCGGGAATGGGCCAGCTATCCGCCCCAGGGCTCTCTCCTTACCAACTTTTTGAGATACCACAGCGTGATGCATGCGCGCTGATAAAAGATTGTTGCAATGAGCCACTGGTGGCACCCCTGTGCTGGAATGCGAAAACCTGTGGAAAACCCCTGAAATAACGTCCTGGCTGCACTCCTGTCAGGATACTGATTCAACCAAAAATCAGCCTCCCTATCTTAACTGGGGTGGGTAACTTATTGCTGCGATGGCTTGTGCTCCCTGCCTCTCTCTTTAGATTTCTTGATACACTTAAACTCCGGGTGGGAGGGGTGGCCGCAGAATGCGCAAGCGTGCTTGAACTTACATGTCCCTGCTGGCCAAGTACACACTTTTCTGTTAAAAGCCCAGCATGTCCCTTTTTCTCGCCCACCCCTCCCTGTGAAGTCCGAAAGGGCTGCTTCATTGGCGCCTTATTATTAATGCTTTCCAACCATACATTGACCTCAGTCTGATCCCACCCCATGTCTGGGTCCTCTACCTTTGCCCATCTGAAATCCCTGTCATAGTCCATCCAGGCAGTCCCCCCGTACGTTGCGTGAGCTTTAAGAATTTTGTTGGCATAGCAAATCAGTGGAATTGCCAGCTCAGGTTTCTTCTCTAACAACACAGTGGAAAAAACATTGAAACCAAACTGCCAGTTAGTAATTGATTCCTCCACCCAGGGCTTCCTCTCCTTGAAGGAGCTGTCCTTTCCCTCTTTTCCCTTGTTTTCCAAGTCCCGCCTTTTTGGCCTGATTAAGGCATACATGTCTATGAACTCTCCCTTCCAAATCTTCTCCTTCATGTCCTGCGACACATGCACCGCCAATTTACTGCGCTTTGATAACACGGTCTCCTGGCCCCCAATTGCCTTTGCCTCCGCCCCTGCGCCCTTGTTTACGCTGTCGACCGCCTTACCTGTTGCGGTCCCTGACGTCGACTCAGCTTGTGCGGGGGCCGCTTGACCCACCGCCAGAGGGATAACCTTCGTTACTTTATCTTGCGCTCCAACTAGTAACGCCACCTGTTTGCTAATCTCATTAAGGGCGCTCTCTGTTGCTGATTGTGGTGTCCAGGGTGCTACTGGTACACTGGAGGCTGGAATTGCTGCCCTTGGGGCCGCCAACTGGGCCAGCAGAGTTGCTACCGATGCCAAGATACTAGCCGTGGGATTCGGCCCTCCCCTGTCGTATTCTTCAGCTGATCTGGAGCTAGTGGCACCCCTTCTCCCGGTGTTGATGTTGGCTCAGGTAATCTCCCCCTGCCCCTCCAGTGGCACCGGTACCGTGACTGGTGTCCCTACTGGCACTACTGGACTCAAATTATTGGGTGCTAAGGCTTTCAATGCCCCCTGATTTCTGCTAGTATCGCCCCGACATCGTCCCGCCCCCTCCTGTGGGGCTGATGGCCCAGGCTCGGGCTGCGGGGGGATAAAGGGCTCCCTAGGCTGTGGGGGCTGCTCCTTATGCCCTTTGTTGCTAGGCCCCTTCTTATTGCCCTTAGGGGCCTTGGTGGCCTTCCCTTTTTCTTGCCCGGTTGGGTTCTGGGCCTCTTCTCCAGTGGGGGAATGCTGACCTGGGAGGGACTGTGGCTCTCCGTGGGCGCCCTCCCCCTCACTGTCCGGCACTGGCTCAGGGACCTGGTCCTGATCAGGCTCCTGCTCAGGCACTAGCTCCTCATCACTTCCCTCTTCTTGGCCCAGCTTAGCTAACACTAGTTTCAACAGCTGGGCCAAGTCGGGGTCCCCCCCTTTCCGTTTCTCATTGCGCCCCCTCGCCGGCATCGTGTGCAACCCCAACCCCTTATCCCTGCTTTAAAGCTGCCTGCTTCGCACTAGATGGCCGATTGTCCCTTTTCGCCGCCTGCCTCGCTCTAGAAGGCACACTGCCACAAGGCTCAGCCCGGCCCTACGATGCTCGCGCTGCTAATCTCGCTGTATTTTCAAGCCCTAGGCGGCCCGCCAATGCCTTGCTTCGGACGTTACACTGCCACCTGGCTCCGCCCGGCCCTACGATGCTCGCGCCGCTAATCTCGCTGTTCTTTTCCAGCCCTAGGCGGCCCGCCAATGCCTTGCTTCGGACGTTACACTGCCACCTGGCTCAGCCCGGCCTAAGATGCTACCCTGCGCTGCCTTCCCTGCGCTGCCAATCTCGCTGGTGAAGCCTTCTACGCTCTTCCCTGCGGTAAGGTACAGGCTGCCGAGGACTGCGCAACGCTCCCGGCAGCCGGGGAGGGCCGATGGCGCCTTGCTTCTCCTACAGCCCCCCGATTAACCCGCACTACCACCGGCCACCCGCGGCTGCCCGAAACCCGCCCAGGACCCGACACCTTACCTCCGCACTCCTGTGCCCTATCAGGAAATCCCAGCGATCGATGCTGCTATCCCGCGTTGACGCTTCGTCCAGGACCCGTCCGCCTCCACAATCCGGTCACCGACGTCCTCCGGGCGATTACTGCTCTCCGGCGTGGACGCGTCGTCTGCCTCTGCAATCCCTGTTGCTCGCCCGATCCCGAACGTCCTCAGAGCGATTGGCGAAAGATTGCTGACCAGCCTCCTCCTGGGGCCTGCGCGGGAAAGAGAGGACCCTCGTTGCGTCCCCGAGGCCTAAATAGGCTGATGCTCCGCCCCCTTCCCGCGCCGGGTCCCAGGCCGGAAATCGGTCCAGGGTGACCCGGAAGCACTTGGCTCCAGCTGGTCGTCCCCCATAGGGCTAGCCCCCTGGCAACAACGGGGGCGGGGATCCCGGCGGCCGGGCCCTAATGGCGCGCTTGCTTATCCTCGCGCTTTTCCACATGCAACCGTCACCCACCAAAGACTAAATGAACGCAGTCTGGCTGTGTGCCTTAGTGGCATGTAAACAAATCATCGCCCATGGGAGAATAGGTGGTGTTGGGATACTGGCGATCACAGCCCTACTTAAACAGGCCGTTGACTGCACATGTTTATTTGGGTGTTGGCTACGTCTATTGATAAGTGCAGTTACGTTAAGCACAAGGATCTGTACATGTAAGCAATATCCAATAGGTGATCATGGAACAACAGTGATGTCAGATGTTTGCAAACTCCAGTATTGTAATATTGTGAAGATAAAATAAAAGGTGTGCTGAAACATGAAGCATGGCGCATACTGAGAAAAAAAAACACAGATTTCTATGCCATGCCGTCGGAGCTCTAGACTGAAAACACGAGCGAGATCAAATCAAACCAGCAACACCAAGGGTATGGAGGGGGAAACAATGACACGTGCGAGTAGCGGCTGCACAACTTTCTTTCCTGAACACGGCGCATGGGGAGGAGAGCGTGCTAATTGTGTGCCGCTAATCATAAATTAAAAGACCATCACATGAAACGTGGTTACCCCCAAAAGCATAAGCATGTGCATAAATTACAAGCATGGCGTCGAAGTGCTTGATTACATTGAAGAGCGCGCTAAGTGGGACTGTGACCTGCAGCATGTAGGGGTCCGGCTCACGCGTGTTTGGTGAAAAGCGCTCGTAATGAAAAAAAATGGTGGGGCATATTAGCAAGACCCACGTTAAAATTATCGCCGTTTTAGCGGCAGGAAACTGCCGCTAAAACGGCGATAATGGGCTTGCTAATATGCGTTATGGAATTCCAATAGAAGCCCAGGTTAGATGTGCAGGACATCTAACCTGGGCTTCTATTGGAATTCCATAACGCATATTAGCAAGTCCATTATCGCCGCTTTAGCGGCAGTTTCCTGCCGCTAAACGGCGATAATTTTAACGTGGGTCTTGCTAATATGCCCCGGTGTTTTGTGAAAGGATATAATAATAGGCCAATACTCCAGGGGAGGAGCAAGACACGAGAAGGTGGGACATAGAAGGCAAAAAAAACATTCAGAAGCAAGCTTTTGCAAGTGGCGCTCTCCTTACCCAATCAGCAGCGAGGAGCGCAATAAAAGCCCACATACCGCATACAGAATGTCTTCCAGACAACGCATGCGCTGTCTTGGCTCGACCTAAAAATTAGAATTTGGCTGCTTCTATCACATGGTTTGCAAAGCAGTCCAGGGGCTTTACAAGATTCATCAGTTAATAAAGCAATTGCTGCTGCAAGTTATCCATTCATGGAGTCTCAGGCCCTAGTGGCCACAGACTCCAATCTAACACAGGACAAAAAGAGGTAATATCTTCGACTTCAGCTTCCTGCTTACCTTTTGCTTACTACCGCTAGACTGGTATGATTAGCAATTGCTTTTTCTAAGATCCATAAAAGACATTCCGGGTTTTAATAGCTGGGTATGTTGGACCACTGACTCCATCCCATCACAGGTCAATAACAGCCCGAGCACCACAGCTAGCGGAGCAGGAGTCACACCATAAGTCAGTGCGACTCCCCCCCATTCCCCACGTCGGTTTGCCCACCTTATTTAGAGATGGAGAAGCACCATGTTTCTCTTAGCAGAGCATCAGATGGCTGTGCAGTCTAAAACATTTGACTGATGACTTATCCTAGGACTGTCAGTCAGTTTACATCAGAAAGCCCACTCTTCTTAGGGATAGTCTTCTGTATTAATGTTTGCCTCTTTCAGACTATCTGGAAATACCAGGAAATAATACAAATGAATCTCCATGCACTGGGAGAAAACAACCAGGGTGTCATGACGATTCGTTTTTTCAGAAACAAATGCTCATTTAGCTGTTAAAAACAAAAAAGGTTTACATAGATTGGTCAAAAAATATTGCATCTACTTGGCAAATTCTTCATCTTTCATACTAATGGTTGCATTAGTGGAAAAGAGATCCCTGACAGGCAAGTGAAAGTCTCATCATTTGGTGGATGATCCTCCGCCTGGGGAAAGGAAGCCTTGACTTCTATTGCCCTGGGGGCACCCACTGAAGGCTAAATGACCACTGGGCTTCCACTATCTTGTAACTTGTGAAGTACCCTTTGTGAAATGTGCTTTCATGCTTAGTCCATCTCCTGGCAGATAGGTGCACTACCCCATCTAGTACCCTTTGGAAATTCTTAGCACAGATGTTGAGCAATAGTGTATTGGCCCAATCAAATCCGAAGCTGCACCAGACCTTATTACACATACTAGAAAGGCCACAAAAGTGTTCATAGAAAAAGTGAGGCAAGGAAAAGATGATGCTTTTGCATGAGTGTGCTAAGTTTTTTTGCTAGCAAAACTTTGCAAAGTTACCGATTTTCGCCATTTGCAAAAATTTTGGGGCATATTAGCAAGACCGGCGATAAAATTATCGCCGTTTTAGCGGCAGGAAACTGCCGCTAAAGCGGCGATAATGGGCTTGCTAATATGCGTTATAGAATTCAATAGAAGCCCAGGTTAGATGTCCTGCACATCTAACCTGGGCTTCTATTGAATTCTATAACGCATATTAGCAAGCTCATTATCGCCGCTTTAGCGGCAGTTTCCTGCCGCTAAAACGGCGATAATGTTATCGCCGGTCTTGCTAATATGCCCCTTTAAGTTTCCCGGTTTACCACCCCTTCAACCCTGGAACATTTTTTCCACATTCGCAGCAATAAAAGTTTCGCTGGGTAGCAAGATTATTCTAATGAAAACCACGCAACTTTGAAAATATTTGCAAAATTTTGCTCTGCAAGTTTGCATTTTGCTAGCATTTCTATGCACGATGGCATGGCAAGGTTTTTCAGCCGAGCCATTTTGTTAATGTTAAATATGCGTAAATTATCCATTAATTGTTGCAAATTGTACAATGTTCTTGTAGAAGTGGCGGAGTAAAAAAAGAAAACTTACGAATTTCAGAGTTTTGCTGAGACCTGTATAACGGTTGTTAAATACCTTTGCAATATTGGAAGCACCTAGGCTGCCTCTTCTTTGTGTCCTAATTTGCATGTCTATCTTTTCTGCATCACTCTATTAAATAAGTTCAATTGTCTTCTGAGGAGCGGAAATTGTACTGTCATCTTTTTTCGACTAGTGTGATATTGTAAACGCCAAGGGCCTCATTTACGGCATTTTGGCGTAGGGCAGCACTGCAAGGCGCCTTGCTGCGCTGCCCTACGCCAAAGTGAAATGGCAGGATGCACCATATTTAAGCAATACAGTGCATTCCTGTCCTTTCTCCCAGCGCTGGTGCAGTTTTGGCACTCTAGCGCCAATGTAGGCACCCTTGCACTATAGTGCAACAGTGCCTCCGTTGCAGGCAGGATTGTTTTTGTGAAGCAAGGGGAACTTTCCTGCACAAATACAATCCTACGAGGGGTTTTCCTCTTTCTATGTGTGCTGCCGAATGCAGCACACATTAAAGAGGAAAAAAACGGGTAGAAATTAACATATTTCTCCTCGTTACGCCTCACCTCAGGAGGCGTTTGGATTTGACACTTTCCCCAGGTTTACATCACTTTGTAAATCTGGGGCAGTGCCAAATTCCATGAGTGTTCCATGGGAAAACCCACACAATGCCCATGGAGCGCCTTCCAAGGCAGAGTAAGGGGACACAGCGATTTGCGCTGTGTCACCTTACTCATGATTCATGAGGCCACTCAAAGCCACGCAGGGTGACTTTGTGTGACTTCATAAATGTTTATGAAAGCGATGCGTCATGCATGTGCCACATTACGTGGTGCAAAAGTGACTCAGGGCTCTCATAAATAAGCCCCCAAGTTTACAGCATGGTGGATTAATGCGAGTTAAAAGTCAATATGCTATCCATATTGGCCCTTTTTTAAGTTATGATAGACTTGCCATCCCTGTTTGTAGATTGCAAACCCCTTCCGTATGCACAAACTTCACCAGATGTAGGATCCCTTCAGAGAGGTGTGTCTGGATACAATAGGCTGGATCTTAAAGTACTGTGAATCCAATGTATGAAAGAGGAGCTTGCCTTTTGGTGCCCCAAACCAGAAAGGCTTGAGGTACAGGTTGGAATGGGGTCTCAAGGTGCAGCTCCTATGCTAGATATCACGCATAAACCTTTACACTATGGTGCAAATGTGTGCGCAAGGTGCTAGGCAGCAAGAGTGTGAAAATGCAGGAGATGGAAGCAACAACGCCAAATCTTAGTAGATATGGTGCTGTACTGCTCCGTCCCTTTCATGCCATATAGCACAGCAACTTTGGTTAATGCACTGCGTTACGGGGAAAAACAGTAAATTTGACATTTAAGGTTCATCAGTCATACTCCTGTCCTTGAAGGTGTACACCCAACTGCTTTGGGTGGTTGTCCAACTTGGGTCTGACCTCTTCCTATAGACGCTCGGTCCTACGATCTCTCTAAGATTTCCTTGCACTCTCTCTGGGGTCTTGTGCATCTTGCAACTTCCCTTGGTTTCTATGCATCCTGTAGCCTCTTAGGGGTCTCTAAACATCATGTTTTGGGTTCTCTGCATTCCAGTATCTCTCACCAGCATCTAATTGGCCTCCCTGCAGTCTGTCACGTGATTCCTGCATACTGCAGTCTCTCACCAGCCTCGTCAGTATCCCTGCAGTCTCTCTCAGTGGTGTCCCTGCAGTCTTTTATGGGTTCCCTGCACTCTGCATTCTCTCTGGCTTCTACGCATTCCATAGCCTCCCAGATGCCCCCTGCATCCTATTTTGGGATCCCTGCATCCCGCAGTCACTCACCAGCCTCTGATTGGCCTCCCTGTATTCTGAAGTTTGTCACCAGTCTCTCCCGGGTTCCCCTGTGACTAGATCCCCCCAGTCTCTCATCAGCCTTTCACTGGTCTCCCTGCAGTCTATCTTGGGTCTTACATAATTCTGCGGTCTCTCCTTTAACTTCCAACACTGGGTACTCTGAAAACAACATTGCAAGTGGTGAATTTAGCCAAATTAATAGAGGCTTTGCAAGAAATTCTGTCTGGGCACTCATGATGCAATTAAATTCAGCAAAGGCTGCCCCTCCGTAAGTGATATTGAAGGGGTGACTCCTTTCAAAGAAAATTGTGGAAAATAGGGGCACATTATGACTTTCGTACTTTTATATTGCCTCCCTCGGTTCTCATCTCTCCATCTCTCCATCCTTCCCTCCATCAGTCCTTCCATCCATCCACGTCTTTGCTTGCCCATTGTTGCTTGTCTTCATTCATGTTAACCCATGTTTCTGATGGCATACATTAAACGGTTTCACAATACACAGTTCTATATTTACTTGCATGTGTCTTCTGTATGTGTTGCAGTGTCTTACGTTCAACATGCTGCACAGCAGCCACAATGCTCTCAAACGTAGCTTAAAGACATTGGCAAAGCCAATAGCTCTGGCTAAACACTTAGAAGGTCCAAAAAGCGAGACCTATTGGCTATGCCAATGCTTGTTACTTGGAGCAGTTGGTTAAATGTTGCGGGTGCTTTTTTTCTTGGCCCTGGGGATGTGAGGGAGCGGGAAGTGTTGGGAGGGTATAGTTTGTTTTACTTCAGATGCTCCCCCATGCTGAAGTATGAGGGCCACCTCCTCACAAGTGTCTATGTCCGGTGTCTCCACATCCGGGTACAGAAACATTGGGCTGGATTTGGAGGGCAGCGGGCCAGAAGACACTGAAAAACATCTATTTGCCTACAGCGTTATCCCTTCACGATACCCTTCTGTGCAAGTTGAAAGGAGGACCTAAGAGCTTTGCTGGCATACCTGGAGCTGGAGGTGGTGAGACTAAGACTGTTGGCTGACAACACAGCCCTGTTAGGAGTGTAATGAGCAAGCTTTATTACACAGTTATTGGAGGCACAGCCCTATAGACATCTCGCCCTCAAGCCAAGGGGTTTGAAGTAAGTCTGTTTGCATTCTGGTTCAGAGGCAGCGGTGGGAGTGGAGAACTGGCAGTGGGGAGAAGATTCTCATTCTTCACTGACAGAGATAGACCAGAGCACATATTGCATCTGACTTAGAAAAATCTGTGCAGCATGCTTCCCTGCACAATTAATTACAAAGTTAATTACGAAATGTACCTCCAGACCCAAAATAGATGCCAAGGAAAAACAGTGAAACACCTCAACAGCGGCAACTGATGACAACAGTTTCGCTTCAGCCAGTTACAAGGGGCTACAGGAAAGGCAAAATTGCGAGAAGTGTAATGAAATCAAGGCGGGGGGAGGGGAGGGGAAGAAAAACGAAAATGTAGCAAAGGTAAGGAGGCAGGGTAAGGTGTAAAAGATGGCACTCCATCAAAAAGCAACTGCTCAGCACGGGATCATTTGTGACTTCGCATAACCTTGGTCTTCAGCAATGCTTCCTTTGTAAAAGAATGAGTGCTGGTGCCTACAGCTCTGCTCAGAAGCTCACGGCCGGCGCTATTAAATATCGGCGCTCCAAATACTAAAGCTGCTTAGTCTTGAACCCACCACATGCCTCGTTAAACCACTACCAGACAAACCGTCACTCTTGCGCGTTCCTGCTTCCTCCCTCTGTGGCGGCTTTTCTGTCTTTCTCTTCCTCCTTCTTTCCTGTTTTGTGTTTTTCCCTCTCTTGCTTTCGTAAATGTTTGATGTGGAAAAATAAGTGCTGATCTCCAAAAATGAGTGCCTGCAGGCCCCACCTGCAAAGACCAGCTCAAATTAAGCACTGGTCTTCAGAAGCAAAAAGGTTAAAGGAGACATGTATTTACTGCTAACATGCAATATGTCGGGCCTTATCTATAACAAAGTATCACAGCGCGGTGCTGCAAACCATTTGGCTGCGCTGCGTTACTTTGGAAGCAAAGGGATGTGTCATATCTATAACGATATGACGGATCCCTTTGCTCTCCCCTGTGCTGGCGCACAATGGGCTGTCATGTGCCAACGCAGGCACCCTTGCACCATGGTGCAAGGGTGCCTGCGTTGCGGGGATGATTGTTTTTGTGCAGGAAGGGACACCTTGCTGCACAAAAACAATCACAAGAGGGGATTTCCTCTTTCTATGCAGCATGCATAGAAAGAGGAAAAAAAGAGGAGAAATGAAAACATTTCTCCTCGTTGTGCCTCCCTACGCCTCCCCTGGGGAGGCATAGCATTCTGACGCATTTCCAGGTTTACGATTTCTCGTAAATCTGGAAATACGGCAGAAGCCATGGGTGTTGCGTGGGAAGACCCACAACAACACCCATGGCATGCCCCTATCACGCATAGTGCTGCATGTAATGGGCCGTATTTACAAGGACACGAAAAGCCACGCGTGTCCTTGTAAATATGGGGCAGCAAGATGGCCGCCGGTGCGTCACAAAAAGTGACACACTGGAGGCGCAACAGGCTTGTAAATAATCCCCGTCCTTCCTTACTATTAATCTTTTACCTCCATACCATGTCACCATCAAAAACCTCCTCCACCCATCTCATTATTTTATTTTTTTGTTATGCGATGTGCATGTTTGGAAATGAATCCAACCCCTGAAACAGAAAGTATGCCAGAAGAGTGAGGAAGTGCAGCCTGCCGTCCCTTTGCAATAGTTAAGGCAAAAAGTGAAATTGTGGATGTTATCGACCTTTGGTGTAACAGGACTGATTCTGGTGGTTGTTATAGCTAAATGTGGCAATTCGAGACTTAAGGCACAGTGCACTGTCACAGGGACACCTCCAACATGACACTGACACAGCAACACTGACATCGGAACAGTGACACATTACAAAAACAAGAGGAAATGGACCGTGCGAAACATGCAGGGACTGTCACAGAGACAATGGCACTGGGACACTCCCATTAGGACAATGATATCTGGGGAAATTGGAATGAAGGGACAATGGCGCAAAGATTCGGAAACTGGAAACTAGTGACAATGAGAAGCTGTCACTGAGACACCGACATGGTGACAATGGAAGCTAGCCGTGACTAGCACTCGAACGGGGACCGGTGGACTTCAGTACAAATAAAGCAGGTCTCAGCTAAATGACACAATCGTTTAACAGCCATCAGTAGCAAAGTCAGCGCCGGATAGTGCACTTTACAAATGCCACAATTTTACTCGTGGAAGTGAACACTGGAATAACAAATTGTGCCAAGAATTGAGGGTGTGCGAATATCTCATTCCAAAGTCCTGCTTGCGCCGTCCATATATCCCTTGACCCTATTAAATATGGTCATATTCCTCTGAATTTCAGTGCCAATTCAAGACAGAGGAAAGTGGCATTGTTGAACATACATAATCACTAGTACATTTCAGTCCTGTGGGACACGAGCTTTGGGTATTTGTACTCAGCTCAGACAGCGCTCATCACTGAACAGGAGGACGTTGTGGGTTGAGCAGGCAGCATGCATCTTGCGGCTCTGTGGGAAATAGAGGGCCTCCTTATTTCAAGGTTATTCGCCAAGCATTGCCTACTTGCATTTTGTCTTTAGTTCAGCTTCAGCCAGACCAAAAGAGCAGTGGTTTGCCGGTCTGTGTTTACACTTTTTTTCTTTTGGGAGTTTTATATAGCACGAACTCGACCCGAAGGATCAGGGCGCTTTACAAGAGCACCAGTTATATTACACAAAGACACGTTTGTTTGATTTTGGCAGGCACGGGGAGATTTCATTATTTACCCAGAATTACAGGAGGTTGAGCGTCCCTGCCGAGACTCGAACCCTGTTCCTCAGCTTCGTTCGACCGCTCCAGCCCTTGGGCCACATCCAATGAGGAAAAGTAGGTCCCAGAATTTAAAGTGTTGACTAAAAACATCACCTGACCGTGGATGAGTTTGGGTCACTCGCCAGCTTTGTCTTCATATAGATATATAGATAGAGATGGAGCTGTTGCACCCCTTCTTAAATAGCATGGCATCACGAGCATTTGTAAAGCACACATTCACAGCAATGCTTAATTTGTAAAAGAATAAGTGCCGGGGCTCTCGGCGGAGGCCACTGCAGCTTGCACCACACATTGCCCCAGCCAGCTGCCAGTGACAGTACAAACAGCTACTAACCATCACACTCTTACAAGTGTGACAATTCCTACTATTCCAAGCCCCCAAAGCTATAAGTATGCCTTGGGAAGCAGGTAATAAATGTAAACGTAATTGTAAATGTAAACTAAACTAACAATGTAAATGTAAACTGAACTAATAAGCAGCTGTTGTACTCATACCTAAATTAGCCTGTCTGGCCATGTGGCAGACTATCATAAACCCCTGTGATGGCAATTAGGTGCCCGTACCGAGCACCGGAAACCAGCGGTTCAAATTAAGCACCGAGCAGTGCTTTAAATGGGCCGGTACTCACCAGTACTGAGTACCGGCACTTTTTCATTTTCTCCCCTTGAGTACCGGCACTTTTCCTAGAACGAAGAGAGTACCGGTACTCATGGGACCTGACTTCAACCCAGGCAGCACTCCTTTCATCCCTCAACCTTTAACGAGCACTGCAGGGAATTAATCACGGGAGCTCTTGTCACCAGGACCCAGCGTGAGCTGCTTTGGAAGTCATCAGGGGGGGGGGGGGGGGGGCAGGGTCTGCAGAGTGCTTATCTTATCCATTGTTCTTTCACAGTGGGGCTGAGAGGGGGCTGTAAAATCAAATGGGTGGCGGTGGGACGCACTGTTCAGGATTGAATATTCCGTGGACAGAACAAAAGAACGTTTGCTAATGCTTTCACCATCGGCACACATCTGAATTGCCTACTTGCCTGCTGCTGCTTTCTGTTGTTGAAAATGTTAGTTATCACTGACCAGCAGCGTTTCATTTAAAAGTGGGTTTATGGCTGTGGGAGTGATGTCCACTGAGTGTTATCTAACAGCGGCACATTAAGCGCACCTGAGGACAGGCGCCAGCTGGCCTGCCCGTCTCGGCCTCGGACCCCTCCCGGGTACAGGCCTCGCTGGCCTGCCCTGGTTGTATGATCCACCGGAGGGCACCGTTCTTCAGCTCTTATTAAGCAAGTGCTTCACTGGCTACCATTACAACTTGATCTATATTTCCAGAGTCCCTCTTCATTCTAAAAGTCTATCGTGTTGTGAAATGTGTTCTTTCTGTAAAGTATAATAATGCCTCATACGAGTAACAGTAACTCCTTCCAGAATGAGTACACTCACGTAGAGGGACGACGAGGCACGGCTTTCGAAATTACGAAACGTGTTCTTTATATCGGATAAGTGCCAAGTGTTTGTGTACGTGGTTGAGAAAACAAGTAGGTGCTGGAGGAAGGCACTGAACTCTGGCTGCTGTTTCAGAATGAGTCACGGGAATGAACACAGCTCACTCGGAAGAACACACTCTTCGGATACCCTTCAATTTTGCTAACAGTTTTTTAAAACAAATGTTCATGAAATGCTCGATTTCACTGTTGCACAAATAAAACACACACTCCACAAATAGACACGCACCGTAGGCAAACACAGTAGTGACGCACACAACACAGTAACGGATACATCCACACAAACCATAATGCACAGATGTACATGCACCAAAGATTCATGCCCAAGCACGCACACGCAAACACTTGCGAAAACCACAAGCACGGACACAAAGCACACACATTCCATTGGTAGACACACACACACAACATGCACACATACAATTAAACACATACCAAACGCATACGAACTCACAAAAGAAACTATGGAGCTTCTACTGGTCCCCTTACAGTATCTTGCTGCGCCTTTCTTCACAGCATAACATTTCCTTTATGGTTATCTTGATAAATAACTACCACGTATAGTGTGTGCTGTACAAACTGAGCAAAAGACACACAATTGATGGACGGAATGCAGACCAAATCAAAACATTACTGTTTTTGTTGCATAGAGCCTTGTGTTACCTGCAGGTCAAAAGTTAAGATCCTTGTAATATAGCTTAGTGAGTTATCACCCTGCAGCAAGGACCTGCCTGCAAACAAGAAGGCATATATTTAGAACCTCGCTGTTATTTCCTCAATCTTTTCTTATTTTAAGGATGCTAAAAAAGGCTACTTTGGGTAGTAATAAACACTTATCAGTAAGTGCCATATATATAGTTATTAGTGAGATAACTAATGGACAGATACATCCGACATTCTAACAATGCATGCAGATTTTGTGCATACAACCTTGGCAAAGTCAAAAAGCTAACCCCGCCCCTTGTCCCACCTTAGCACCTCCCTAAACTCCGCCCACTGCTCCTTTTGGTGAGTACCTGCACTTATTTTTTTCCATTTAAAGCACTGGCACCGAGTACAAGCCTTTTCAAGTTAAACTAAGGTCAGATACCCCTCACAGAGTCAGCTGCCACAGACGAGGATTTCCATTTGAAGACTCCCGCCCCCAATATCAAGCTTTCTAACGTAGCCCCAACCACCGTGCTACATGTGGGAAAGCATCTGGTACATGTTGTTCACACAACCTTTGTCACACTGTCAAAAAACACCAGCACATGGAAACAGACAAGGAAACACATCATGGCACAGTGATGCTGGGAAAACTCTGAGATACCTGAAAGTGGCTGATGGATAATAAATGTCCTCTTATAAAACACAGCAATAAACAACTAATGTTTATTTCTAAATAGAAGTTGCCATCTTGAAAATATCCAACCACCATTAATAAGCAGATGTCAAAACCCTATACTGAAAAGCTTATAGTATTGTTTACAACTTATATGTCAGTTGACAAGTAAATCAGTGAAGACCTCCACAGGCCACTCTGCTCCAACCAAGCATAACGGTCAGAGCTGCTGACTTTGTCTCGACGTCGGCTTAACATGCGATGATTCTGGGCAAATCATTTAATCTCCCTGTGCCTACCAAAAACAAACAAAAAAAATGAATGTGTCCTTGTGTAATGTAACTGGTGCTCATGTAAAGCTCTCCAATAACTTCAGGTCGAGTTCACGCTATATAAAACTGCAGAAAAAAGACATCTTAACACCAAGAAACACGAACATTAGTGACAGGAGATCTGCCGTCATAGCACACCCCTTTTGGGACAGTCTTCCCTCAGACATCCGCACCACTCCACGCCTCATGCCAACCTCTACACTAACTTCAAACTTATCATATTTCTGTGTACTGTAACTCACTGTAAATAATGCAATTTAATTCAACTATTGTCATGTTATGTTGCCACTCTCGCAATCTGTCGCCCCCTCGGAACATGTATGTAACTGCTGTATTTGCAAACCCTGCTCACCGATATAATTGCAACTGTGGATGTCTCTTGCAACCCCTAGCCCTGGACCAGTTATTTTAACCATGACAAACCCGTACAAGTCGATGCTCTGGCGCCTAGAAGGAACTACGTTGTACAGTGAATGCTATACAAACATGCACATGAATAAGGCATTCTCAGGGAAACAACCTCAATTCAAAGGCACAGGCCTGAATTATTACAAATAAAGTAATCTCATCTTAACTCTCACAGAAATTACAACAGATACAAAGCGTGAGGCTGCCAGAAAGATAGGTGCAAAAAGAACATTTAAAAAAATGTCTTTGTGCTGACAGACCTTCAATGTCTCCTGATAAGACAACAAACACCATTAAATAGCTTAACTGGGGTTTGTAAAACAGTTACATGTGGTGGGTACACGCTAATTACTGCCAAAATTAATAAAAATGCTGATGTTGGACTACAAAATCGCCAGATTTACTGTGATAATGTGATGCACATTTCAAGCCTCCTTTATTGGTGGTGACCTGATGTGTGCCAGGCCCTGCCTCACCTGGTGCTGTTGCATGCCAGTACTCACTGGCAGCGGCTACTCCTCAACGCCAATGCAACGTCGTCCGGGTCGCGCTGGCTGGCAGTGAAGCACTCTCAGACTTAGTTGAACTGGTACTTTGGCATGGGCCACGCCACTGCCACCCACAGGCGGCATATTCATGATCATGGTGGCATAGCGGCTACGCTACTAAGTTACTTAACTAATTTAACTTCTTCAGTACTGTGTTACTGTTTGTTTAGTAAAACTTAAGTTACCGGTTCGTTCGTGGTGGGCCGGGTGGCCGGCCCGGGACACACACTGACTGCAGTGCACTGCCTTAGGCTGCTGCGCAGCTTTATTAACTGATTAGGCCTGCCACAGTGACTGGCCTGCCAGGCCCTGCCTCACCTGGTGCTGTTGCATGCCAGTACTAACTGGCAGCGACCTCAACGCTAATGCAACGTCGTCCGTGTGTTGCTGGCTGGCAGTGAGGCACTCTCAGACTTAGTTGAACGGTTCTTGAACCGTTGAACGGCCATTGAACCACGCTGACTCGGTGGTGGGGTGCGGCCGTGCACGGGTATGCTGGGGCGTGGCAATGCGGCGAATGGGCAATCTGAAAAAAATCAGCGCACGCTGCCTGCTGCCGCGCACAACCCCAACCCCCGCAGATTTGTTGAACCAAAATCCAGCCCGGGCCGGCAACACCGAACTAACGGCCGCCACCACGCCATCAACATATCAGTCAGAATAGTCAGATATCAAGATTTGAGATTCATTCATTCATGAATCTCTCTGTCTCCTCTTGGCTCAGCCAGGGCAGGGCAGGCCAGGCTGAGGCTCACAGGCGCGCCCGCAACACACTTCGCTGGGAGTGGGATGGGACCAGTAAATTGAGTGGGACTGACTCACTTGGAGTCGGGACTCTGTGCACTGCCTTAGGCTGCTGCGCAGCTTTATTAACTGATTAGGCCTACCAGGCCCTGTCTCACCAGGTGCAGCTGTTGCCAGTACTGGCTACTCAAGGCTCAACGCCAAAGTCGTCTTGGTCGCGCTCAAACTTAATTGAAGACACTGCGGCCGTTGAACCATGATGACTCGGTGGTCGGGTGCGGCTGTGCGGGTATGCTGGGGCGTGGCAATGAGGCGAATGCGTGCGCAATCCACAATCTGAAAAAATCTGTGCACGCTGCCTGCTCCCGCGTACAGCCCCAACCCCCGCAGAGAACCAAAATCCAGCCCAACTCAGTGTCCCGCCCACTGGGCCGGCAACACTGAACTAAGGCGCGGCCGCTGGGCCGCCAGTGCCACTGCCACTGCAGCAACATTATTGAGAAGAAGTCAGACAGACTGACTGACTCGTGACTCGGGTCGGGAGACGGACGACGTCGACGAGCAGCAGGCAGCAGACAGTACTGCGGAGTCTGCGGACGAGAAGTAGATGAACACATGTTCAACAGTAACACTCTGTGCCACTGCCAAGTCCCGTAGCGAGGTAAATTACTATTAAATCAATTACGGGCAGCAATGCGTGTAGACCCGGCCCTGATAATTAGGTGCCGGTGCTAAGCACCGGAAAGCACCGGCACAAATTAAGCACTGAGTCTTTGGTACTATTAATATGCAACAGATAATGCTGGTACAGCCTAATAAATGCCTCGTTTCTCTGCAGGCAAGTTTGGGAAGGATTGAAGGTATTCAATAAATGCATGGGCGCTGTACGGGGAAGTATTGGTAGCACTGTCCATATATAGTGTATGTTTCATATGAAGAAGTTGACAGGGCTCATGAAAAGTATATCAGACCATGGCCCTATACCAAGAAAGGTGTAACAGAATTGCTGAGAAGTGTTGGTACTGTTTAATGGCATGCAGCAACTCTGCTGTGTTTTACAAATATCGTCGCCATGCTGAGTAGTGTTGGTACTGCCCAATAAATACATAAAGGACAGCCCTTCTGAAAAATGGCTGTACTGCTACAATAAAGGCATAGAAGCCATTCTGTGAGGCAGTGGTGCTATTCTTTAAGAGCATAGCAGACGTCGAACATACTTATTTCCGAATAAAAGTTGCGAGCCCTGCTTAGAAATGGTCGTATTGTTCATGAAATGTGAAGCAACTTTACTTATAAATGTTGGTCCACTACCATTAAGATTTGATAACACTGGTGAAAATGTTGTCACCCAAATAGCAGTGACATAATGTTTTTTTTTCTCTATGCTTCACTATGGAATCTATCAGCTGATTAATAGTAGAGGTTCTAGCTGTGACCTCCGTCCAGCCCCAACAATAATGCATACCCAGAGTAAATTAGTTCACTTTCAACAACAGAACCGTAGTGTTAAAAATATACTATACATTTGCACAAGCATCAGGGGTATGCCTCAGACTCACTATAAAGTATTTATACTCTCTGCTGGTTTGCCCAATTTTCCTGTCCCAAAATGCAGCAGGTGGTACTCTGTTACTACAGGACAGAGACCTTTAATATCCCCTTATTAACTTGGCATTTTACTTCTTTTCAGCTTTCGGCAGTGTTATGACCCAAGATTGGGCTACTGTACTTCAAAACATATGATGTGCTACAATTTTCCAATATATTCTAAAGAGGAGCATTATATACTCACTTGAATAATTGTAACCTCTTTTGACCAAAGCTCCAAGTACAATACCCTACTATTTTTTTCAAATATTTGTTGGCTAGAATATTAATAATAAAAATTATAATGTCGCTCTGAAAAAAATACAAATATATTTTTTTACTAAATTCTGCTGGAGAACCAACTCTTTTCTCCTCCAAAATGCCTATTATATTGGTGACAAATCTAAAATAATGCGTGGGGGGGCTCCAACCCCCCCATGCAGCCCCAGGGACCGCCACCTCCCCGGGGCTAAATGAAAAATAATGCATGGAGGGGCTCCAGCCACCCCTGTAGCCCCGGGGATCGCCACCTCCCTGGGGCTAATATAATTAAATGTGGGTGGGACACATACCCACCTGCTGCCCCGGGGACCACCACCTTCCCGGGGGTATATTGAAGATGAGGGGGGCAGCGCACCCCCCTCCAGGAGCCCTCCATGGCCCTGGGGAGGGCCACCCCCATGGGTCGGCTCCATCAATGTCCCGGGGTGTCCACCCCTGGGACATTGCAGTTTGCTGTGGCATGGCGGGAGCCATAGCAAACTCTGGTCCGCTTCATGGAAGCGAGAGCATGAAAAATGCTCTCGCTTCCATGAAGCGGAGCAGAATTGCTTTTGGGCAGAGGGAGCTGCATGTTTGCAGAGATGTCATTTGAGATGTCATGAGTGATGTCACTGACCATGTCATGAGTGATGTAATATGTGAGGTCATAAGCAGTGCATTGCAGGGTGCGAGCTATAGTTAACTCAGGTAACTATAATGGTGGCATCTATTTTAATCATTGCCCCCGGGACCTGGCCCACCCGGGGGCTAAAAGAAAAGGCCTAGGGGGTCAGGGTGTTTCGATCCTGCCCCCTTTGCTTAATTTTAACGTTTTTTAACCTTTTTTCTTGTGACTCGGTTCAACCCACTATGCCAACTCAAATTAGACCCAGCCATATGCAAATCAGTCTTAGTCCTGCTTCAATGGGAACAGTCTAGCCCGAACAACCAAGCCAGGTCCTCTTTAAAATTTAACACAATCATTTCAAGACTGGTTTTGCTTCAATTGGGGCTCCACAGATGGGAGTAGGTTAGTTGTAGTGGCTGGTCTGTACCTATTGGAGCAGGGTCAAGACTGGTTTGCAGATGGCTTAGCTTAATCTGAGGTTGCATGGGGGGCAAAAGAACGATGGGTTGGAATTGGTTGAAATGCTACCCTGAGCGATTGCCAGTGGTTAGACTTATTGCAAGCATCCTCCTATCACCTTTTGTGTGTGTCATTAATAGTTAAGCCATTGTGTGAAAAGTAGCTTGATTGGTGTCAATCAGGACTCTGGAAGACAGGTCCTCAAATCAATGCCTCAGATGGTTTGTGATATGACAAGGCACTGGATCCTGGACTGAAAGCTCATCGCAGGGAGGAGAGGCTTGACTTTGCAGAGTAAGTTAAACCGGAGCCATGCTATTTCTGTGTTTTTTACAGTGTGTTCCTTGGTGAACAGGAATACTATGAATATGTAAGGTTTGATACCTTTCTGGATTCACAATGATAAAGCAAGTATCAGATGCAAGGGGGTGGGTCGGATCCTCAACTTATATGCAGAAAAAGCCTTCTGAAATATGCTCATTGTGAGATTTCAGATTTCCAATCCGATCCTGTGGTTGTTCTTGGTAATGTGGGCACTGCCAGATACACTGAGAAACTGCAGGGAATTAGTGGTACTTCTATTTATATTTTTAAGCTGTCACTAGATAAGGGGCCAAAGTTTTCTTAATGAGAAACAAATTGTCTTTTTTGGGTTGGCAGTAAGATATCAGGATTTGAACGACATCTAGGCAGAATATGAGTTTCAGGATGTCATTAGGTGATGACACTTTAAGGTACAGTTAGGTGTTATTAGCACATTAGGCCCATATACAGGTTCACCATCATGCAATGCTGTATAATTAATTCACTGTATAATACACAGGTGACATTTGGGTGATCATTGTTAGACCTGACCCTCTCTGCAGGGTAACCCCCAAACATTCTGCCTTCACCATTCCTATTTTCTGAACCCGTTTTTGTTGGGACTCTGTGCACTTTACCACTGCTAACTAGTGCTAAAGACCATGTGAACTCCCCTTTAAACATGGTGAAATTAGCTTACACCCAATTGGCACATTTAATTCACTTGTAAGTCCCTGCTGTCTGAGAAGGAACACTGGACCTGCACCCTTTATCCCAGTTTGAAGTGACTCCAAGGGTCAGATGACTGACCTCATGCTCTGAGGTACAGGGACACAACAAGCTTCAGAGCCTTCCTGCAACTGCCCAGCTGAACCTGCTGCACTGGACCTTCCCGGACCTGCAACTGGACCTGCCTGAGCCCTGCTTGCCTCTGCTGGAGTGAATTCCTGATCCCCAAGAGGTGCCTTCTAGGTCCTGGATGCTTGGTGTTGCATCAGCTGAGCTACTCTTTAAAGAAAAGGAGAAATCCTGTGGTTTTGGGCTCTTCGCGACAGGCTCATTCTTGGCAAGATCTTGTCGCCCACACTGACTGCCAAAGCGAAATTCCAGTGAACCCGAATCTTCGCTACAGCAACTGCTTGTGACGACCGGCAGCATCGACAGCCTGCGGTGACCACCAAAGTGAATCTCCAACAACGCCTGTTCATGACACCTGACAGGATCTTCATGCTACAGTGACAACTGTCGGTGATGCCTGACCTGCTGTTTGCGCTACAGCAGCGGCCATCCACGGCGCTCTCCCTGTACCTTTTCGGCAGGACTAGCCTGGTCCCTGTATCTGGCCCACACTCCATCATAGTTGGCCTGAACTTGTGACTTTCACCCGGTATGCACTACTGGATAGCTACGAGTGGGTCTTTGTGCTTTTAGGCACTATACTTACCTTAAGACTTGGAAATTGCATCTCTCCTGTTTTTCTGATTATATTTTTGTTGTTTGGTGTCAAATAATTTATAAAATTTGACTCTGTTTTTCTAAATTGGTGTGGGATTTTTCTTGTGTTGTGTTTTTACTTTATCACTGTTTTGAAGCTGCATAAACACTTTACACATTGCCTCTAAATTAAGCCTGACTGCTTTTATACCAAGATACCACAGGGTTAAGCACAGGTTAATTTGGTGACTTTTTTGTGGTTCATCCCAACAAGGACTTGGCTAGGAGTTACTGATCTGAAAATAAATGAGGATAAAACAGAGATTATTGCTGCTCTCCTCGCAAGCCCTGTCTACTCTTTACTGACAGTCTCCTGCCAACTATAGGTGATCCATCCCCAATAGCTTCATCAGTGCAGAACTTGGAGATTTACATTGACGAGGACTCATCCCTTACCACCCATGTTAAATAACGCTCATTTTCCTGATTTTCACTTCTTAGGTACTTGCAGAAAATTCTCCCCTACTTGCCTAATTACACCCGACCACTGATAGTGCAATCGGAAATCCTGAGTAGGCTAGATTATTGTAATGCCTTACTCTTAGGATCCCCCAAATACCTCCTGAAATGTCTTCAACATATTCAGGCGGCCACAGCTTGACTCACACTTTCACAACCCTCTCACACCTCAGTAATGGAAGCCATGGCTTCCTTTAAAAAAACGAGTGATGTTCAGGTCACTATGCCGGGCCAACAAAGCCATCCATCAAGTCGGGCCCCGTTACCTACAAGGCAAGTTTGTGTGGTTCTGCCCTGTCAGAAGCCTAAGGGGCATATTCTCAAGGAGCCATTGCCGAGTTAACGGCACTTTACCGCAGCCAAAGTTGCGATAAATTTATCGCCCCATTCACAAGCTGGTGTTAACAGCCCATAACACCAGTTTACCCGCGATATCAGCCGCAAAAAACATCACCACAGATGACTCCCGCAACTATCGCTAATGAGATGCAGAGTAGGCGTTCCCTTGCAAAAAGCCACGAAAACACCACTCCGCAACATTCTCAATGACCAGCCAGATCGGCGATAAGACAACAAAACAGGCGATAAGGCGCGTTAGCAGCAGGAAATTAACACCTGCTCTGACCTGGTGCAAAGTCGGACCACAGCCTGCACCACAAAATGGAGCCCAGCCCAGAGCCACACCTGAAGGGCAACAGATGCCATGGAGCCACTGATCATGCAGCTCGGAGCCCCAACAGGGCCACAACACCCACCGCCACCACCCCCAGGACCCCCCCTCCCCGGCCCCCCCCCCCGGACAAAGAAATGCCAAAACAACTACACGGAATCATGTACCAAATAATCCGCCTGATGTCGCACAATCACATTTGGTGACATGCATGTGTCGTCACAAAAATGAGCATCACACATTCACCTTCGATGTAACAAATGAAAATGTATTCAAACAAACAGAACAGAAATGAAGACACATGGCGGCTCCCCTCGGGACAATCCGTAGGTCACAGCCTGCAAGACAAAAAACATGATGAGAAGGTGTGTCTTGCGCACATCAAAGGACAGAGAGAGAGAGCGAAGGAGAGAAAGAGAGAGAGCGAGAGAAAGACGGACAGAGAGGGGGAGCGAGAGAAAGACGGACAGAGAGGGGGAGCGAGAGAAAGACGGACAGAGAGGGGGAGTGAGAGAAAGACGGACAGAGAGGGGGAGCGAGAGAAAGACGGACAGAGAGGGAGAGCGAGAGAAAGATGGACAGAGAGGGGGAGCGAGAGAAAGATGGACAGAGAGGGGGAGTGAGACACAGATAACAGAAGAGATGGACAGGGAGAGAGAGTGCCGACAATGCGCACCCAGGCCACACTGCTCACCTGCTGCCACCGGTGTGTCTCCAACCACGTGCCGGTATGGTAGTGCAGTTCACCAGGTCACACATCTGAAACAGATCCATCATCTGAAACAGAGTCCAGATACATGAATGGCAAAGTACATACAATTGCACAAGACATCATCGCATGTCCGCCCCTGTGCACCCAGGCAGATGTACCCCAGCCCCTCCCGCCGCCCAGCGGTGCATGCCTGCCCCTGCACACCCAGGCCTCACTGCTCACCTTCCGCCCTTGGCGTGTAGCAATGAGGGCCCACCACGTGCTGCTGCAAGCCACATGCCCGGGGCCCGCGGACATGGCACCCTCCACATCATGCAGCCCCGCTCCTCAGGCCACCAGGTCTCAAATATGATTCTGGGTCTTGATTTCGCCATGGCAAAGGACATACCAGTGCACCCGGCATCATCGCAGGCTGCACACCCGCTCAGCCCTTGAGGTGCCACTAACTCTGTGATCCGGGATGCAACGCCAGGTGGCGGTAGGCCCGCGCTGCCGGCTGGCTCTGGCCTACACTGCGGTCCAGCAGGGCACACAAATCCTGAGCAGTCCGGACGGCCGGGACGGGGCATCATCGCAGGCTGCACACCCACTCAGCACTTAAGGTGCCCCAACCTCAGTGCACCCAAAGTCACCGTCCCGTGGCGGTGTGCCTGTGCCGGCCACAATGTATCCGGTGCCACCAAGTCTGTGTCCCAAAGTCATGGACCCTGTATGATTGGGTATCGTGTTGCGGACGCCATCATGTCACCTCCGGTCCTGGGGAATGTGATGTTGCAGGGCCCGAGGCCCTCATGCTTACATTAACACCACACGGATGCACCCAGATAGAGAGTGGAAATGGCGTCGAGCACTTGCGCCCGACCCTTTTTATTGGCAGGGTCACATGTCCTGTGACGCGTGTGCTGGATGGGTGTAAATCAGCCGTGAGGGAGTGGCTGTGGCATGCTGACAACTAGACCTGTGAGCAGCAGATCATTACAGGAAAGACATGGGACATGTAGCGTTGCCGTCCCCCCCTGTGAGCGTAAGCGGAGTGGGCTGGCCTGGCGTATGCCAGTCCAGCGTAAGGGTTTGTAAATGACTCCGGGGCCCTGGGCGTGGTTCCGTACTGGGCTGGACAAGGAAGTAACTCATGTGTGTGTCCCTGTTGTTATGTCAGCGCCACCCAGACCGCATTGGGCAATGTGTCACCCTGTGACCCCTGTTCTACGACATGAGCCACATGGACGTAAGAGGAGTCCAGTGAGCCTACATTCATCCATACTTCCACACTTGAAAGACCATAGACATGACACATCTGTGTGAATATGAATGTTTAATGCACATTCAGTGGAGTGTTGCATCTGGAGCAATACAGGGCCATGCAAACCCCACATGACGATGTTGTCCCGTGGAGGGCCAGCCAGGGTCCTTCAGGGAATGACAAGTCCAAAGGAAGAGGAAGAGTTCAATCCGCAGTATGATTGCTGTGTCAATGGCGATCAAACAGCATATGGCAGTCCATGTCGAGGTCCAAGGTGATTGTCGCAGAGTGCATCGGGGACAGTGGAAGGTGATGATGCAGAGGGCAGTACCAAGCTGAAGCCGGACCTATGGATGAGATGCATGCTGCTGTGTCCTTCTTACCACGAGGGCAGAATCATCTGCATCTTCGTTCTCTGCTGTTTCATGTGCCTCACGTGTGGGTGGTGGTGTTCTGTCTCCAGCACTGTGTGGCAGTGACACATCAGTGGCCAGAGGTGGAAGGTCTGCCGCACTGTGTGGCACTGACACTTCAGGGGGCGGAGATGTGGATGGAGTGGTGGCAGCAGCATGCATCCGCAACAGGCCTTGTGGCAGCAATGCCATGAGGATGGTCCTGAGGTCATTGAGGAACCCAGCTACCTCTCGCTGGTGTGCAGCCGTGGCAGCCGCTCGTTCCGCATTCGCCCGCTCCATTGTCTCCATTAACCTCCGCATGTTTCCCAACTCCCGTGTGACATCGCTAGAGCCACTCTGACTGGACAGTTGTACTATTCTCTGAGTCAGGGCTCCAGCGATGTCAGCCATGGTCCATTGGAGAGCATGGAGCGGACTGTGGGTGTCCGTTAGGGACCGTGAGTGGTCCCTGATGGGACTTATACACCCACGTATGGCATCTAGTTTGTCTGCCATGCAGTCGAAGCCCACCCGCATCTGTTCAGCCAGATTCTCCTGGCACCCCAAAACACGGCGTTGGAAGGCCATGTGTTCTTCGTGGGGGTCCTGGGAGGCAGCAGTGGTGGTGGGTGCTGCCTGCTGTGTGGTCTGTGCAGGGGGTGGGGTCTCCTCGTAGCAGCTGGGCTGCGCAGCTCCTGGAAGTGGGCTGCGTAGGCTGTCCACGAGCAGTTGGAGGGCGTCAGAGTCGAAGCTGTGGTGGTCCTCTTCGTCTCCAGAGAAGAGAGGGTCGGGCTGCTCTGCAGGAGGTGTTGATTCTCCCTCTGCAATGTGAAGGGGAGATGCAGTTTAACAATGTGTCCACATGTATGTTATCGCATTGTACATGTTTTCATACAGACAGCATGACTGGGTACATTGTGGCTGTTTGGGAGGAGCTGCCTATTTGATGGGGGACAGTGGACATTACGACGACAGACGTGTGTGTGTTTGTACTTGTACATTATCAACTCACATTTCCCTGCAATGCCAAATGTGATTGGCCAGTGTCTGCACCCAAGCGGCACCAGTTGTGTCCTGTGTTCTGTTGTAGGTGTTTTGCGGATTGTGTCACATCGTTGTCAATGTAGATGTGCTCTGCATGTGATGTGTGTGCTGCATTTTTTGGGGGAGTCGCCCCTGCAGCTCAGATTTTGCTGCCCCTTATCCCTTTCATGAGGTGTGCCTTTGACTTCTATGCTTGTACAGTGCTGACATGTTGCATACTTGGATACATTGGTCTCTTGGTGGGAGTTGGTGGTCTGGGGCATGGTTTTCCGCAGATGTGCTCAACTTAATTGTGCATGTGTGCCATTGTGCCCATCTCCCCCTGTCCCCCCAGGCCCTGGTCGTTACTCACCCTGTTGCTGTTGTGTCGGGTCCTGTTGAGCAGTGTCCGGGCCCCCAACTCCTGCCACCGTCTCCCCACTGATGACTGTGGACACCATTTCCTCCATGTCGTCCAGCTCCTCCTGTGGTGCTGGGCTCCCACCTCCAGTCTGCATTGCTGCCTTCAGGTTATTGGCGAGTTTCAGCTTGGTTTTGCACTTGACATCATTCCAGCGCCTCTTGACCTCGTCCATTGTCCTCTTCAGCACTCCGACTGCATTCACCTTGTCCACGATGGACTGCCATAGTCCATTTTTTGTTGCCAATGACACAGTGGAGGTGACGAACAGTTGTTGATGGTGTTCTGTCACCTCCTTTATCAAGATCCTGTTTTCCTGCTGACTGAACCGCTTCTTCCTACTCTTCTTGTCCTTGCTCTTCTCTGACCCCGAAGTCCCAGGATGGTCCTCCGGGGGCTTGTGGGGTTCTGGTTCTCCTCCGTACTTGCTCCGGCAACGTCCATTGTGCTTCGCTGTTGTTTGGCATTTGTTTGTCTGTTTTTTTTCTACTTTTATGGTGATTGTTCCCGCCTGACGCGTGTGAATTGCAGGCCTGTAGCTGGTTTTCGCTGATTTTCGTATCGCAATTGGCCTCATCGCAGCTTTTTTTGCGTTCGTGTTTCGCATTTTTGCGGCGTGGCGTTGATTTTAACTTGGTCAGTTGACACGTTATCTGGAGACTATCGCATGGTACCGCCGTGTTGTGAATACTTGGTTAACCCAGCGTAAATTTCCCGCGATAGACTGCGATGTTGATGGTTGCGTTAAGTTACTTTTCCGATGGTTATCACACGTTCTTGAGAATATGCCCCTAAGTTTGTTCCGAAATTTAAAAGAGTGAGGTTGGTAGGCAGAGCATTTTCCTTCCGGGACGCCCATTTTGGAACAGTCTTCCCTCTTCGCACTATAGACACTATGCTGTCTTTTCAGAATTTGTTAAAAACTAGGGCCTTATTTATGAGGCCTTGCGATACTTTTGCGCCGCCATTTTCAGGAAGTGATAGAATGTCATATTCTACCTGATGATGGTGATCTCTGTACTGGTGGAGGAGTAACCCCAGAATGTATGGCTGGAAGAAGGTAAGGAGATCAATGTGCTCTTGTACGTGGCTAGCTGGTCTATCCGGAAATGGTGTCATGCATCCTGAACTGCAAAAACTCAGCACACCACAATAAAGTTGCAGTACTTTGTCCAAGCCCCAAGCATTGAATGCAGAAAAATATCCTGCCAATGAAGTTCTTAAATGAACAATGATCATCAGGATGTTGACAAATTAGCCGCATGCTCTCTTGGTTTAATACAATCCCAATTGCTGCACAAAACTACTATATGTATGTTTTATGGCCACAGTTCCCCTGGATGAAATGTCATGTTTTGTGTAGTAACATTGAAAACCATGCATAAACCCTACATTAATTTTCTTCAGATTGGAATGACAAAAAGAGCCCTACCACAAAGTATCATTTTTGGCAGGTGATGTTCTTGTCTGCAAGCGCAGCAGAAGCTGTGTGATTTCCCTTGGCTGAGATTAACCTGTACCTACCATTGTGCAATGTATACTATCAGACTGTATGTCCTAGCAGAGCCAGACAGCTCTGGTGCAGGTCAAGATTTTGATGCAAAGACTCCAATGGGAAATAGATTTTTTTTTATTAACTCAGTCTGCAATTGCTTGTATATTTCACGCGCGGCCAAGAGATTCTTCTTAATATGTTTTTGTTCAGCAGAGTGTTGTATATTACAGAAGCCTTCTCTTTCCAGTGGCTGCGCAGGAACACCAGGGCTCGACTACTGGCATCACTCAAGTCTTGTTAATATACTAGAAGGGAATTGGCTTGACTGAGCTGTGAGCCCTTTTTATTCCAGTGTTTCATACCCATCTATTGTATTTTTATCCTTCGCTTAGGAGACTCCGCTCACCTTTCCCAGCGGTGTACGCAGAAAGATTTTATTTTCCTATGAAATCTAGTTTATTCGTGAGCAACATATGCATCCATCATTTGCTTGTTTTCCATAGATTTATTGGAATTAGGAAGCTGCTGCGCTGCTGTGTGCCATTTCACAGTGCTGAAGGTGGTGGTGGAAACCAAAGAAGGACCAATCCATTGGGACCTTGGGCCATTGTAGGATGGTGGAGCTGAAGTCACCGAAGTGCTTGGACTAGAGCAGAGTTATCCACTAGAGAATACATAGGTACACAGATCAGAACGGGTGGGTTTGTAAGGGTTCTTCTGAACTCAGGCCCTGCATTATGGGGGTGCAACCAGTGCAGCTGTACCTGGCCCTGAGGTCTGGGGGTGCAGTATTCAGAAATCACTTATGGGTTCCTGGTGTGTCCAGCAGTTTTCAGGCAACAATAAAAATGTCAAGCTTACTCTGGTAATTAATGTTCCTGCAGGAAAAAGATCAGAGTTTTGTCTACTGGCAGTTTTGACTCATTATAAAGTAGCATAGATGGTTAATGTGCTCGCAGCAGAGAACGTGTAACATGTAAATCACAGAACTGCATTTTATGTAGGTAGTTGAGTGGGTCACTGCTTTTTTCACAGAGATCCTTTTGTTACTTGCAGATCATAAGTTACAATTCTAAAAACGCACAGTGATCTATGAGCTGTCATCAAAGAGCTGCATGCGGTCTACAAGGTATAGGTTTGAACATTATGTTTATTTCCCAGTCTTTCATTATCCTAATGATGCTCAAAAGGATTCTTTTAGGTAGAAATACATTCTTATTAGTAAAACCAATCCCAACCAAACAAACCCAACAATTAAAATACTGCCTACTAGTATGGATGACGTGATTCCTACACCTTGTAATCCACATTGTTTTATGTAACATTTCATGTAGGCTGATTTACAACAACAAAGTATGGGATTACCCTGTGGTCCTCAGAATCTAGGTTATGTACAGTATACAATGTAATGGTTCTGTTGCATTTAATTTCTACACATCATACTCATTCAGGGAGTCCTAAAAAGTAGATCCTCCCTCTGGGTCAAAGGATCTCAATATCAGTCACATATACACTTAGGGAAGAAATTGAATACATAGAGTATATTACCTTGGTAAAATTCATACATTATAAGAAACAGCCTTGATCAAAACTTTTAAAAAGGAACAAGCAGTGCTCCGTGAGAGGTGAATGTAAAGTGATTGGGTAAAGAAAGATGCTTGTGCTGTTGCAGTCAGTCATGTACAATTGGTTTGAACATTTTACAATAAACTGTCCATTGCATAATTTTTGAAAAAGATGTGGCCGCATGTTCACAAATATGTCCTCCACTAACAGCTGGATTCAATGGTACAGAGTAAATATAATTGTCGATGTTTCGACCACAAGACTCCAACGCTTGTCTGAAAATATCAATAAGGGCCTTCATCAGGACAAAAAGAGAAGTAAACCATATGGAGACACCCTGAAGGATCAGAAATATTCAAATCCTCCTATGTGTATTGGAAACCAAAACCAATAAGGCACAAAGCTCAACACAAGATTGAGAGTATTCAAAAGGTTCCAAAGGGTCACCTTAAATTTCCGCTCAAAAACCTTTGCATCAGTTTTAAATGAATACTGCAAGACATAATACCAAATTGTAACTATGCAGTTACCAAATCTATTTTGACTCGAGTTTTAGTAAGAGGTGTGTAAGTTACTAACCTCTCTCCCACACAAATAAGTGGTGCATGCCGTATCCACTCAAGAGGTAACTTTTATTCGTAAAGATAAATTTGAGTTATCAAAATTAATTTAAAAAAAACTAGACTTCAATAAATGCTTCAACAGATCCATATTTAAATGGATTGAATTCAAGGGGAAAACAAGCATCATTGACCTTAAGTGTACACAAATCTTGGGTGCATCTTAAATTTAAATAGTGTTGCTTGTATCCACCATAGATTGTCTATATATTAAATGGAAGACCATTACAGATACTGAAAGACGAAAAAATGCCAAACACTGCTATTTAATAGCCGCACGGGCAGAAATCCAACAGAACATACCTCCATGCCCACATCAGGGCAAAGGAATTCCTGAGGACGTGGCGGGGTCTTAAATTGGTTCTTTGTATTGAAAAGGTCCTGTGTATCCTATTCCTTAAATATTTTTTAGTCTTTCCTATCAACACCAGTAATCACGTAAAGCAATAAGAGATCTCTATTCGATACAATGTATTTTCTGATTCTTAAAGTGGTTGAACAACTTGCATGCCACTTGCTGTGCCCATATCGGAAAAGCAGGAAGTGGCTCGCCTTTTGTGTGCATGTATATGTCTAAATTGCTTGGCTCGTCCCCTGCATCCTCTGAAAATTCCTTTATTGAATTTATTTTTGGCCCAAATTACTCTTAATTACTCAAGCTGGCATACTTGCATATTTTCAGAAATTTCACACCACTAGAGTAATGCTTAATTACTGAAATTACTCCAATTACTCTGGTGTAATTAAAATTTTGCCCAGGCCTAATTAAGAGTAATTTGGGGCAAGAATGCTACCGCAGGAACACAGGAACAACAAACTAAAAGTGAGAAAGCAGCTGCTGGTTCTGCTGTTCATGTCCTGTAGCATTTTTGGACATAAGGGTACATTTTGCACTAAGAAAATAGCGCTAATGCTGGATTACGCTTCACATAATTATGACAAATTTTGCAGTAATTACGAGTAATTACATTAGAGAGAATTACGCCAGTTACGCCCACCTCTAATTTACATAGTACGAGACATTGTCTCTGTATAACATGTGTCTGTGATGTAAAGTGGTCTGACACCCTACAGTGGTATCAGTAGCGCTATTATGCAAATATATGTGAGAGAGAAGCTATGGAGAGCTGAGATGGACTGTTGGAGGGTGGTAGTGGGGGAATCCATGGAGAAGGAGGTCATTAGGGGGTGAACCAAAAATGATTGCTGCACAGCGCTAAACTAGCCCTGTCTGAACTTCATGGGGTATGGCTCTAGGTGTAGATGTGGATGGTGGTTCCAGATAGTGGAGACTTGGATGAGCTGAAATCTTCTTTTATAACGTTTGTCTCTTGTTTTATGGCATGACAGAGCACTCAGGGATGGCATCCTTGGCATTTAGTTGTCAGGTAGGGTAAGAAACCTCTGGGCCTGACTCAATCATTCAATCAATCAATCAGCATTTGTATAGCGCAGAACAGTCAACCCTAGGGGTATCTTGGCGCTGAGGGTGCCATGTCTCATTCGAAAAGCCTGGTCTTGAGTTTCTTTCTGAAGACCACCAGATAGGGTGCTGTTTGGAGGTGGAGGGGTAGGTCGTTCCAGGTCTTGGAGGTGATGTAGGAGAAGGAGCGGCCCCTGCTGTGGTTGCAATGTATGTGTGTGGTGTGTGCTAGGGTGAGTGAGGCAGAGCGCAGGTGTCTTGTGGGCAGATGGAAGTTCAGTTGATGGTTGATGTAGGATGGTCCTTGATCGTGTAGAGCTTTGTAGGCATGCGTGAGGATCTTGAACTGACATCTTTTCTGAATGGAGAGCCAGTGAAGCTCTCTGAGGTGGGGGGGTGATGTGGGTCCATTTAGGGAGGTCCAGGATGAGCCTGGCTGTAGTGTTCTGTATGGTCTGGAGTCTTCTGATGAGCTGGGTGGAAATTCCGGCATAGAGAGCATTGCCGTAGTCGAGGCAGCTGGTGATGAGGACCAGTGTGACGGTCTTTCTGGTTTTGATTGGGATCCATCTGATGATTCTGTAGAGCATGCGAAGGGTGTGGAAGCAGTAGGAGGTGATTGCGTTGACTAGTCCTTTCATTGTCAGTTGTCTGTCGAGGATGATGCTCAGGTTGCGCGCATTGTCTATCGGTGTGGGTGTTGGTCCGAGTTCTGCTGGCCACCAGCTGTGGTCCCAAACGGAGGTGTTCTTCCTGAAAACCAGTACTTTTTGTTTTGTCAAGTTGAGTTTGAGGTATCCATTTGTCTACGTTGGTCATGGCGTTGCAGAAGTTGGTTTTGGTATTGGAGGGGTCCTCGGGAAGCAAGACAATTAGTTGAGTGTCTTCTGCGTAGGAGATTGTGTTGAGTCCGTGGGATCTGATGACGTCTGTGAGGGGATCATGTAGATTTTGAAGAAAGTGGGGCTGAGGGATGATCCTTGTGGTACGTTGCATTTGATGTCCTTGGGTGCGGAGGTGAAGGGTGGCAGTCAGAAGATCTGTGTGTGCCCTGTAAGGAAAGAGGCGATCCACTTGACGGCGTTTTGCTGTAAGCCGATGTTGTGGAGTCTGTCAATGTGGGTGTGGTGGGGGACAGGTGGTGGGAGTCAGTGTCGAACACAGTAGAGAGATCGAGGAGGATCAGGGTCACAGTTTCTCCGCAGTGGAGGAGAGTTCTGATGTCATCTGTGGCAGCAATCAGCGCGGTCTCCATGATGTGGTTGGCGCACAATCCTGATTGTGAGGCGTTGAGTAGGTAGTTTTGTTCAAGCTTTTCGGTGAGCTGTTGATTGATGGCCTTCTCGAGCACTTTGGCTGGGTAGGAGAGCATGCAGATCGGTTGGTAATTTTTGAGGTAGCTGGGGTTGGGATAGTGTTTCTTTAGGAGGGGCCTGACCTCTGCGTGCTTCCATATTTCTGGGAAGATTGCTGTGGAGATGGAGGTGTTGAGGATGCTCGTGAGTTCTGTGCTAATTGCGTTGGTTCCAAGGTTGAAGAGATTGTGGAGGCAGGGGTCGGTGGGCGCCCTGGAGTGGATGGACGACAAGACGGCTGTGGTGGGCTGAGTGGTGAGCGGAGACCAGGTGGTGATCTTTCGGCTGGTGTTCACTGGTTTGTTGAGGTTGTCGAGTCTGAGAGTCTGAGAGTGGTGGGTTGAGGGCTGAAGTTGTAAATGGTGGCAATCTTGCTACGGAAGGAGTCCGAGAGGGTGTTGCAGAATTCCTGGGAGGGGTGAATAGCGTTCTCAATTGCTGTCGGATTGGACAATTCCTTTACTATTTTGAAGAATTTCTTTGTGTGGTTGGCTGCAGTATCGATGCGGGCAGAGATGGCTGCTCTCTTGGCTTCCTTAATGCGCAGGTGATAGTTGTTTAGGGCTGCTTTGTGAGCGGCCCTGTCGGTGCACTTCTTAGTGACACGCCATTGCTTCTCAAGTTAGTAGCAGATGCGCTTGGTGGTTCTGAGCTCTGGGGTGTACCATCTGGCTTGTTTTGAGGTTTTGTTGGCTTTTGCTGGTTTCCGAAGGGCGACTCTGTTGGCGCATTTGGTGATCCAGGCGGAGAAGTTCTAGATGGCCTGGTCAAAGTCTGCTGACGTTTTGGGTTGTGTGGTGCTGAGGGCTTATGTCCACTGAGTCTCGGTTACCTTGCCCCAGCTGTGGTGGGAGGAGCTGTCGTTCTTTGCATATTTTCAGAAATATTGGACATTTTTCGCAATCACCGTTGTGTTTTTTCACAGATGATGCAAGCTTTAAATGTTTTTTGCATTTGATTTATTGCAAGCTTTAAATGTTTTTTGCATTTGATTTATGTTTGTTTTCATTTAGTGATCTTGTCGCTTGTTGTAATTTGTTGCAAATAATTCTCACTTTGGTGTATGTCCAAATTGTTTTTGATTGTGCATTGTGTTATTTATATGTGAAGGTTTCTGTGTCAATTTGAGAAATGTGTTTCTTTTTCAGTCTTTTGAAAAAATTGTTTTGAATCAATTTAAAGACTATTTAATAAAAATTCTACTTGGACAGATAAAAGAATAGTCTGCCCGTTACTCCATAAATAGTAGGAGTGTAGGTTCGTACGGAGCCAGGTGTTTATGTTGTGTTTTGAATTTTGAATAGCCCTACCTGGCCCCGGTCCTTTGGGCTTAACTCCTATTGTTGTTAATAATACTTTCTAAAAGAGGCATTTTCAAACACATAGTTTAGAAACCATCTCCCTAAAAAGATGTGTTATTAAATTCTGAGTTCAGAGAGCCTAAGCTCCACTTTTCTATTGTGTCCCAATAGAAAGTTAGACCTTGTAAGATGTTAAACAGTAACTCCCATGTTAGCCTATGTGACAGACATCCTTTCAATAGTGAAAAACTAAATACACAGTATTTCACTATCAGGACATGTCACACACCAGTACATGTCATTCCTTTCACATACACTGCACCCTGCCCATGGGGGTACCTTGGGCCTAAATACAACACTGGAGGTAGGGATGCACACCTATTTTCTTTATTCTTCATCAGGTTCTCGCTCAGGTAATGAGGCGAAATTATACACTATATGCATGTTGTAAACAGGGCTTTGTCATTACTCAGTCTCTCGCTTGTTTCTGTCCATATACACAGGGATTCATCAATCACCCTTCATTAGGACTATTCACCAATGATTTTTATATCAGAAGATCCCTCTTGGTTTCGGGTATTTACCTTTAAGGCAAAACCTTGTAGATTGAATCCAACACCTCTTTTTCTTTAGAGTTACTGGTTCCAGTTAATACAATTCTGGTCCAGAAGTATTTCGGATTTGTAGCTGGAGAGCAAGCATCCGTCTTGCTGGTCTGCCAATTCGAGTCATGCTTGCTCTCCAGCTACAACATGCATATAGTGTATAATTTCGCCTCATTACCTGAGCGAGAACCTGATGAAAAATTTACTCAACACCTCCTTGAAGATAAATAGGAGTTGACATCTAACCTGACAGATTTTAAACACTGAATTATTGTCCTGAAGAAGGTGATGATCCACCTTTACACCGAAACGCCGCGTCGACAGTTGTTCTTTTTATTGTACACATTGTACTTTTTTTAAATGATGAATGTATGTTTTTAAATATAAATGGTTTTATTTATTTTGCATAAACATTTGATAACATAAACTATACAACTATTTGAATAAAAAATAATTGAAAATACATTCCTTCGAATATTCATTTTTATGTTTGAATTTTCATTATAGATGGTTTTTTGCACATGACTAATATTTAGCAACCTGGGAAAAAATTGCTTTGGTTTATGTAATTTCTGTGTATGGCCTTGACTAATGAAATGAATAGGATCTAGATGTCCTTTTTTTAGAACAAAAGGAAAAGGGAATTCTGTTTGTGTTCTTGCAGAATAATGTGGCCAGTCACTCCATCAAGTGTTCAGATACGGGCACTGCTCCGTCGATTAATCCGCTGCACTAATGGTTGTCTTGTGGTTTGTGGCCTCCTGGCCTGCCTGGATACGTTGGCATAGGCCTGGCTGCCATGATGATTTTTGCGCACGTTACTTTTAGCCGTTGTTCTGTCGTCCTCTGCTCCTGCCAAGTTATTTTACAACTGTCTGCATTTTCTGTTATTCACCTTTTCTCCTGTTCCCTTTGGGCTCAGTCTGAACAACAGTTACAAGGTCGAAAAACACGTCCCTGGTTCTTGCTGATATGGCCAGTCCCTCGCACCTAGGCATAACACTATGTACAGCTGCCATGGGGAAATTGGTGGGCTTTTATTATTGCGTTTTTCCCTCTTGAGAGGCACTTGAAGAAAACTTTTCCAGAGAGAAGAGCTGTGATAGTATGCTGATGTAGTCTTTGCATCTAGAGACTGAGGTATGGGGGTTCGCTTGTCAAAGCCCAGAGGTCTTCTATTTTTATAATACAATAGCTATTAGCACGGGGAGGGTGGTAAGGTCATTCAGCCCTCTATCCACTGCTTTATGAAATGCTTTGCCCGTTAGTATTCTATGGAGTTGTAACTATGCTGATTATATTATTCTTATGCATTATGCTGATAGTACTGTCACGTGTACTGTATCTTAGAGCACGTATGTTGAAATAAACATTTTAACCTATACAGTGTCTCTTCTTACGCCGGTTGTGGACAGGTATGAGTGAGTGACGAAAGGGTGTTCTTGCTACTGCGAGTCCTGAGAGAGAGAGATACCGTGTTCTGGGTTGTCTAATCATTGGTACATTGTTGCTAATGGGACGCTAAGGCTAGTTGGGTTGGGGTTTTAGGTGCTAAGGTTTATGTTTGGCTCACCACTATATTCCGAGGTCCTGTTATCCTGTGCATAGCTCTGTGTGTGTGCAGAATCCCTATAACATGGCGCGACCAATGAGTGGGCTGCTTATCTGCGAGACGCTTGAGTAGTGCTTGTGCTTGTCCACAACACCCCTCACGGACGCTTCCGGAAGCGTGTGTGACGGTTATACCTCCTATATTGACGTTTTTATAGGTTCTTTCAAGCTTGAGGTTGTTAAAAGGTTTCTTAGCTAAAACCCTATTTGTGCTGCCTCATTTTAGATTGTCGACTATTTCTAGCCTACGATGGCTGTTCAAATTGCGGCACATAGCCGTGCAGCGCTCCGGACACACTTAACAGTGTATGGAGTGCCTGACGCGGGTGTCGAGCTGATCTTTGTGATACAAGCCGATCCGGCTTTCCACTTTGAGGTGTTCTACTCTTGGGTCACATTTCCGGCGGTGGATGGGACAGATAATTTGTTCCATGAATATACAGCCACCGCAGTTCCTAATCACTATAGACCGTATAGGAATCTTGAAGTACCGCTCACGGCTTGGCAGCACCGTGTTTGGTTTGATGGCGCCCTCCCCCAACCGGTTACCACGGTTCGTTTAGGCCCCTTGTCTATTGATGGGGCCACTTGGCCTGTTTTGGCCGGGTACACCCCACATCCGCAATATATGACGATACCAGTCGCGGATCTGCGCAACATGTATTCGGCTTTAGTGCGAGTGCATCGAGCCTTAGTGCAATATGTTACAGACAACATCCAGGGAGCCCCACCTGGAGTTGCGGGCCCTCCAGCTGGTGCAGGCGCAGTGACCATAAGTCCTGTCATGGTGAATTCGGTGATGGGCAAGCGCCCACAAAATAAGGATGATTTTCCTTATTGGCTTGCCGAGAAATTTGACCAGCTGGAGGCAGTTTTTCCAAACACAACACCGGTGGATAAACATAGAATTCTTACAATTAGTTTGCCAAAAGACTTAATCCCTGAGTTGACAGCATGTAACAACTGGGGTAGGGTATTCGCAGCAGTTTATTCGAAGTGTTTCGGCACCCCTTCCATGACGGTTCTCCCCTCTGTAATTAAACGAGTGCAGGATGAACATGGCCCTGAAGCGGCTGTGGAATTAGGGATGAGACTGGTGGGAGTGTTCGAAGTAGTAGCTGAGCTGATCCTTGCGAATGTCAAGGGCGATGCAGTGAACTTCCAAGTAGCTAATGCTTTGGCTTTGGTCCCAGAATTGGACAAGCCGCGCGAATTACCGAAAATTATAACCCAGGCTTATAAAACTATTGGCCGAAATAGCCTGGGCAATAAGCCTTTTGCAAAACAGCAAACACAATCACAACAACAACCTAAAACTCAATCTGAAAAAGATGAGAAACCAGTTTTTACTAAAAAGAGCTGGAGGTTGAAAAAACAGGGTAAGCAACAGAAGAAGCCGGGGTCGCGAGGCGCATCCCCGGCTTCTGTCTCTTCTGAACGCACATATGATTTGCGCGATAGAGCGAGAATTAAATCTCCGGATAGGTTTCAGATCCCTGATACGCGTTCTCCTCGTTCTTCACAGCCACAGACAACTTCACAAGCCAGTGGAGGGGATCGCCAGGATAGAGGAAGGGGTCGAGAGGCTCCCCAGGGACGAGATCAACCTCAACAACAAGTCAGAGGGTAAGCAGAAGACTTTCAACGTTCTCGCCCACAATTTCAGAAGAAGAAAGTTGCCGCTGTAACAGCAAAATATGCCACAGATGGTGAGAACGAGACTCCTGAATTGGACGTGGGCAGTAACCCTCCTAGACAGCGCCGCGGAAGTTACCATAGTGCGGGAGGCGCTACGTCCTCATAAGGAGGCGACAGCAACTGAAACATTCATTACTGTTGAAACAGCAGACACCAGAGTGGCACCCCCTGACAGACTATTTAATATCGCCATTCAAATTGAAGGTGATATACAGCGTGTAATTAAAGGGATTTTTTGGGAACATCTGACCTCTTCATACGACATTTTGTTAGCGGAGGCGGATTGGCCACCCCCATTCGTACTTGCTGCGCGTAAAGGGGAGGAGGTAATCCTTCCGAGCTTTTCTCGACATGTCCCAAAGGACAAAGCGGAGGCTCTTGCAGCTGAGTGGGCTGTGTCCCTGGCTCCTGCGTTATACCGCAACCACGTGGGTTGGGATGAAGATTCTCCCCCCCATGAGATACCTTTACGGTCCCTACCGCAGCCGCAACCCCAATATCCCATTAAACGTGAAGCCAAAGGCCCCGTTTCTGAAATTCTGACTCAGTTAGAATATCAGGGAGTAATAGAAACATGCGTATCACCCATGAATAACCCCCTTTTCGCGGTTTCTAAACCCGATGGATCGTACCACCTAGTATTGGATTACCGGCATTTGAACTCTCATTGTCGGACCTTTGCGGTGCAAAATACCCACAGTTCTGCGCTTGTAGACAGTCTTGTTCGTAAAAAATATAAAACGACACTTGACCTATCCAATGGATTTTACATGCACAACTTAGCCACGGAGTGTAGCCAATGGAGTGCTTTTACCTCCGGTGGTAAACAGTTCAAATTAAGGCGACTCCCTATGGGCTACAAAAACAGTCCAGGAGTGTTCGCTGCCCGTGTTGTCTCTTTGTTAGACGGCATAGACCCAGATGCGTGTTCGTAAGTCGATGATATTTACCTGACAGACGACGAGTTATACCCGCATCTTTCCAGAGTGGACCGCATTATTCTCGAGTTTGCGGTATTAGGTTATAAGTCTAACTTTGCCAAATCACACATTGCTGAATTAACAATTTTGTTTTTGGGCTACGAGCTCAACAATGAAGGTAAGGGCTTAGCCCCCCACTTCTTGGAAAAATGTGCACTTTTGTGCCCTCCTACTACTCTGAAAAAACTTCAGTCTTTGCTGGGTTTCTTAAACTTTGGGCGTACTTATATTCCCGAATACGCCCAGCGTATCAAGCCATTGTATGCCTTGATACAACCAAACTTTTCGAAGTCTTGCTGGCTTCCGGAGCATTCCTCCATTCTGCAGTCTCTGCAGACAGACCTTCTTGAGTCTAAATACCTGTTGACGCGTGATAACCACACAAACCTGGTGATTAGAATAATTCCGGGGGCAGTGGGTTTCACGTATTTAACCTTTAACCTTTAACGAGGGGGACACAGTACCCATCGCATACAAGTCACATCTGTACACGTCCGCAGAACTGCGCTTTTCATCTGTGGAGAAAGTTCTGACTGCAGTGCAAATGGCGATTCTGAAGGAGCACGCACTGGCACAGGGAAAGCGCATTCTAGTGGTAACGCCCTATCCTGCTCTAGAAGCAGTGACAAAGGCAAGTGTACCGAACTCTAAAGCTTTGCATCCCCGTTGGATACAATGGGCAACTTCTTTGACGTCTCCGGATGTCACATTCATTTTCGATTCTTCTCTACAGACTCAGGAGTTTTTACAGTATGAATTCGTTCATCCTCCTCCTCCTCTGTCTTTACTGCCGCTTGAGGATTACGACTGTGTGATCTACACCGATGGTTCGGCACAACCGGCCACAGGGTCCAAGCATGCTTATTCAGCCGCATGTGCTATTGTCGCAGGTACCTTCGTGAACGGAAAGTTCAAATCCACTTTAGTGCATACTCAGGCACTCGGGGACAGTACTGCACAATTGGCCGAGCTGCGTGCATTGGTGCTTGCGCTTGAGTTCGCTACTCCGGATGTGACCACTCTAATTGTATGCGATTCTTACTACTGTGTTCAATCTTACAATGACAATCTGTTCTTTTGGTCGCAAAATGACTATAGAGACGCTAAAGGTAGCACAATTAAGCATAAGATGCTTTGGGTTCGGGTGGCAGAATTGCGACAACGACTGCCACTCACACAGGTGGTTCACACCCTTGGCCATCAGCGGGTGGGCGCACACGCTGTTGGTAACGGTTTGGCAGACGAAGCGGCCAAATCAGCAGTAGTCACGTGTTCAGTAGCAGCAGTTACTAGATCCATGTCTAAAATTGATACTGATATTTTGGCAGCTATTGCTGCAACACAGGAAGGTGCTAATTACCCTAGGGGTTTTCCTTCCAAATATTCTTATCAGTTAGGTCCCGAACAGGCTCCCTATGTAACAATACCCAACGTTGATCGCAGACTTTCCTTTATAACGGCAGCAAACGAAGGCATGGCTTCGGCACATGCTGGAGTGTCTGCAACCGTTTCCATCTTGCAGCAGCGGTACTGGTGGCGTGGTTTATATAAAGACACCCGTACTTATGTGCTTTCTTGTGACGTGTGTCAACAGATTAAGCCTTCTACGGTTACACGACCACCACAGACCTCGCTCTACATTTCTAACAGACCCTTTGGGTGTGTTTACTTGGATCACTGCGGTCCATTTTCTTCAGACACTGCCTATAAATATATCTTAGTGGCAGTGGACTCGTGCACACGTTTCATCTGGGTCTGGCCACAACGGAGTGCTGACGCTCGAAATGTCATCAGGGATTTGCGTGTCTTTGTGGGAATCTTTGCATGCGGTACCTTCCATTCTGACCAAGGTCCAGCGTTTGCCTCTAAGGCGTACAAGGACGCAATGGGTTCACTGGGGGCACGGGTGAAGTTTTCGTCTCCATACAGACCTGAGGGTAATTCAATTGTGGAGCGAATGAACCGTGATTTAAAGCAATCCTTGACAGCTAGGGTCTTAGGTACTGGCAGGAACTGGCTGGCCCACTTGTATACCGTACAACGTGCACTTAATAATCTCCCTAGAAGATCTCTGGGTGGGCGGACCCCATACGAAATGCTCTTTGGCATACGAATGTTTGTGACTGACCTTGATGGTCTAGACATGATGGCGCAATCCGCCATCTTTGATGTAGATAACCATTCTACTATGTTACAGGACTTACAAGAAGCCCGAGACAAACTTGCAATCGCACATTTACCCTCAGCCACAGACCCTGCATTGCAGATTCCGGTTGCCGGCAGGCTTCCGAAGATTGGCGACCTGGTCCGAGAGAAGGTGGAGAACAAGAAAGAATTCGGCCCCTCTTATCGTGCACCGGTTCCAGTCCTGGGTTTGAAGGGAACACGTACAGTCATCTTACCACCGCTTCCTGGTCGCAAGGAGAACAGATACATCTCAGTGGAAAATGTCAAGCTACAACAACTGGCCGATCCTAAATAGTGTTACACCAGCGGTCTCTTGTCCTGCAATTTACCGGACTTGTGTTCGAGGCCCTCCTGCCCGAACGGTCACTGATGTTACAATTGAGATGATTGATTTGCCTGAAAGTATACTCGAACTTCCAGTTACCCCCTGCATGGACGAGAACGAGTATACCTATCCCGAAACAGAATCGGTGGCACACTTGCCAACAACGCCACTGACCCCGACACGTTATTCCTTTGACTCGGATTCCACCTCCTCAATTGTCCCGTCCAAGTTCAGTATTTTTGTATCCTGGTTTAGAGACAATTTTTTGATTCCCCCCTGGACATACATCTGGTTGGTGCTTTTCTTGATCTTTTTGTTCATGTCCATTGGCTTTGTCACAGTGTTTTTTCTACTCATCAATGGTCACTATCTGCCGGAGCGCTCTGCTGTGAACAGTGTTGCTGGAACTTTGGCCCCACATTCCTCATCTCACATCATGAAGCATGACCACACATTTGTGAACATTTCAGCTTTTCCAGTTGCTGATGGCATCGTATGGGATGCGGTAAACTTTCAAATTCATGGACCGACAGAAATTATTAATGTACCCAATGTCCTTCGAGTTTCGATGGGGGATATAGTAAAAAGTAATATTCATTCTGACGATTGGGATGTGCATGCCGTTGAAGCATTGTTTGCTGATTTAAAATATTATGCTTCCTTTAATTCTGAGGATTTATATATGAATTCTGCGAATTATGCCGATTTGTATTGCTACCAGCATTGGGGCAACCATTTTGTTCATAAACCAAGTGCACTGCGTGATTCTTTCGCGTACACCCAATGGGAACATTGTCCAAACCCTTTGCCGGGTAGTTCCCGGACTCTTAGAAATAAATTTACATATTTCACTGATTTTAATAGATTGAACCCTGGTTCTTATTTTTTTAAATTAAAAGCCCCATCCACTCAGAAAATCATGCTAACCCACACCAAATTGCTATATTCGGGTTCCTTTTTGAGTGCTTTAGCTGTGGGTGGTTATGAGTACTGGAAGAACACTGTAGATTTGAAATCGATCTGGGGTTCAAAATCATGGCAAGTGCAAGGCACCGAGGCTTTGCATCGTGCTTGCCTTATCCCGACCCAACTTGTGTTTCTGAATGTTTCCATCTATCAGACTACATGTTGGGGCTTGGCTACTACCAAACAATTAAATGCACCTTCCATTCCATCCCTGTCTTCCACTACAAACACTAGCGTGCACCTTAATATGTCCCTAGCCACTTTGCAAGCTTTGTTGCAGAACAATTCGTTTAATGTTTCTACGCTTGTGCAGTCACCCTGGTTGGCTTGGCCCATATCATCTAATGCGTGCCAACTGCGTTTTCACGACTCTGTCCCTGGCTACAAACAGGATAGGCCCGACCCTAGGTTTTCGGACTCCCGTACTGTCACGACATATTCTGTTGGTAAATTATGTAAACAGTGGTTGCAGCATTCTTCCCTAGAATCTGTTAAACAACATTTATCCCTCCTAACAGGCAACATTGATCTGTCTGACTTTTTATTGGGACCTCGTGGTCCACGACCGAAGAGGTTCATTTATGAAGCTTATAATGATCTCTGGAAGCTATCGCAAATGGAAGCTGCTTCCCGTCTACGTGAAATAGACCAAGCAAATATGGAAAAGGTGCTTGCTGTTGTTGACAATAGTATTAATACCCTGTCTTCCCTCATTTACACGTTAGAGAATATTGTGTCCTCTGTTGTTGATATTGTACAAGATGATGTTTCTGTGTTGTACCATGGTCAAAATCAGTTACGTTCCGTTATGCAGTTTGCGTGGACTTTGCAAACACTTAAGTTGGGTAAAGTTCCTTGGCATTTTCTGAACACCACTGCCTTATTTCGGCCTTTTAATTTAACTGACAAACAGCAATTCATGTCCATGAAAGATGCAGCTTACACTCTATTACATATCGAGAAAATGGAGCCCTTACCATTCTCTGTGGCGGAATTGGATTCTGCTGTGTGGCTAGTTCACGGTGTTATCGCTTTGCCTTTTTCCTTGTTTGAATTTAGTTCATGCATGAAACATTATCCTGTGGGCCGTTTCCAGCCTTTGGGTAGTGCCTTCCTGCATGAACTCTGGTCCCTCCCTTTCATGTATAAATGCCTTAGAGACGGCAAGGAAGTTTTTCTCACGCGGGAGTCATGCGATTCAACTGTGGGTCATTCCCTTGTTTGTAAACATATTAAATTGCACGGAGCTTGTAATGTTTCAGCTCCTAATCTTGCTTGTGTGTTAAAGGGCATTCCTGCTCCTACTATTTCTCCTACCTTTACTTTGCTTACAAATGGCAGCTATTTGCTTTTGAATAACGACAACTGCTGTGGCATGCAGGCCGGCATACCCTATATTGTTACTGTTTCGCACAGGGTTGTCTGCTGCAAGAATGTGCTTTTTTCCTCCCCCTCACAACATCATAGATAATTCTATTTGGCCTTCCATTCCTACTATGGAGGCGGATTTCAATAAACTGAGCAGAATAAAGGCGCTATTATTGAACGAGGAGGTTATGCTCACTTCCGCCCGGGAGACATTTGTTCTCCAGGTGGCAAGTACCCACAGTGAAATACAGGCCCTTTTGAACACTAACCTCCCACAACATTTCGGTGAATTAATTCACCGTATTTTTAACGCATCTAACACTGAGGGTCTAGTGCATTTTTTTAAAGTGGTGGGGTCCGGCCTAGTGTCCTCTTTCCAAACTATTTTTGGTGTGATACCGGCGTTTATTCATTCTATTTTTTCCAGCATCTTTGGTGGCTTTCCATTAATCCTGGCTTTGGCGGCTGGTGTACTGCTGTTGATCTGCTTCCTTCGCAATGGCTGCTCCCCGATGGGCCCTTCTCGACCCCGGACGCCTACTGCTGCTCCGTGAGCGCATTTTAACTGGTTTCGGAGTTCTGCCGTTGGCAACACTGAGTGTGTCCTATACCCTTTCTTTTCGCTTTGCGTGTTTCACTTGCGTGCAACCTGTGATGTCTTGCATTCGCTGCCCTTTCACCTGGGCCATGGATTATTGCCTCTCCAATACGTCGTTGTCTGTTCCGGATTTTGTTCGGTTGATGGGTCCCTTAGAGGCCCATGAACGGGACTGTTCCGTTGCAGACTGCATGACGCGTGCGGCTGCACTGGGGATTTTGGCACAATGGGATATCTGGGCGGCTGCTCAGTATCTCCTACAACAAAGCTATATTGAATATCACGCAAGCTGTCCCGCATTGCTTTTGGATGCTCCGTCCTCTGAGGAGCATTCCTGCAGCTTTGACTTGTTGGACTGGATGGCGTCTACGTTTTCTGACGATTCCAATGATGTCCTCTTGGACGGTATAGCATTTTCCTGCACTTCCACGTTTTTGGATTGATTTGCCGTTCACTGTCCGTGGACTGCCTCGCTGACTGTCCTTTTTGCTTTCTTTTCCCAATCGTTGTCCTTCATTGGGACTCCTTCCACTGTGGACGCCTCTGTTCTGCTCAGGTGTTTTGAACTCTGTCTTCGTCCTTAGTCTTGGCCGATGGACTGTCCAGGGGAGGGTGTCTTGTGGTTTGTGGCCTCCTGGCCTGCCTGGATACGTTGGCATAGGCCTGGCTGCCATGATGATTTTTGCGCACGTTACTTTTAGCCGTTGTTCTGTCGTCCTCTGCTCCTGCCAAGTTATTTTACAACTGTCTGCATTTTCTGTTTCTCACCTTTTCTCCTGTTCCCTTTGGGCTCAGTCTGAACAACAGTTACAAGGTCGAAAAACACGTCCCTGGTTCTTGCTGATATGGCCAGTCCCTCGCACCTAGACATAACACTATGTACAGCTGCCATGGGGAAATTGGTGGGCTTTTATTATTGCGTTTTTCCCTCTTGAGAGGCACTTGAAGAAAACCTTTCCAGAGAGAAGAGCTGTGATAGTCTGCTGATGTAGTCTTTGCATTTAGAGACTGAGGTATGGGGGTTCGCTTGTCAAAGCCCAGAGGTCTTATATTTTTATAATACAATAGCTATTAGCACGGGGAGGGTGGTAAGGTCATTCAGCCCTCTATCCACTGCTTTATGAAATGCTTTCCCCGTTAGTATTCTATGGAGTTGTAACTATGCTGATTATATTATTCTTATGCATTATGCTGATAGTACTGTCACGTGTACTGTATCTTAGAGCACGTATGTTGAAATAAACATTTTAACCTATACAGTGTCTCTTCTTACGCCGGTTGTGGACAGGTATGAGTGAGTGACGAAAGGGTGTTCTTGCTACTGCGAGTCCTGAGAGAGAGAGATACCGTGTTCTGGGTTGTCTAATCATTGGTACATTGTTGCTAATGGGACGCTAAGGCTAGTTGGGTTGGGGTTTTAGGTGCTAAGGTTTATGTTTGGCTCACCACTATATTCCGAGGTCCTGTTATCCTGTGCATAGCTCTGTGTGTGTGCAGAATCCCTATAACACGGTCAGCATCGGCATTGCAGCACCAGCCCAATGATGAAGCATGCCACCTTCGGGTGGGTGAGGGCACTTGCTTCTATAAGCACACTCTCCAAGTGGCTATTACCAGACCCCTATTGAGAGTCTGATTAGTAGGTGCGCGACAGTATACCCTTAATTACGCTGTACGATTTCAGAGGAGATTGTATACTGGACCTGGATTCTCCTCCTCCTCCCAAGTTTATATGACCCCTTCAGTCTCCATAGCCTCCACCCGGGCTGTTGATGTCGATGGCAATGTCTCTGTCTGAGTGGATGCACTACCCTTGCTTGTTGTTTGGTCTCCCCCCTCCTCCTCCTTGCTGATGGTGTCCAGAGGACGTGCCCGCCGATGAGCCGAGGATGTCCAGGTCTGCCCCTGGTCCTGTCCTTGGCCAGCCCAGTCCGCTATAAATGAAAACAAACAATTATGTAGGTGGTGTACAATTTCTAAAAAGGGAGAGACAACATAAAGCAAGTTCTGATATTGCAGTTTTTTGATCTCACTAACCAATAATAAGTGGTTTGAATCCAAAAGTTGGTATAATGTAACTGTAATGTCAAGAAATTAACTTAACAAAAAAAAGTCTCAGTTTAGGTCAATCTAATCTCCAGTATTTACCAACCTCACCTTCAGCTTTATTGCAATGTGAGATTTCTGATTTTTTCACATAGTAATCTTCCAATGTTATTTTACAAGTGGTGATAGTACACAGTCAGGATGGAGATCTCCACACCTAAAAGTGGATCCAGGTTTATCCTTGTGTGTGGAATTCTCAGCCCCAAATGCGCAGTCTCAACAGTCTTACACTTACTATCAGCTGTCATCTATTGTGTAGCATAGCAAAACACACCATACGTGCTAAATTTGTTGTACCTATGGAAATAAGTCCTTGGAGATAACCTTTACAAAGATGTTATTCAAATTATTTGTATATTCCTTGGAAACGTCAGACACTGTACATGACAAGAGACACATTTTGCCTTACAAGACTGCTTCATTTGTGCTGTACACTGCAAATTACATCTGCTTACTGAGCATAGCTACATATAAATTGGAAATGACATACATATTACTGTTGAGAATATGTGTGCATTTAGTACATATTGGATATGTATATATCAGTTTGATTGAGACAATTGACACAATGACAGTCTTCACTTTACTTTACAACAAATATTAGCAGCTATGACAAACAACACACACAAAAAACATGCATGATACAACATACAACACTCAACACACAGATACTAACATACCAAAGGGACATTGTCAAATCCATTTATTCACCATAGCATACAACAGTTATAAAGGTCCTTAGTTCTCTGGTCATGATTATGGAAGTGCATTTTTTTCTTAAAAATACAGTTGTAATAAAAATCTACCTCTGTGTTCTGAAAACCACAAGTCATAGAATTTGTTTAGAAAACAGCATTCCAACAGCTCCACTGATGCATAGAGCTTATACTGTTTGCAGCCATTATTAAGATAAAGTGAAAGGCGACAAACACATGATGGTACAGCTCTCTCACCACTCACATCATACTTCAAGACACATAAAGCAGTTAATGCACTTACCAGCTCTCTGCTACTCAAAATCCTCCAGCTGAGCATGGAGGGTTGGCCAGGATGTCTTCAGGACCCTCCTGTCAAGTGGGCTCATGCAGGGCTGTTGTGAATGAGGCTGGGAGGACATGCCCATGATGTCCTGGGCTTTGATGCGGGCCACCATTGCAGGTCCTCCCAGCCCTTGTAGCAAATTTTGCCGTGCTTCTGGTACACCCACTGCACTTCAGCACACCGCAATATCATGCCAGATTTGCATACACCCTGCATTACTCAACCGGCTATCTGGGCCCCAATAAAGCTGAGGATACTTGTCAAATAACCCCTCAGTAAGAACATTCAATTCAGACTCACTGAAGGGGGTACCTTGTCATCAAATCCCTCAGCCCTGTTGGGGGCAGGATAGATGTACAGAGCAGCAGGATGGTGGATGATGTTGCTCTGAGGAGAGGATGGCACAGAATGAACACAAAATGGTTGCCTTCAACCTCCTGTATGTCATTTCCTGTATATAACCTCCTGTGTTGTTTCACTGGCTGGATCTCCGCATACAGGGCTGCAACTCCCTGATCAGGCCAGAAATCAGTGACAATAGCGCAGGATGTGATATACAGGAAATTAAATATAGGATGTGTAAGTTCAACATTTACATCTCAAACAGTGCCATTTACTCCTTGTCAATTATCTATCATGCGTCCTGGAAGTATCCATGAGACAGCTTCACATAATGACATATGCAAATTAGACTTTATTAGTATGTGTGATGCTTTCAGCATCACACACACAAATTGAAACAACCTTCTACTTTTTAGTTGGGCGCATGAAGGAGTCCTTTTCTGAGAAGAGAAAATTCAGGCTATTACACACGTACACTTGCACCATGGTGTATGTATGACAGACAAATAGCTACACTGCCACATGAGTAGCAACATATACAAATACAATAAATATTTCACTACCTTTACATACATGTGTTTAATGTTTCGATTCCTAAACACAACTCCACTCAGATACTTATCATTATGCATTCAGTTCTATCTGAGTACATCACATATGCAACATGGAGATTTATTGAGTGTGTAGAATGTTACTATAGGATCATGCTACCCATCATGATACAATGTTGGTAAACAGTAGATCATGCCCACTAAATGTTTAAGCATTCCTAGCCTCAATAGGTCAGTCCCATGGCTACTGTGTCTTCAACACTGACATTAAGTTCAAAATGTAATTAACATTTGTTACATGTTGATTACTAGTTGTCCCTAAAATGTAGAGTGAGTGAACCAATAAGTTTTCATCACTGCCTGGGACCCACCCCATGTAACGGATGTATGATGATACAACGCGATCATTTAGATCGCGGTACATTACATCGCTGTTTTTACAACGCAAGTCGTTACAACGACTTGCGCTGGAGGGCGCTGGACCTAGGAATAGTGTGATTTACTATTCCAACTCCAGTCTACGTACAGTAGGGAAGGTGTTGGAATAGTAAATTACACTATTCCTTAGTCTAGAGCGCCCTCCAGTGCAAGTCATTGTAACGACTTGCGTTTTAAAAACAGCGATGTAAATGTATTGCGGTGTTTTGACCGCGTTGTAAAGGTCGTTTTCCCATGTAACACATGTTAGTAATGGCCATTGTACAAGTACAGTATGCTGCACAGCAAGCCACATATAAACCATGGGAAAGGCATGATTGTTTGTAGTATGTGTAACCCAAAATTCAAAAAATTACACCTACTTGTAATCCCATTTGTTTCACATATACCGGTAGGTTTCCATCTTGTACACAATGCCAACCCTCACTGACTCTCTGCATAGACATGACTCATTTTGACACTTGGTGCAGACAAATTTTCAGATGTCCAGTATGCGGGGAATTCTCACACATACAGTGACATTTACTCCCCTTGGGCTATAGAGTCCTTTGAGACTTTTCCCACACTAATTACTATCATATGCAAGAATTGTGTTGCAGGCCTATCTTTTGTTGTGTACAGACATAATGTATGGCTTATAGAGTAGTCTTAGGGTGAAATGTATGGACAGAGTGGTAAATCTCCACCAATTATTCTTTACAATACACTGAAAAACCACATAAAGGCCATAAAACAACTGGGAACTCAAGAGAAAATAGTGTCAACCAGCTGGTCACACACCTGGCCTGCATACCCTGCCCACTGTTTGGGACAATTCTCCGGTTTCCTGGATTTAGGCTTTGGTGAGGGTTCAGAGGTATGTATAAGCCTTGACATACTACAATGTTATGCAAGACAGAGCAGGCTACTATTATCTTGCACACAACTTCAGGGGGTACAGCAGCACCCCCCCCCATGTGGTCAAGACATCTGAAGAGTAACTTTAGGAGACCAAAAGTGGGCTCTATGATAGCTCATGTACGAATGTGTTCCCTATAATACCTATGCTGAGGTACAGTGATTGCAAATACATGTCCCTCTTGCATCTCTAGAGTGCATAATGTATGAAATGTGCAGGCAATGTCTGTTGGAAGCATGTATGTGTCATGAGAATTAGTCATTTGTAATGTTTGTGTATATTCAAACAACATTATACATATCAGACATGTATGGTGCTTGAGTACTTACCCAGAAGCCACATGTTGCCAAATTCTCCTGCTGCCAGCCGCCAGGCAAGAGGTGACCTGCGGATTATGTAGCTGTCATGTGTACTGCCTGGGAACACTGTATACACATCAATAAATCAACAACTGGCATCACGCATGCTCATTGATGGAATGTCAGCAGTGACTGTTGCAGAAGATGTGTGCATTGTGGTGAGGCGGCTGAAGTGCCACATGTGTGCAATCAATTGCACCTACCACAAGTGGGAAGTGGGAAAAGAGGTTGAAATCCTTAGCAACCCTTTGCCTTCTTACCAGTATAGTGGCATACCTATGAAGAGATGCTCTCTCTTATTTATGCAGCTCAGAACTTCACACAAGCATCAGGACTCGCTTGCCTGAGAAATGCCTACAATGTCACTGGACACCCTCTGGAATGACCCAGTAGAAAAGAAATGTAGAGCTGCTGGGATCTTGACATAGGCTGGGATGATGTGGGAGCAGAATGTCTTAGAGTCAAGATCCTGCTCCCACTCAAAAACCATATCAAAGATGACATCAGGGGGAAAACGGAATCTGGAGGTAACATCTTGACTGTACATCTCAAAGTGGTTGATCTTTTGTCTGAAGATCCTCTCCTCCTCTTCAAATCATTCTATCTCATTACAAGGTCATACCAACAAACACATTCAGCGACATGTTGTAAGGTTTGAAAGGTTTTATTTGTGGCTGCTCATGTTTTATGTTTACAGCCAGGCTGTGATTGGCTGTTGGGCTAACAACATTCTGGAGGGGCTGGGTGGGGGATGGTAAACACAGACACAGGTGTGTGTGTAGTGTTTGGGAGAGACTTGGAAATCTGAGGTTTGGTTAGAGGTTTTGACTTGTGTATAGAATTCACATTTGAACTGATTGTGGAAGACATTACATAACAGATAAGCAATTGTTAAGTAGTTGTTAAATGTCCAACTGAAGAAGAGATGTTGTACCAAATATACTTGTAATGTTCTTGTTGCCACTTGAAGGGTCATACAATTTGGTTTATGGTATTGTATCTCACTTGATATATGTTGTCGAGGTGTGTGTTGGCCATCACAATTACCTCTTCAATACACTTCCTTTAGAGCTAACAGGTCCTACTCCCATCATATTTGATCAACAGCTGTTGATTTTTTCACCTCCAAGTAACGAGTATACTCTACTGTTACCAACATGCACATGTCCTACAGATACACATAAGTAACAGCCCAGTGACTACATATAGCTGTTTTCAATTTTAAGTGAGGCAATTTGAACTATGCTGGTTGTACAACTAGATGTTGTATATCCCATGATGTGTGAATCTAGGCATATTTGTAGCAGCATACATCAATGTTTGTCCTGTTATTTCACTGTGTTGTAGTATGTCCCAAGTGTGGACATTCTGCCCCAAGTGCAGGGATTCCGCACCTCTGCTCTGAGTGCGGAACCTCCACCCCCGAGTGCAGAACGTCTGCAGACGTAAAGAAACTACTTGTCGGTCCCTTTGTGAATACTGAAAAGTAGTAAAGTTAGACTTTTGGTCTAACTTTACTTTTGTGAATTGGGCCCTCTGTTTAGATAATGGAGTGTCTGACCGTGAGCTATCTGTGTGTTACCAATAAGGTTCTGGCATAAAGTTTTTCCTTGGAAGACAGCGCAGAGAGGGGCATATTCTCAAGGATCTATCGCCGAGTTATCGGCACTTTATCGCAGCCAAAGTCGCGATAAATTCATCGCCCCATTCACAAGCTGGCGCTGACAGCCCATAACTCCAGTTTACCTGCGAAAGCAGTCGCAAAAAACATCGCCACAGATGACCCCGGCAACTAACGCTAATGAGATGTAGAGTAGGCGTTCCCGTGCAAAAATCCGCGACAACACCACTCCACAACATTCTCAACGACCAGCCAGATCGGCGATAAGATCACAAAACATGCGACAAGGCGCGTTAGCAGCAGGAAATTAACACCTGCTCTTACCTGGTGTAAAGTCGGACGACAACCGGCACCAGACAAAGGAGCAAAGCCCATAGCCACACATGAAGAACAACAGATGCCCTGGAGCAACCGATCATGCAGCCCGGAGCCCCAATAGGTCAACAACACCCACCGCCACCACCCCCAGGACCCCACCACCCCCCCCAGGGCCCCACCCCGGGCACCCCCCCCCTTTGGACAAAGATATTGCACATCAACTCCACGAAATCATAAACCAAACAAATCGCCGGAAGTCGCACAATCACAACACCTAACATACATGTGTTGTCAGAAAAAGGGAAATCATACATTCATATCATAATATCCAAATAATACGTTTATTACAGAATAAACCAAAAACAACAATTCTGAAGAGGCATGGCGGGTCTTCTCAGGACATTCTGTAAGTCACAGCCTGCTAAACAGAAATCTGGATAAGAAGGTGTGCCATGCGCCCATCAAAGTACAGAGAGAGAGCGAAAGAGGGAGAGAGGGAGAGAGAAAGAGAGGGAGAGAGGGAGAGAGAAAGAGAGAGGGAGAGAGAGAGAGAGAAAAAGAGAGGGAGAGGGAGCGGGAGAGAGGGAGAGAGAGAGAGAGAGGGGGAGAGAGGGAGAGAGAAAGAGAGAGGGAGAGAGAAAGAGAGAGAGAGAGAGAGAGAGAGAGAGAGAGGGAGAGAGAAAGAGAGGGTGAGAGAGTGCCGACAATGCGGACCTAGGCCTCACTGCTCACCTGCTGCCACCGGTGTGCCTCCAACCATGTGCCGGTATACACTGCAGTCCCCCAGGTCCCTTATCTGAAACAGTGTCCAGAGACATGTATGGCAGAGTCCATACAGTTGCACACGCCATCATCGCTTGCCCGCCCCTGCGCAAACAGGCTGCTGCGCCCCAGCCCCTCCCGCCGCCCAGCGGTGATTGCCCGCCCCTGCGCAACCAGGCCTCACTGCTCACCTTCCGCCACCGGCGTGTCTCCAAGAGGGCCCACTACGTTCCGGTGGGATCTCCAAGCCCGGGGCCCGCGACCATGGCACCCTCCACATCATGCAGCCCCGCACCGCGGGCCACCAGGTCACACACCTGACTCTGGGTCTTGATTTCGCAATGGCAGAGACCACATCAGTGCACACGGCATCATCGCAGGCTGCACACCCGCTAAGCGCTTGAGGTGCTACTAACTCTGTGAACCGCGAGGCAATGCCACGTGGCGGGAGGCCCGCACTGCCCGCTGGCTCAGGCCTACACTGCGGTCCAGCAGGGCTCACACTGATCCTTGCCAGTCCAGACCAGGACGGCGCATCATCACAGGCTGCACACCCGCTCAGCACTTTAGGTGCCCCTATCTCACTGCACCGCAAGACACCGTCCCGTGGCGGTGTGCCTGTGCCTGCCGCAGTGTATCCGGTGCCACCAAGTCTGTGCACCGTCAGCCATGGACCCTTAATGATTGAGTTCCGTGGTGCGGATGCCATCATGTCACCCCCGGCACTGGGCAATGTGAGGTGGCAGGGCCCTAGGCCCTCATGCATACATGAGAACTACACGGAGACACCCAGTTAGAGAGTGGAAATGGTGTCCAGCACGTGTGCCAGGCCCTTTTCATTGGCAGGGTCACATGTCCTGTGACGCCTGTGCTGGATGGGTGTGGTGTGGGTGTACACCAGCCGTGAGAGAGTGGCTGTGGCATGCTGACAACTAGACCTGTGAGCTGCAGATCCCTACAGTGAAGACCTGGGACATGTGGCGTTGTCGTCCCCCCGTGTGCGTATGCAGAGTGGGCTGTCCTGGCGTATGCCAGTCCAGCGTAAGGGTGTGAACAATGACCCCGGGGCTCTGGGCGTGGTTCAGTCCTGGGCTGGACAAGGAAGTGACTAATGGATGTGTCTCTGTTGTAGTGTCGGCGCCACCCGGACTGCAATCGGCAATGTGTCACCCGGTGACAAAAGTCCCACAACATGAGCAACATGGACGTAAGGGGGAATCACTGACCCTACATTCATCCATACTTCCACACTTAAAAGATCATAGACATGACACATCTGTGTAAATATGAATGTTTATTGCACATTCAGTGGAGTGTTGCAGCTGGAGCAGTACAGGGCCATGCCAACCCCACTTTACATTGTTGGCCCGCGGAGGGCCAGCCAGAGTCCTTCTGGGAATGACAGGTACATCAGGAGAGGAGGAGTTCAGTCCACAGTCTGATAGCTGTGTCATTGGTGACCAAACAGAATATGGCAGTCCATGTTGAGGTCCAAGGTGAGTGTCGCAGAGTGGATTGGGGGACAGTGGAAGGTGATGATGCAGAGGGCAGAACCACGCAGAAACAGGCCACATGGCGGAGATGAATGCTACTGCGTCCTTCTGACCACGAAGGCAGATTCATCCGCATCTTCGTCCTCTGCTGTTGCATGTGCCTCACATGTGGGTGGTGGTGTTCTGTCTCCAGCACAGTGTGGCAGTGACACCTCAGGGGCCGGAGATGTGGATGGGGTGGTAGCAGCAGCATGCATCATCGCAAGGCCTTGTGGCAGCAATGCCATGAGGAGGGTCTTTAGGGCATTGAGGGACCCAGCTACCTCTCGCTGGTGTGCAGCCGTGGCAGCCGCTCTTTCCGCCTGCGTCCGCTCCATGTTCTCCATGATCCTCCGCATGTGTCCCAACTCCCAGGCGAGATCGCTGGAGGCACTCTGACTAGACAGTCGTTCTTGTCGCAGAGTCAGGACTCGAGCGATGTCAGCCATGGTCCATTGGAGAGCATGGAGCGGACTGTGGGTGTCCGTTAGGGACTGTGAGTGGTCCCTGATGGGACTTAGACACCCACGTATGGCGTCTAGTTTGGCTGCCATACGGTCAAACCCCACCTGCACCTGTTCAGCCAGCTTCTCCTGGCACCCCAACACACGGCGTTGGAAGGCCATGTGTTCGTCGTTGGGGTCCTGGGAGGCAGCCGTGGTGGTGGGTGCTGCCTGCTGTGTGTTCTGTGCAGGGGGTGGGTTCTCCTTGTGGCAGCTGGGCTGCCCGGCTCCTAGAAATGGGCTGCGGAGGCTCTCCACGAGCTGTTGGAGGGCGTCGGAGTCGAAGGCGTGGTGGTCCTCTTCGTCATCGGAGAAGAGAGGTTCGGACTGCTCCGCAGGAGGTGTTGGATTTCCCCCTGCAATGTGAAGGGGAGATGCAGTTTAACATTGTGTTCACATGTATGTTGACGCATTGTACATGTTTACATTTAGGCTGCATGACAGTGTTTATTGTGACTGTTTGGGGGGAGCTGCCTATTTGATGCGGGACAGTGGACATTCCGAATACATCACAGATGTGTGTTTGTACTTGTACATTGTCAACTCACATTTCCCTGCAATGCCAAATGTGATTGGCCAGTTTCTACGCACTTGCGGCACCAGTTGTGTCCTCTGTTCTGTTGTGGACGTGTTGCGGTTTGTACCACATCGTTGTCAATGTTGATGTGCACTGCATGTAATGTGTGTGTGCCGCATTTTAGGGGAGTCGCCCCTGCAGCTCTGATTTAGCTGCCCCTTATCCCTTACATGCGGTGTGCCTCGGGCTTCTGTGCTTATGCGGTGCTGAGATGTTGCATACCTGTGTGCATTGGTCTCTTGGTGGGAGTTGGGGGTCTGGGGCATGGTTTGTCCGCAGATGTGCTATGCTTAATTGTGAATGTGTGCCATTGTGCCCATCTCCCCCTGTCCCCCCAGTCCCTGGTCGTTACTCACCCTGTTGCTGTTGTGTCCGGTCATGTTGAACAGTGTCCGGTCCCCCAACTCCTGCCACCATCTCCCCACTGATGACTGTGGACACCATTTCCTCCATCTCGTCCAGCTCCTCCTGTGGCGCTGGACTCCCACCTCCAGTCTGCATTGCTGCCTTCCGGTTGTTTGCGAGTTTCTGCTTGGTTTTGCGCTTCACATCATTCCAGCGCCTCTTGACCTCGTCCATTGTCCTCCTCAGCACTCCGACTGCATTCACCTTGTCCACGATGGTCTTCCATATTCAATTTTTTAGTTGCCAGTGACACAGTGAAGGTGACGAACAGTGGTTGATGGTGTTCTATCACCTCCGTTATCAGGATCCTGTTTTCCTGCAGACTGAACCGCTTCTTCCTACTCTCTTGTCCTTGCCCTTCCCTGACCCCGAGGTCACAGGCTGGTCCTCCGGGGGGGCTTGTGGGGTTCTGGTTGTCCTCTGTACTTGCTCCGGATGCCTCCATTGTGCTTCGCTGTTGTTTGTATGTTTTTTTTCTACTTTTATAGTGCATTTTCCCGCATGATGCGTGGGAATTGCAAGCCTGTGGCTGGTTTTCGCAGATTTTTGTATCGCGATTGGCGTCATCGCTACTATTTTCGCATTGGGGTTTCGCGTTTTTGAGGCGTCGCGTTGAATTTAACGCGTTCATTTGCTGCGTTATCGTGTGACTATCGCATGGTACCGCCGTGTTGGGAATACCACGTTAACACGGCGTTATTTTCCTGCGATGGACTGCGATGTGAAGTGTTGCGTTAAGCTGAATTGGCGGTAGTTATCACACGTTCTTGAGAATATGCCCCAGAGTTTCTTATTGCTGGGATGTGATTGGAAGTACTATGAGCTAAGAATTAGTTGGATTTCAAGGTTTTTGTCCTTCTGGAGCTTTAATAGAGTTTTTGTATGGAATGTCCTTGTGGGTGTTGTAGATGTGTAGTAGGTTTGGGTGATTTTTGCTTTGTGACCCAGACAAACCTGAGTTGAAGAACATTATTCACAAAATCTGCAGGGAATACAAGAGAAATTTTACAACAATGTTAACCCTTAACACAAATGAGAGGGCGGCATTGTAGGTGACACCCAGGTTGTGAATCTACCATCCAATGTAAAGGATGGGAATGGATGATGGGGAGGAGAGTGGAGGATGGTGCTGGGAGGAAAGTCATATAAACAGAGAGGAAAAAGGATCTAGGAGTAAAATCTCTTTCTTTGAATGGCAGAGCCAAACCAACTGGATTTAGATTTGGATAATCACAATCTGGCCTATGAGATGTTGGCGACCAATGCTTTACTGTTGTAATTTAATGTACATTTACTTGCCCTCTACGTCCAGCTGGCAAATTAGGTGCAGGCTGTATTATAAGAAGATTCAAGGTGGGCTCTTGGGAATGAGATTTATAAAAATAACAGAGGTAGCAGAAGTGACATCACACACATTTTAAGTCCAGTCACATCACAGGCAATGTCATCTGACAAGCTTTGGCCGAGATATCCAGATCACTGTTATTTATGTGAGTTTTTATTCTAAATGTAGAACTTGAGAGTCAAGCAAGTAAACAGACTGTGAATGATAAAATGTATGAAACAACTAATAAAAATAGTGACGCAAAAGGCAGAATCACATTCAGCAGATCAGAAGTCTGGGATTTAAAGCAGTCCAAAAGTGTTGTTCAAAGTGTTATGGGAGCACCAATTGACGTCCATTGGTGTTGGCATTGTGGTGTAAGCTCTATGCTCTCTGTGACGAGTAAAGTTTGGAGCCAATTTATCTCTAACAGGTTAGTAGTATGGAGGAAAACGTGGAGGAGGAAAGAAAATGTGAACTGAAGGTGGAAGCCTTCTGCTTTGAATACACATCAAAAAATGAGCAAAAAAATAACTGACATTTACAGCCACTTCAACGCTCAACTGGACCCGACAGACCTCACCAAATGCCTCCCGTTCTTATCCAAAGAATCTCAGCTAAAAAATTGGCCCATCATCACCCCTAAGAAACCGCCACCATCATAAAGTTCATCCACTCAGTGGCGCAATCAGATACCTGATCCCAACACGTCTACTCCACAGGATTTCAACCAATCTGCACCATGCTCACATCCATCCTAAATGCCTCCACCTCTTTAGTGACCTTCCAAGATGCTTGGAAACATATAACTGTCTTCCCATTGGTAAAGAAACCCTCTGTGAACCCTTCAACACTCGCCAACTACAGACTGATCTCCCAGCTACCATTCCAGGCCAAGGTCTTAGAGAAAATAATCAACATATTCCTCAATGAATACCTCAACAAACGCCAACTCCTCAAAACCATTCAGTTTTGTTTCAAACCCAACCACAGCACAGTAACTGCCCTCATCAATGCAATGGAAGACATCCGCATGACTCTGGACAGAGGAGACGCAGCAGCCCTCATCCTTCTGGACCTCTCTGCAGCATTTGGCACAGTCTCTGACCCCATACTCATCCAATGCCATCACGAAATTGGATTCCAAGCACACGAACTCCTTCCTGACTGGATAAACCAGGCTAGTCAGCCTGACACCGTACACCTCAGATCCCCACGACCTCATCTTCAGAGTTCTGCAAGGGTCTTCCCTGAGCCTGACCATCTTCAAAACATACATGATGCCTCTAGTCAGCATCATCATCCACTCTCAAAACATCAATTGCCTCTCCTACGACGATAACACACAACTCATTCTCTCCCACATGGACAAGACGCCCAATACCTGGATCAAGTTTAATGCATACATGACTGAAATCACCCACTGGATGAAGGATAAGGGCCTATTATGACTTTGGCAGTCTCAGAGCGGGGCGCCACACTTCCATCCCGCTCTGACAGCAGCAGCTGCCCCAGTCCTAATGTGGCGATGGACCGCCAGTCTGGTGGTCCGCGGACTACCACAACAGGTTCAGCGGTCCCTTGGACTGCCAAACTTGTAATAAGGGCCTAACTGTCTAAAGCTGAATACTTACAAGAGCACCGCACCGTAGGACCCCGCCTGGGGTTTAGAGAGCTAGGACCGACACCCACCTCTACCACCCATGCCAAGAACCTTGGAATTGTCATCGACAGGAAACTCGAGATGACCGGTCAAGTCAGTGCCATCACAGCCTCATGCTTCCACACCCTGAAGATGTTGAGGAAGATTTTCAAATGGCTCCCAAGTAGCACCTGGAAAACCATCACGCACACCCTGGTCACAAGCAAGCTGGACTACAGGAACACCATCTATGCCAGATCAACAAGACACTCTCCAGAAGTCTGTAAGCCATTCAGAACTCAGCAGCCAGAATGTTGCTCAACCTCCCACTCTGCACTCACGTCACTGTTGTAATTTCATTACATTTTTAGTATGTATTATATTGAGCTAATTCTTACGTTTTTCACATATGCATTTTTTGGGTATCACCCTTTCCCCCTCTTCCATCCTTGGAATCTTCCTGTGTTTTCTCTGGCGCTTTGACAGTTCAACTGTCACAGCGATTGGGGATTGTATGAGGTACATTAAACTTGTGGCTTGGCGACCCCAGATGGATTTGGGTATCAAATTGGAGCCCAATAGCCGAGATCCTGTTTTAGCCATTGAGTTGGATCAGTGCAACAATGGCATAGTCAAGGAATTTCCAGAGGTGTTCACTGATAATCTGGGTCATCTTAAGGACTTCCAGCACAAGATAATATTAAAAGATAACGCAACACCAGTAGTGCACAAGGTTCGTTCTATTCCCATCTTGATGAGAGAACCCCTAAAGTTGAAACTGGACAAATTAATGGAGCACAAAGTTATTGAACCCATTGAGCGTTCTCTCTGGTTGGCCCCCATTGTGGTAGCTCAGAAGGGGGGGTATAGGGATTCGCCAGTGTATCGACTTGAGGGATTTAAATCGTAATATCTGGGTGGACAGGTTTCCCTTACCTAAGATTAATGACATGATTAGCATGATTGGGAAGGCGAGTGTTTTCAGTGTGATTGATCTCTCGTCAGCCTATCATCAAATTGGACTCCATCTTGAGTCTAGAAATTTGAACTCATTCATTACCCCATTAGGTGCTTTTATGTTTTGCAGGATGCCATTTGGCCTCACCTCTGCGGCAGCGGTCTTCCAGAGAGTGACTGACCAATTATTAAAGGACACTAACAATGTACTTTATTTTCAAGATGATCTACTGATTTATGGTGACTCTAATCGCGACCATGATACTACCCTGAGGAATGTATTGGGGATTCTTAGGGATGCGGGTCTAACCATCAAGTTGGATAAGACTCTGTTGACTATCTGGGTCACCACATTTCCAAGGATGGTATTAAACCCAAGTTTGACCTGGTTGAGGCTGTAAAGGAAGCACCATCACCCGAGTCTAAAGACGAATTGAAGTCTTTCGTGGGCCTTGTGTAGTATATGGCCAAATTTGTGCAAAATTTTGCCAGTTACACTGTACCACTAAGACATCTTCTGAAGAAAGGCTCTCATTTTGTGTGGGATGAGACTTGTAATCATGCGTTTGAATGTATAAAACAAGCCATTGTTACTGCACCATCCTTAGGTAATTTCGACACTACACGTAGAACTTTTCTTTACATGGATGCTAGTGCTAAAGGGATAGGTGCGTCCCTCGTACAGGTGGTGGAGGGAAAGGAAAGGATTGTAGCATTCGCCTCAAGGCTTCTCAAAAGTGCTGAAGTCAATTACTCCACTATTGAAAGGGAAGCGTTAGCGTGCTCCTGGGCTATCACGCACTTTAAGTTCTTTTTATGGGGGCTTCCCTTCACCTTAAGAACTGATCACAAACCTCTTACATACATCTTTACTTGCAGGGGAAGAGAGCAGTCTACTCTACTTGATTTTGTTCCAGGAAATAAGAATGCTGTTAATGCTGTTTCAGACTACCTTTCCCGACTACCTACGAAAGGTAATGCTTTTGGAATGCGGTGGTGGTGTAAGTAGAGATAAAGAAATTGAACATGTTATGGCTGTGTCTAACTATGGCATCACTAAGGAAGAGTGGTTAGAGTGCTCAGAAAATGATGTTATTATTTCAGCCTTAAAGAACAAGATTGTTCATGGCTGGCCACCTAAACCTAATGGGTTGGAAGGGGACATTCGCAACTTCTGGGAGGTGAGACATGAGCTGTATATTCATGGGAACATGATCATGAGAGGTGAGAAAATAATTCCTCCTGGGGTTCTCCGAGAGAGAGTTATTGATCTGGCACATGAAGGGCACTTGGGACGCAGTATCACCAAGTCCAAAGTCAGGGCCACATACTGGTTTCCTGGTATGGACAGTCTTGTGGAGGAAAAGGTTAAGGATTGCCTTACTTGTTCGATGAGTGACAAAAGTAGGTATGTCAGGAAAGCCCCTCTCTCCCCGGTGGAGGTTCCCTCTAAACCGTGGGACAAACTTGGCCTTGACAATATGGGTCCTCTCAATTGTTCGAAGTGATCTGGCAAGTACATCATTGTTTTGGTGGACTACTATTCCCATTGAATTGTTGTTACAACGGTCAACCATGTAACCACCCGTGAAGTTATTGATTTCTTGTCAGACACTTTTATGATTGAAGGGATACCCAGTTCCCTCATAACAGACAATGATGTTCAATTCACCTCAGTGGTAATGAATGAGTTCCTAAAGGACTTCTCAATTGCACATCTTAAAACCGCTCTATATTGTCCTAAGGCAAATGGACTGGTGGAGAGAGTGAACCGTATGCTCAAAGAATGTATTCAATATGCTCAAATTTCTGGGGTGGTGGTAGATGTTGCAGTCAAAAAATTGTTACAGTCTTATCACACTGCTCCCAACTCGTTCACAGGAGTTTCACCCTTTCTCATGCTTAAGGGGAGATTGCCGGGGACCAAGTTGTTTCCTAGCTGGATGGGTGGTGGTGAAGCCAGATGGGTCCATCATGGAGTGGTAAATGAGTGCATCAAGAAGCACCAAGAGGACTGCAAAAGGAGATATGATGCCAAACATGGGGCTAAACACAGGAGCTGCAGGGTGGGAGACTTGGTGGTGGTGAAGTCTCCTGTCCATATGAATGGTGGCATGAGTAAATTCTTCAAACCACTCAGTTACTCAGGTTGATACTAATGTGGTTACACTTGAGGATGACAAGGTGTGTAGTATGGAGAGGATTGCAAAATGACTTGTTCCAGTGTCAGAATTGAGATCTGGAGCTGTTGTACCTATGTCTAATCCCCAAGAGCTGCCTGGTGCTTCTTGCAGTTCTCGGGTCAATCAGGTTCCAGCCTGGCACAGGGATTGTGTGTTTTATTGATTGCGTTGTTTATTAATTTTATTCTGAATTTTCTACCTAGTTCTTTTTTTCTTTGATTACCGGGTATTATGATATAAAGGGAAAAAAATTGTATAGGAAGGAGATGTGTTGTAATTTATTTACCTTTTTAGTATGTATTATTTTGAGCTAATTCTTACCTTTTTCACACATGCATTTTTTTGGTATCACCCTTTCGCCCTCTTCCATCCTTGGAATCTTCCTGTGTTTTCTCTGGTGCTTTGACAGTTCAACTGTCACTGCGATCGGGGATTGTATGAAGTACATTAAGCTTGCGGCTTGGCTCTTCGTGTGCCTCTGTTTCATTATTATATCAGTCACACTAAACCTGAAGGAGTTCAACTGGCTCCCCATACACAAACAAGCACAATTCAAACTCCTCACCCACAGTTTCAAGGCACTACATAACACTGGCCCAGCATACCTCAGCAATCGCATCTGCTTTCACAAACCTTCCAGACACCTCTGCTCATCCGTACTCCTACTTGCATACATCCCACATATATGGAAAACCAGATCGGGTGGTCGATCCTTCTCCTACCTTGCTCTTAGAGGGTGGAATGATCCGCCACTGGACATAAGAGCCTCCTCTTCCTCACTTCTTGAGTTCCGCAAGAAGCTGAAGACCTGGCTTTTTGAGGAACCCCACTAGACCCTATTTGGCTAGTTCACACCTGCTCAGTGCCAGGATACACTGCCGGGTAACAGTGCCCTCTACAAATCTGCATATCATATCATAACATAACAATACATCTACACAAATTGTGTTTAGACATTTTATGCATCATTGATGTACTGAAGTTTCATAAAATAGTACAGAGTTATTAAATATTTCTCAGTGTCTCAAAAGATTTAATAAGGGCCAAATCTTAAATCCCAATGGCAACGTGTCTCTGCTCAAGCTAGATTAGAAAAGCAACATGATTTATCCAGAATAGGGTCACAGTATTTGCCTGCTTCTGGATCTGCATATGTACATCCAGGGTACATTTCTTATAAGAAAGAATGGCAACAATATTCAGTATGTTCTAGGTTTTGTTGTCTATATGTATAGTCACCAAAAAGATCCTCGTGCCCCCCTTCTCACTGAAACCTTCTTCCCTGCTAAAATGAAACTGTAGGACATTAAAATCCGAAGCCTGGTGCCTTTAATGTTCTGAAGATGGCACATCACACTTTCACAAATGGCTGGATCTCTGAGTTGTCATGAGTTCTTTTCCATAACATCTGCCCCCTGTTTTCGAGAGGTCAGCAGTTCAGAGCTGCTAATAAGCAGCTTGAGTTAGTAGATCTGTAAGCTGACATAATGGGAATACATCTTGCCTGAAATTACTGTCAGGAGCCACAGCTGTGGAGAAGGCAAATCAAGATGAAAGACAATTGCTGATCCTTAATCCTTAAGTCAAAAATAAGGTTTTGAAGTCTCCATGCAGCCATCTTGTCTTTTATAAGGAGTATGCACTTACCTGAGCTAGATAGAAAGTCTTTCACTTTCTTTTCACAGAAGAGGTACCTTTGTGTGCAGTGTGATGTATGCAAAATTGCTAACTTTTTTTCTCATGAAATTTCTCAATATACTTACAGGAGACTGGTTTGAGCAGAAAATGTCTCCAGGCTAGACATTGTGTGGCGAAGAAGTCAGCTCTTCTGGTATCTTGAAAGACATTTTTACACAAAGTGTGCACTCAGATAAAAAAATGTACGCAAAATCCCACGAGAAGTGAAATTTCAATAAATTTCGCAAATTACATGTAATGTGACATTCAGAAATGTCACAAATTTCTTCAGCGTAATTAAAGTGTCCCAAATCATTGCTTAATTTGTAAAACAATTAGTTCAGGGCTCTCATAAGAAGGAAATTGCAGCTGGCACCACACATTGCCCCTGCCATGCTGCCAATGATAGTAACAACACAACTACATACCATCAAACTCCTACAAGCGTAACAATTTAGACTATTGCAGGCCCCCAAATCTATAAGAATGGCTTGAGCGGCAGGTAATAGTCATTTTTAATGTATATTGAAATAATAATTATCAGTTGTTGTGATCATCTCTAAATTAGGCCAACAGCACCACCTTGTAGCAGACTGTCACAAGCACCGCTGTTGACATTTAAGTGCAGGTACCCTGCACAGCAAACCACCGGTTCAAGGGGGCGTGGCCTGGGAAGATGGCCAAGTAGACGTTTCTCTCGGCTCTCCCGTCAGCCAATACTGAATCCGACATCATCCTGCTGAACTTGAACACTAATTTCCATGCTAAACTGCAGAAAACAGTAAAAGAACTATTACCGGCACTCACCTGCTACCTTGCGGATCAGTACGAATGGTGTACGGTGGAGACGGAGACTCAGGCCGGGGCTGTCCACCATCTTGCATGCTGGGCCCGGGAGACACATGGCGAAAGGACTCCAGGACGCTGACGGCCTGAACGGAGAGGCCCGCGGAGGGGATTGAAGCGACGGCTCTCCCTACGGAGGTGGACTCGATTCCCAGCCACAAGTAAGAAACGCGGGGGTCCATATGGGGATCGGGCCGAGAGGCAGGACCGATGGGGAGACGCCACTGCGGGTTGGGCTGACTACGCGCACTGCGGGGGCGTACTAGAGGGCTCTCCCAGGGACTTGGATGCTGTATTGGACGCCCCGGGAAACAGACCCAGAAAAGACGAATTCTGGGTGGAGGAGCAAGCGGCAGCGGCAGTGATTGCTCCCAGGGAGACGCATCGTTAGATCCACCTGCCTACCGGCACACAGTGAAGCTGAGTCGATGACCGGAGGCCTTGGCCAATTCTGTGGGGTGGTCGAAGTTCCCTGGGACGCGGAGTAAAGCCGCTGAGCTCAGCAACGGGAACACCCTCACACGCGGGAAGAAGGAGGTAGGCCTCTCTGTCCCTGGGACTGTGCTGAGAGAGACGGCAGCGAAGGGCCACAATTACTAAATCTTTTGCTAGGGTGCGACGGGGGAAAGGACGGTGTACATTGGGTACGGCCCACTGGCATAGACCGGATCACATGGAGCTCTGATGGGCACAGAAGGCCAGGTTGGGGATCGGTGCTGATCCCCACCAGAGCCATGGACTGCGACCAAACCCTTTGAGGCAATCGACTACAGTGGGGCCTGAATGGTGCATACCACACGGTGGATGTTAGAAATGGGATCTCTGGTTGGCTAAGGCTTGCGCCAAAGCCAGGCAGAGACCACCACTCTAGTCAGGGCAAGGGAGTTACACATCCCAGATAACCCCTGCTCACCCCCTTGGTAGCTTGGCACGAGCAGTCAGGCTTATCCCGGAGGCAATGTGTAAAGCGTTTGCGCAACACACCCACAGCAACAACATACTAGGCACACCACAAAAAGGAACTCCACACAAGGTTATATCAAAAACAGCCTTTGTATTATCATAAAACACATTAGAATAGTACTCACATAATATACATCATGCCACTTGGCACGGGGTCATATTTACAAGGGAATTATTTACACCTGACAGGGCCAACTGGACCACTGTCAGGACCAGCACAAAGCGAACTTAGTATAGGTAGTACTTATAATCAATGTAGAACACATCATGAACGTACAACCAGTAATCACTGGTAACCACTGTACTTAGCATCAGCCTGTAACATAAACTACATTATGCACAGTATCACATCAGGCGCGAATTACATTCTGCGCCAACCTCACCAGCATAACCACAGTATGCAAATAACCTCATAATCATAATTACATTAGAGGTATAAAACAGGGTGCGTAAATCATACTACATGAATTACATTTCCTAGCACCCAAAATCACATTAGCACATGAATCACATTAGGGCCTGGCGCCCTATAAACCTAACTGTCCCCCTGGCCAACTGGCCATCTCTAAAGGGGCTCAAATGCCCTGTGTCCAAAATGTCAGGGCGCGCTGCCACAGCAGCGAAAGTCAAGGGTGCGCAACCGCGCAAACCTAAACGTAGCAGCTGCCCACTACTTGCTGGGCAGCTGTGAAAGTCAGGGGCCACGGAGTGCATCTCACTCCTAAATTTAAAACATGTGTCCCCCTAAGAAAGAAGAACCTACACGGTGCAGCTGCCCACTACTTGCTGGGCAGCTGTAAGTATCAATTGAGGCCTGGACACTCAATGTGCCTTCTGAACAAAATGCGCAAAGGGGTTGCAGCTGCCCGCGCTAGGGCAGGGCAGCTGGAAAAAGCCACAGAACAAGCACAGGCACTACACGTGCTAAAAGAGCCCCACGGGAGACTCTAGAGAAATGAGGCACAACGTTGCAGCTGCCCGCTACAGCGGTGCAGCTGTGAGGCGAGTAAAAAGGGGCTCTTGCACCTCTGTGCCCTCGGGGCCCTATTGGGCTTATTTTAAATTAAATTAGCCCCCATCGTTGGAGCGGCCCGCAACGGCGGGACCGCTAATGGCATAGGCAGTGTCACTCTGCCTGGATCGGCATTCCCCCTCCACATAGAGCCCTTCACTCACCGGCTCCTGGGGGGGATTCTGCTCTCCTCTCTTCGGCGCTGGGGCTCTCTCCTCACTCACGGGAGCCCCGCGCTGCTATCGGCGGCCTCGGCCGCAACTTCTGCACTTCACCCGGGCCCCCTCCTGGGACCCGGGACTTTATGGACACATGCAGGGCTCCCACCGGCATACGGGAGCCCGTGCAGAAGCAGACACCGCCTCTCCACTTCACCCGGGCCCCCTCCTGGGACCCGGGACTTCCAGGCGGAGCCAGCGAGGCTCCGGACGGCACTTTCGTGGGCGCGGGGCTTCCCTCGAGGAAACGGAAGGCCCGCCCCACGTCAGGCATCACGCTGCCTGACTTCCTGCGAGGCCGATCGGGCCGCGGCGGTGAGTTCGTTTCTTTGAGGCAAACGCGGGGTGGGCACCCGCTCGAGAATAGATCACGGAAGCGGGGTGGGCACCCGCTATCCTCACAGCATAACGCGGGGTGGGCACCCGCTCATCAATTAAAGCCAAAGAGCGGCCGAAACACGGGGTGGGCTCCCGCTGAAGGCACAAGGCGGGGGAATCCCTACGCTGGGATTCCCTCTGGAAAGGATTGCAGCTCAGCGCTGCGGAGCCTTCGTGCTCCTTGGCTCCAGGAGATAATTAGGGTAAAGCCTGGCGCTCACAGAGCGCCAAAGAGTGTAGCAAAGGTCCTGGACTGCAAAAGAAGAAGAAAAAGGGTCCCATCAATCCTTAAGGTATCAAGGGGCAATGCAGGGCCCAGAGAGGCAAGCCCTCATGGCAGCCCCCTCTAGGCCCCAGCAGCAGCACGCCCCGGCAGCGTCAGGAGCAGCACCCAAGCACAGAGAACTGAACCATTTTATGGGGTCACAGCCCCTTCTTTTATACACCCTTTTCCTTTGTCTAAAGGTGTAGGGTTTAGGGAAAACCAGATGCAACTGGTTTGGGGGGAGCTTTGGAGCACTTTGTTTTGCTCAGCTCCTCTCTCCTTTCACAGGACAGGCTAGGGACATCAGACGCACCACAGGGGTGGAGCCAGCATTGTGGAGGGAAGGCACAGCCCTATTCAGGTCCCAGGTGCAACTCCTCCCTCCCATCTAGATGCAGATCTCCCTATTCACCACTGCGCTGACTCACCCTGCCCCTGTCACTCACAAGCCAGACATGCAATTCACATCAGGCAGGCAGACACAGAGCACACATAAATGCCAACTTCTAGAAGTGGCATTTCTACACTAAGTTATAATAAATCTGCGCACACCATTGCGCAGCATTTATTCTCACGAGTTCGCACATACTAAACTCGCCCCTGCACTCCTCTCACACCAGGAATTACCATGGACACCCATATCCCCCATGCATTCCTATGGGAGGGCAGGACAATCTCACCACACGCACTCAGCGCGCACGCACTTTACACTGGCCCACAGTGCTAAAGTGCCCAGAGACTTAAAACTACTGACATACAAGGCAAAAAGTTTAGGGGTGAACCGGCCAAAAAGGGCCAAGTCCAACACAACCCCTTCCAGCCAAAACGCAGGGCAGACCAATCACCACCGTGATGGGCTTCCCTGCTTGGGGCGATAGAACACGGACGCGGGCCCGCACTGCAGGGACACCCTCCGGTTCTACGCCACTTGGAACCCATGGAATCCATGTAAGAGAAAAAAACTCAGGACCAACTAGGCTACCCCACCGGTACTCCTTAGTTGTCCACGGCCAGGACCAGGCCCTAGGCCACCCAGATGCCACTGGTCCTTGCCAATCCAGAGTGGGGGCAGTAACCCCTGGCATACAATAGCCATTCTCCACTCTCCCTCTCAGTGTAGTTCCAAACTACCACTGATCCTTCAACCTAGGGTCCGCACCCTCAGGCTGACCAGAGGTCACGGGCGAAGCATCTCCTCCCCCTACCTCTATTTCTGACGTTTCGCGCTCTCCCAGGAGAAGCACCTACCAGAACACAACTCTCCTACCAGTTCAGGACCTCTCTCCATCACTGGTCTACCACCTGGGAAATAAATTCACCGGCTGCACCGGGGTCAGAGGCGAGGACTCCCTCCCTCTGCACCCCCTTCCAGAGTCCGATACCCTCCCAACTGGAGTGGTACCCCTAAAAGGCAAAACCGGCCAGGACACTGATTACAGCTGCCCTGCCGTCCAGATCCGGAAACACCGGCTACTGGCTCCCCAACCCAGGGACGTACCCTTTGGTCAGATGCCCGGCGAACCAGGACTTCACGAGGGTGACACATAACTAACGGGTCGTGTGACAGTCTGCCCGGTGCAACCCCAGGGCAGAAGTGGCATCACCATGGTCACTCATTGGCGACTCAGCCCTGCTGGCTGGCCCCTGACCCACTGGCTCTTCCACTGGGTACTTTTTCCCCCTCTCACCCCTCACTCTGGACTTCTGCACCCTCCCAAGGGGAGTGGTACTGCCAGACACTAGGACTGCTGGAGCTCTGATTACAGACGCTCCACGTCCTCTAGACACTGGGAGATCCTCCTCAAATGGCCTACAAGTACAGCCTAGGCCCCCAACCTGATGTTCCCTTTAAGAAACAATCCAGGTCCTGCGACTGGGTTTCGGGCACCTTGGGACAGAACCACTCACTCTTTCTCCTCTTGAGACAAGATGTGAGCCCCTACACCGGGACCTAGCTGGGCTACACTGAACCTCCTCCACCACGGAAGACACCTGAGCCACTCTTATTGGAATCACTTCCAGCTCACCTACCACGGGGAGGTCCCCCATACAGAACAGTCCAACAGGACAGACTAGGTTCCTTTCCTGGTGTTCCTTCTAAGAACCATCCAGTACCGGAGACTTGAGATTGAGGCTCGGAATACGGCCCAGTCTCACACCTTCCTCGCAGGACATGATGTGAGGCCTTGCAACCTCCTCACTATAACGGTTCCTAGTTGGGTTCCTCTGAACCATCTCCGCCACACGGGTTGGGAGACACCTGCACCATCCCTCAAGGTTACTCCCCAATGCAAGTTCCTTATTTCAGAGAACTCACACCCAAGTATTCAGCAAGCTCCTTATTTCAGAGAACTCACACCCAAGTATTCAGCAAGCTCCTTATTTCAGAGAACTCACACCCAAGTATTCAGCAAGCTCCTTATTTCAGAGAACTCACACCCAAGTATTCAGCAAGCTCCTTATTTCAGAGAACTCACACCCACTCGTCCAGTGCAACACACCATTTATCCACACACACCCCCCCCCAGACCGGTGAGACAGTAGCTACTGCCCCCGAGGCTCAACCTGCACCCCTCTTACTGAGCACCAGGTACCATACTCTGGGAACGGGACGGGGAATTCATGCACTGGACACACTTCTGCTGCCACCACTGGATCCCACCCTTACTGGGGAATCCAGAAAACTCACACTGCACTTAGGGGATAATCTACCCTCCCGAGCTAGTGACCATACCAATTAAGTCCCCACTGTAGGCCAACCCAAGAACCAGCGCAATGGCTCAAGGGCAGTCTCTCCTCCAGATTCTCTGGTTTCTGTCCTTGGCAGGACACCCAACTCATAGTGCACAAGAAACACATTTCAAAAAGAAATGACACTTAAAACAAACTCAGAAGCAATAATCCCTTTCCATGTGACTATCTAAGATGCAGAGTTTTGTAATGCAGCCAGTTGTCGCTGTGGTATTGCGCAAACGCAAGTCCAAATCCCCACCGCTGACAACCAATGTTAGAAATGGGATCTCTGGTTGGCTAAGGCTTGCGCCAAAGCCAGGCAGAGACCACCACTCTAGTCAGGGCAAGGGAGTTACACATCCCAGATAACCCCTGCTCACCCCCTTGGTAGCTTGGCACGAGCAGTCAGGCTTATCCCGGAGGCAATGTGTAAAGCGTTTGCGCAACACACCCACAGCAACAACATACTAGGCACACCACAAAAAGGAACTCCACACAAGGTTATATCAAAAACAGCCTTTGTATTATCATAAAACACATTAGAATAGTACTCACATAATATACATCATGCCACCTGGCACGGGGTCATATTTACAAGGGAATTATTTACACCTGACAGGGCCAACTGGACCACTGTCAGGACCAGCACAAAGCGAACTTAGTATAGGTAGTACTTATAATCAATGTAGAACACATCATGAACGTACAACCAGTAATCACTGGTAACCACTGTACTTAGCATCAGCCTGTAACATAAACTACATTATGCACAGTATCACATCAGGCGCGAATTACATTCTGCGCCAACCTCACCAGCATAACCACAGTATGCAAATAACCTCATAATCATAATTACATTAGAGGTATAAAACAGGGTGCGTAAATCATACTACATGAATTACATTTCCTAGCACCCAAAATCACATTAGCACATGAATCACATTAGGGCCTGGCGCCCTATAAACCTAACTGTCCCCCTGGCCAACTGGCCATCTCTAAAGGGGCTCAAATGCCCTGTGTCCAAAATGTCAGGGCGCGCTGCCACAGCAGCGAAAGTCAAGGGTGCGCAACCGTGCAAACCTAAACGTAGCAGCTGCCCACTACTTGCTGGGCAGCTGTGAAAGTCAGGGGCCACGGAGTGCATCTCACTCCTAAATTTAAAACATGTGTCCCCCTAAGAAAGAAGAACCTACACGGTGCAGCTGCCCACTACTTGCTGGGCAGCTGTAAGTATCAATTGAGGCCTGGACACTCAATGTGCCTTCTGAACAAAATGCGCAAGGGGTTGCAGCTGCCCGCGCTAGGGCAGGGCAGCTGGAAAAAGCCACAGAACAAGCACAGGCACTACACGTGCTAAAAGAGCCCCACGGGAGACTCTAGAGAAATGAGGCACAACGTTGCAGCTGCCCGCTACAGCGGTGCAGCTGTGAGGCGAGTAAAAAGGGGCTCTTGCACCTCTGTGCCCTCGGGGCCCTATTGGGCTTATTTTAAATTAAATTAGCCCCCATCGTTGGAGCGGCCCGCAACGGCGGGACCGCTAATGGCATAGGCAGTGTCACTCTGCCTGGATCGGCATTCCCCCTCCACATAGAGCCCTTCACTCACCGGCTCCTGGGGGGATTCTGCTCTCCTCTCTTCGGCGCTGGGGCTCTCTCCTCACTCACGGGAGCCCCGCGCTGCTATCGGCGGCCTCGGCCGCAACTTCTGCACTTCACCCGGGCCCCCTCCTGGGACCCGGGACTTTATGGACACATGCAGGGCTCCCACCGGCATACGGGAGCCCGTGCAGAAGCAGACACCGCCTCTCCACTTCACCCGGGCCCCCTCCTGGGACCCGGGACTTCCAGGCGGAGCCAGCGAGGCTCCGGACGGCACTTTCGTGGGCGCGGGGCTTCCCTCGAGGAAACGGAAGGCCCGCCCCACGTCAGGCATCACGCTGCCTGACTTCCTGCGAGGCCGATCGGGCCGCGGCGGTGAATTCGTTTCTTTGAGGCAAACGCGGGGTGGGCACCCGCTCGAGAATAGATCACGGAAGCGGGGTGGGCACCCGCTATCCTCACAGCATAACGCGGGGTGGGCACCCGCTCATCAATTAAAGCCAAAGAGCGGCCGAAACACGGGGTGGGCTCCCGCTGAAGGCACAAGGCGGGGGAATCCCTACGCTGGGATTCCCTCTGGAAAGGATTGCAGCTCAGCGCTGCGGAGCCTTCGTGCTCCTTGGCTCCAGGAGATAATTAGGGTAAAGCCTGGCGCTCACAGAGCGCCAAAGAGTGTAGCAAAGGTCCTGGACTGCAAAAGAAGAAGAAAAAGGGTCCCATCAATCCTTAAGGTATCAAGGGGCAATGCAGGGCCCAGAGAGGCAAGCCCTCATGGCAGCCCCCTCTAGGCCCCAGCAGCAGCACGCCCCGGCAGTGTCAGGAGCAGCACCCAAGCACAGAGAACTGAACCATTTTATGGGGTCACAGCCCCTTCTTTTATACACCCTTTTCCTTTGTCTAAAGGTGTAGGGTTTAGGGAAAACCAGATGCAACTGGTTTGGGGGGAGCTTTGGAGCACTTTGTTTTGCTCAGCTCCTCTCTCCTTTCACAGGACAGGCTAGGGACATCAGACGCACCACAGGGGGTGGAGCCAGCATTGTGGAGGGAAGGCACAGCCCTATTCAGGTCCCAGGTGCAACTCCTCCCTCCCATCTAGATGCAGATCTCCCTATTCACCACTGCGCTGACTCACCCTGCCCCTGTCACTCACAAGCCAGACATGCAATTCACATCAGGCAGGCAGACACAGAGCACACATAAATGCCAACTTCTAGAAGTGGCATTTCTACACAAGTTATAATAAATCTGCGCACACCATTGCGCAGCATTTATTCTCACGAGTTCGCACATACTAAACTCGCCCCTGCACTCCTCTCACACCAGGAATTACCATGGACACCCATATCCCCCATGCATTCCTATGGGAGGGCAGGACAATCTCACCACACGCACTCAGCGCGCACGCACTTTACACTGGCCCACAGTGCTAAAGTGCCCAGAGACTTAAAACTACTGACATACAAGGCAAAAAGTTTAGGGGTGAACCGGCCAAAAAGGGCCAAGTCCAACAGTGGACATAATCAACCCTCTGTGTAGACCCCACCATGTAAAGGAGCATACCACGGGTGGGAGAGGGATCTGCACGGCAGACTTAATTGAAGAGATAACCAAAAATATGTGGTGTGCCCAGAGCTCCCGGATTGCACGATTGAGTATCTTGTCATAAGTTACTTGAGTGAGTAGGCGCGAAGCAAGCACTGTACACAGCGTGGAAGCCGATGACATGGTAAAAGATAAAGGACCCCCAGTACCCCAAGGTAATAAAATTTCAAAATACGCTCGGCCTTTGCCGATGGCCCAGGGAGCCCAGAAGTAAGCCTTAATGGATCAACCAGGAGGTATGCAGGACCTGGAGAGCCCGGCCCCCTCAATAGCAGACGTCTTGGAGGCCATACACACAACACATGATGAAATGGTCCATAAAATAGATATGGTCGCCATAGAGGTCAATCTGCTCTACTGCGATCTCCGGAAGGTCATGGATAGAGTCACTACCAACGAGCATGCGGTACAAGCCCTGCAGAAGGAGGTAAACACCTTAAGGGATACCGTAGGGGATCTCCAGAAGAAAGTGGTCCGTCTTGATAAATGCACAGAGGACTCCGAAGGGCGATCAAGGTGGAACAACCTACGGTTTATAGGATTCCCCGAAAAGGCGGAGGGCCCGTCGACCAAACTGTTTCTGGAGGACTGGATTTTTGCCGCAATGGCCCCCAAAAAACCATCCAAATTCTTCAATGTGGAAAAGGCACATAGGGCACTTGTGCCTCCGTCTAAACCTAGCACACCACCCAGGGCTATCATCGCGAGGCTCTTTAATTTTACGGATCAGGACGCAATTCTGCAGATGTCGCGCACCCGAGGTCATTGGATGTTTGAGGGACATCCTATCTCCATATACCCAGACTACACACAACGGGTACAGGAGCAAAGGAAAACTTTCATGGTGGTTAAAAAATGCCTCAGGGAGTCAAATCTTAAATTCAGCCTTCTGTTCCCTGCCAAACTCAGAGTTGAGAGCAAGGGGAGAGCACTGTTCTTTTTCTCGGCAGCAAAGGCTAGTGACTGGCTGGACTCACTGGGACATCTGGCAAAGGAGGCAACCCTCTCGGGGAACTCCAACCGAGCAGACAGCTCCCAACAATTATCAAGGGACAATGGAACACAAAACGCAAGACCATCAGGCGACCGAATACGTAGCCCTGGAAGGATCCGGGTGTGTGGAGATGGAACACTCTGGCTCTCAGGCGCTGGCCCTGACACAGGAGATTCCTCCCCAAGACCGTCGCTGAACCCGAATCCTTGTGCAGAAGAGGACGAGTAGGTGGGGATGCATCATCCATTCAATTTGGACAATGGATGGAATACTGAACTTGATAAGTATATGACTGCGCACTGCAGGGATGTACTGAGCATTTTTATTTGATAACATGACGAGGGATTGGAATAATTATGCAGTTATTGGCACAGAGACTACATAATTCTTATTTAGCATACTGTTAATTGGTGGGAGGCCTAACCCCTCAAGTGGTGGGCAACTTAGTGGGGGGCTGGAGGGATGTCCTCGCAACCCGTTGGGGAGTCTACCACTAGCACTGCAGAAACTGTTGAAATGTTTTACATGCTTAATGTAGAGAGTATAAATACTTTGAAAATCAAGCTAAGGATGGTATACGACAGTTGCATTGTTTATCTGTGTTGCTGGTGGGGGGAGGAGGGATTGGGGCGGCAAAAACATGACTTCACCTTGTCTCTTTCGCGATTTGGGGGGGTGTTCTAGTGCCCAAGGGGAGGTGGGAGTTTACTATGGTTGGGGTTTATTTTACCAGCTTCTCAGGGAGTTAATGACTGCGACAGGGCATTGAGAGATCTCACATGGGATGCACAACATGGTATTGTACGGCTGCAAAAAAAGGAGTGGAGCAGGAACATACCAAACATGGCGACCCCCGTGACAAAACTAATCACATGGAATGTCCGTGGAATAGCCGCATTTGATAAGCGCAGGAGGGTCTTTGAATATTTAAAGCGCTACAAGGTGGCTATAGCCTGCTTGCAGGAAACACATATATGGGGGGATTCGCTACCCTCCTTGAAAAAAACATTGGAGGGGGCAGGTATATGCTACCTCATATTCCGGGTTCGCTAGAGGGGCCAACATCTGGGTGGCTCCACGAACCCCGTTCCAACATCACCACCATTTGGTGGACCCGGAGTGGAGATACGTTATTTTGTGTGGCAAGCTAGACGGTAAGGAAATGTGTATCATTAATGCTTACACCCCCAATGAGGACAGTCCATCCTTTTTCCCTGACCTGATGAGGGCAGCAGCCCCCTATCTAGGAGCGTCTGTATTGGTGGCAGGGGACGTTAATTGTGTCCTGGATGGGAATATGGACTGCGAGCCCCCAAAACCCCAAACTAAGCCTAGGATGACTGAGACGCTATGAGACATTATGGACGGTATGCAGCTGGTGGATGTGTGGCGTCGATGAAATCAAACAGCTCAACAGTTCTCCTGCCACTCACCTGCGTTGGGAACTTTTAGTCTGTTAGATTACTGGGTCCTATCCGCAGACCTAGAACTTAGGGTGAGCGGAATAACGTATTTACCTAGATACCTATCTGATCACTCACCTGTACTGTTAAATCTGGGTGGGGCGAGATCTTGCCCTGAGGTGCCACTGTGGAGGTTCAGGACGGAGGCGCTAACGGACCGCCCCATTTGCATCAGCGGTGCTCACGGCCCTAAAACACTACTTTGAGACAAACTGGGGGACAGCCTCGACACGTGCTCTCGAATGGGAGGCCATGAAAGTGGTCATAAGAGGGGAGTGTATCAAAACATCGTATGGATACGCCACCAGTTGGAATCGGATATAGCCAAACAGGAGGTCGAGGTGGGGGATCTAGAGAAAGTCCTCATGGGGGCCCCCTATAGGCTGGATGAATAGCGGACAGCACGTGAGGCCCTAATGACAGCCGTGCAGAGATTAGAAAAACATGCACACACCACATACAGACAAAGACTGCATAGGGAGGGGGCTAGAACAGGAGCTCTATTAGCTCGGTTAATTAAACAAGAGACGCAGGTTAACCCGATAGTACAGCTTCAGGACCTAGATGGTACCATGGTTTTTTCACAAACTGCGATTGAAGATATCCTAGTTGAGCATCTCGAATGAGTTTATGCACAACATACCCAAGTTAGGATTGGCTTAATGTTGTAAACCACGGAGGGGTGTATCAGAGTTACACATGACATCAATGGAGGGGATACGGATGGGAACTCTGACTCCCTCCTATTCAGACCTCATGACTTGTACAGATAATGTTTTGCAATTTTGAAGATGGATGATGGGACTGAACCCGATGAGATGATGGATAAAGGGGAATTGGGGACTGCTTTGATGTCTCAACATTTGGCTGTAATATTGTTTTTACGAACTCTAAATGCCAATAAAGGTACTTTTAAAAAAAAAACACCGGTTCAAATTAAGCAGTAACCCAAATCTAACACCGTGCTGACTGGCACCCATGCAAAATTGCATTGGTTGTCCAAGAAACCTTCAAGAAAAGTAATTATTGTTAAAAAAGAAGCTTTACTGCTCCCAAAAATGACCCCCTTCAATATGTTCCTTTACTAATTAAAATGTAACTTTTCTCAATATTTATGCAATATTTACAATTAAAGAAACACATCTTTGATCTGCGCAATGCAGTAGTCTAATTTTAAAGATATGTCTCTTATCTGTCTGCACTGTTTTCAGGCCAAGTTGCCATAATTCACTGAGAGGAGTAGACTGGTGGAAGGAGCTCAGCCTTGTCGACAATTGAGGATGCTGAATAAAAATGTATTTTCTGGAGCCAAAAAAGGGACTATGTGCTTTGTGGTGCTTACAGGGTATGGAATGAACATTGGCTCATTAAATGAATAATTTTTTTAAATGAGACCTGCAGTATTTACATCATCGAGCCATTATATTTCACTGGTTACTATCCTCACTCATCAGACACATGAAAGGTAATGGAAGGAAAGGTTGCAGTTTGACTAACCACTGGCAATCCCTCAGGATAGCATTCCAACCCACTGTTCTTTTGTCCACCATGCCACCTCAGTTTGGACCCAGCCATATGCAAATCAGCCTTGAAACAGTAATAGAAACAGTCCAGCCTGAACTGCCACGCCGGGTTCTCCCCGAACCAGAACATAAGCAACATAAGACCAATTCTGATTGGGGCTCATCAGTTGGGTGTAACTTGGTTCCAGTGGCATATTGAGCAGAGGACCAACGTCTGTATCAACATTTTGGAGGTCCCTCTCTCCCCTTCCCTACATGAAGGCCCCTAACACTTGAAGCGAAATCAACATAGGACTTGTTAAGACACTCCAAGACATGGAAAGAAAAGAGGGACTCTATGCACACCAGCATGACAGTAACTCTTGAGCCTCTAATGGGGCAGACATCTTTCAATGGGACTGGACCGACCCCTAATCTAACTAAAGGACTCTGCTAGCCCTAATAAAGCATCCTTTTCACTGCCTCTCATGATCTAATCTAATTGAAGGACTCTGATAGCCCTAATACAGTAGCCTTTTCGATGCCTCTCATGATCATGTCTTACTAGAAGAGTTTCAGGGTCTGAGCTACACTTTTGTATTAGAAGAGTTTTCAGGGTCTGACCTCATTTTGCTTCCTTCCACTTTACCTCCTTTGACAGTATGCTCGCAGTTGTTTCAACTCCCTGTGCGTTAGACCTTTATCTGTAGCCTGACATGCTCACAGTTGGACAATTTAAACAATAGGTCAACTTAAATTCTTAAACCGGTGCTCCAATCTCCACCATGGAGCCAAACAACTTAAGTACAAGCAATAGCTTGCTGTCACAGGTGGGCCGCAATGCGTTCCAGATTAAATATACCCCTAGCCTATCTAAAAACGCAGCCAAGAATTTAAAACATAAACAACTCAAACTGAACTCTGAAACGCTCATATCTGATGCCTATTATTGTGCTAAAAAATGAGGTTAATGATTTCATCTTCTTCTTCACCAGCAGAAGAGCTTAATGGAGGAGAGCTATAAACTCAGTGCTCCAGATTAACACAGCTAGGAAAACACCACATGGTTAACGAATCTCCATTATACCCTTACTGGTGTTCAAGGCTGAGGCAACCATCTCCCTTTACAACAATGGGCACCTTCAGATTCAACCATATGACCAGAATCTGGAGCATTTTGACAACATTTTCACGAGGATCAAAAATATGGTGTCAAACAATGTCGCCATCGCCTCTATAAGTCAACGTCTCTCCTCCAGCTCCGCGACAGAAACACAGGCGTCATCTAGTTCCACCTATACCTTAACACATATGACTCCTCACAACCATTCTCTTTACTCCAACACTGGAACAGTCACTGTTGGCTCCAGATCGTCTACTCCAAGCGATGATTCTTGCCCTTCCCCCATAATCCTCTTATTTGACCTGCACAACCCTTAGCTCATAGAAGGGCAGGTACTAATGCCCACAGCTCGAGAATTGTCAACAGCCTTAACCCGGAGGTATTCACAGCTACTAATCGTCCTCCTTCGATCAGGCACACCCACTCTCCTTTCCATCTGAGACCCAATGGGCGACGAGACCACTCTGACCTCCAACCTGTTCGCAGCAACCTCCCAAAAGTACATGAGGCTCATCACTGGCACTCCTAGGAGACTTCTTCCTACCCCTCTCCCAATCATCACTTCTAGTATGCCCTCTGCTAGCCCTCTTCCTCCAATCTCTTCCCCTATTACATCCCTCACCACCTACGACCTTTCTGGTTTGTGGACCACTCCCCCTGCCCCGGAGGGATCATAAATGCCTCCATCCCTAGGCCACACTACACTCCCAACAGTGTTGTTGACCCTTCTTCCCTTGAGGACAAATTTTCTGACCTTAATCAAGACCATCAGCTAGTTAAAGCCAATCTCCAGAACCTTATATACATCACCTCGAAGCTCAAGAAGCTTTGGAATCCCAACCTGACTTTGGGGTTAACAGAACCCCACACACAAAACAACATAATCCACCCACAAGGGAAAGGCTGAACTACTCCTGGCATGAAACATTGATCATGAGAACTCACTGAACTTGCACTGGAGATTTCAACCCCATCTCAGTCCCACCACCTGACCCCAGAGGGTTAAAGACCATTTATCTGATGCGGACAACCACTCCCTTCTGTTATCATATACCACTACACATAAGGATTTGTCACCCTCGCCCGTCACTATCCAGACTATACCTTCCAACCCGCTCAGAGAATCCAGTCTCAACTATACAGCCATGAATAAGTACAATCTATTACATGTCCCCATAACACAGCAAGAGGCATTAGTAACCAAATCTCATCTCAGGTCTATGCTTCTTAACTGCAGGTCAGCGGTAAGGTACGCAGCTGACATCGCTGATCTCATCCTTGCATAACACCTCGACCTCCTAATATTAACTGAAACGTGGCTCAATGATACCTCCTCACCCATTCTGGACATTCTAGTCCCACCCAACTATGACTTTGTCGGACTGGATAGATCTGGATAGCATGCATTTACTGCTCCATACTCACCTTGAAACATGCGCAAACTGCTCCAATGCTCTCTTGTGAATACCTAGGTATCGAATTATGGAAAAATTACAAGATTGTGTGCAAACTCCATATGATTTAGCATCCCCTGGGGAAATAACCTACCTGTCATCGAACAAATAAGTGAGACCATCGCCTCTATCTCAGACCAACACACCAACCAGATCTTCCTTGGGGATTTCAACATTCACTGGAATGACTCAAATGACCCCATACTAAGCACTTTCAAAGCCTTTCTTTTGGACCTCAACCTTACCCAGGCATTTAATGGCCCAGCACACAACAGAGGCTCCACCCTTGATCTAATCATCAATAAGGATAATGCCATACAACTTCAATACATAACACCCTGTGATTGGTCAGATTACTACCTAATGTCCTTCCTCATCATCGAAAATGTGTTGATTAGACAGGGCCAACCCCTTAAACCCAGACAATGGTCTAGAGACTTGAGAAAGTTTAATCTTACTGATCTAACTTCTATTAGGAACAACCTCCTACCTCCTCCCACAAACATGACAAATGTAAATGATCTTACCAAACATTACATCCAAACCGTGTCAGACATACTAGATACAATTGATCTGAAGCAGCTAAAAAGAATACCTAGTAGACACTACAAACCCTAGTTCAACGGCAACCTTAACGAGGAAAGGTGCAACTTAAGGCTTGCTGAGAGATCATGGAGAATCTCTCCCTCCACAGCACACCTCAAGCACCTGAGGTCGACAAGAAGCTCCTACAACAAACACATCCAAATTTCAAAAGCAGAATACTTTAGGGCACAACTAGACAATGCAAAAAACAGACCCAAAAAAAGATGCGAAATTGTCAAGCAATAAGCAATTTGCCAAACTAAACACCATTCACGAGATAATGGGTTATTGCCAAGTGGAGAAGAGTTCTCTGCCTATTTCATTGAAAAGACAAGAAGGATTGAATCAGAACTGCATATCGCCTCTCAGAATCTGCTCAGCCAGGTCCAACCCAGTCGCCTTCCAGTGCAGCACCTGGTGTGATCCCCTCATACTGGTTATACTACAAAAAAGAATGCTACTTGGAATTTGTTCAAACTCCTGGATAAGCTGATATACTCAAAACAATAATATCAATAAAACCCTCCAACCACTTCAATGATCTTCTGCCTGCTAAGCGCATCAAAGAGCTTAGATCTTCCATGCTCTCGCTTTGGACTAAGACTGTCCATGCATCTATCTCTCAGGGCATGATTTCTGATTGCTTAAAGATAGGACGAATCACCCCAATTCTTAAAAAACTCAAATACGGACCTGTCTGACCTCAACAGTTTCCACCTTATTGCCAACATCCTGACACTAGCAAAGCTACTAGAGAAATGCATACATCTGCAACTCTGCAACCACATTGAGCAGTTTCATCTCTTAGACCATTGCCATTCGGGCTTCAGAACAGGACATAGCACTGAAACGGCTCTAACACACATTGTAGATGATGCCCTGAGTTTGCTAGATCAGAACGGACCCTGCCTGCTTATACTTCTTGATCTCTCCTCTGTGTTCGATACAGTTAAAAAAGACAGCATGATTGACCTTCTTGAGAAACGGATGGGGCTATCTAGTTCCATTTTAAACTGGTTTGCCTCGTTGCTTCATAACAGAGCTCAAAGAATCAAAGTCAATCAAACCATTTCTGACATTACTCTGGTCTTGATCGGAGTGCCTCAAGGATCCATGCTCTCACCCACATTACTCAACTTATTCATGGAACTCTTACCAAAATTCTGAAGCTCTCAAATGTTTATTACCACATGTACTCTGATGATACACAGCTGTACTTTATTGACTCTACTAGATCACTAGGTAGAACGTTGGACAAATACCTGAATATGCAAGATCATATCAGTGCAACCACCAGAGGAGTCAATTACCTATTAAACACACTAAGGCAAATCAAACCCTTCTTGCCCCAGGATGACTTTCAGTTAGCAGTCTAACCTCTAGTCATCTCTCAATTTGATTACGAGAGTGCTACTCTTGCAGGCTTACCCAAAGTAAGACTGGCGTCATTAAGGGCTGCATTAAACTCAGCTGCTAGGCTCATCACGGGATCCATGGACGTCATTTGGGGGTAGTCAGGGGTAGCAGCTGTGACCTCTAGCTTGCTCCCTGCTGCTCCTGGCACTTTCTTTGCGACTCCTGGCCTCAGAGGAGTTAAAACGTTTTCCCGAAGGAAGTGCAAGGAATAGCAGGGAGCAAACTAGAAGTTACAGAGGCGACCCCTGACTACCCCCAAATGACGTCCATGACGGGATGCAGAAGATTCAACCACATTACACCAGACCTAAAATATGTAAAATGGCTCCAGTTTGACGCAAGAATCCAGTTGAAGATAGCTTGCATGAGACACAAGGCCCTTCACTATAACACTCCTGTCTACCTACTTGAACCATCTGGTGGTATTCATTCCTCAAAAAGTGCTAACTCCCTATTGTTGAAACCACAGAGGTTCAATAAAAGAAGACTTAAAACTGCTCCTTCTCCGGTCTAGCCCCAAGAATATGGAACCAGGACAAACCCCTCAGCTACCTCCTTCAAGAAAGAAGTAAAAATGCTTCTGTTGAATAGATTCCTTGAATAGTAGCCCTCAAGTCACTCAGCTTGACTATTTTCCAGGGGACACTTCCAGATCTTGAATCTGCCAGGCCAATTGCTATATTGTATCTGTATTGCTGCTTGCTTATTCCTACCTGCATGTTTCCCTGTACGTATGACTTGACTGCTATATGTACAGTGCACTGATACCCTGTCAGGTTCTGTTAGAAATGGGGGTCTCTAATTGGCAGAGGTAGGTACCTTTGTCCAAATAGGGACCCTTGTTTCTAGTCAGAGTAAGGGGGATACACACTTTAGATAACCCCTGCTCACCCCCTTGGTAGCTTGGCACGAGCAGGCAGGCTTATCTCAAAGGCAATGTGTAAAGTATTTGTACCAACACTCACAGTAACACAGTGAAAACACCACAAATGGACACCACACCAGTTTAGAAAAATAAAATATCCTTATTTAAACTAAACAAGGCCAAAACGACAAAAATCCAACATACACAGTTAAAAATATGACTTTCAAAAGGTTTCAAGAACTTGTACCATAGAAAACTATGGATGCGTGACTTTTCACCAAAGTACCTGTAGATGCGTCAAAGTTCCAAAAGCCAAACAGCCGCAGAGTTGGAAAACAAAGAGATGCAACACTCCTGAGACTTTGGGGAGGCGATGCGACAGTTCTGCGACACGCAGAGGACGAGTTGTGTCGAATCCATTCTGTATGGGGAGTGATGCGTCGATTCTTCGTGACGGTTCTGGTTCGCAAGTGATGCGTCGGGAAAGCGTGCCGCACAGGTACGATGCGTGGAAATCCGGGATGCGTTGGTGATTGATGTGGCGGCGTCGGTCCTCTTCAGCCGCGATCCCTCGATGCGTTGATTCTTGCAGCGGCAACAGGCGTTGCGACGGTTTTTGCAGTGGCACAGCGATGCGTGGAAACTCTTCTCACGCCGTGGAGATGCATCGAGAAAACAGCCGCAAGAAGAGCGATACGTCGATTTTAGCAGTTCTTCACGTTTCTTCCTTCTTCCAGCTCCCAAACAGCAGCAACAACCTCCAGAGGTCCAAAACTGGCACAGACACCTCTTGGCAGGCTAGAACTCACAGCAGCAGAGTTCAGGGGAGCTGGGGTGAAGTCTTTGTGTCCCTGAGACTTCAGAACAGAAGGCCAGCTCACTTCAGGCCCTTGGAGATCTCCTTCAAGCAGGGGACACAGCTCACAGCAAAGTCCTTCTCCTTTCCTTGGCAGAAACAGCAACTGTAGGCCAACCCCAGACACACAGCAAGGGCAGTACTTCTCCTCAGTCTCTCCAGCTCTTCTCCTTGGCAAAGGTTCCTCTTGAATTCCAGGAATGATCTAAAGTTCAGGGGTTTTAGGTCTAATACTTAAACCCCAACATGTCTTTGTTCTCTTTGTGCAAGGGGCTCTGAGCCCAGTTCAAACCAGTTCTGGGGGGCACTCTGCAAGTGCACAACAACATCCATTGTCAGTGTGAGCCTTGGCTCAAGACACACCACGGGTGGGCGGAGCCAGCATTGTGGAAGGCAGGCCCAGCCCTATTCAGGTACAGGTGCTACTCCTCCCACCACTCCAAATGCAGATCAGGCCTATTCAGCCTAGTGCTGACTCATCCAGACTCCTGGAGCCACTGCACCTCCCCAGCCCCTGTCACTCCAAAGCCAGACAGTCAATCCACAAACAGGCAGAGGCACAAAGGATGGTTGAACAAGAAAATAGCCAATTTCTAAAAGTGCTATTTTCAAACACACAATTTAAAAACCATCTTTACTAAAAGATGTGTTATTAAATCCTGAGTTCAGGGATACCAAACTCCATTTTTCTATCTTATCCCTATGGGAAGATATGCTTGTAAAATGTTACAAAGCATTCCCCATTCTGTCCTATGGGGCAAGATAGCCTTTCAATAGTGAAAAACGAAATTGGCAGTATTTCACTATCAGGACATGTTACACCCACCAGTACATGTCCTACCTTTCACATACACTGCCCCCTGCCCAGGGGGGGGTACCTTGAGCCTACCTTAGGGGTGCCCTATATGTAAGAAAAGGGAAGGTTAGGGCCTTGCAGGTGAGTGCACTTGCCAAGTTAACATGGCAGTTAACAAACTGCGCACAGGCACCGCGGTGGCAGGCCTGAGACATCTTTTCAGGGCTACTCATGTGGGTGGCACAATCAGTGCTGCAAGCCCACTAGTAGCATTTGATTTACCAGCCCTGGCACACTCAGTGCACTTTACTAGGGACCTACTGGTAAAACAAATATGCCAATCAGGGATAAGCAATCACAATAACAATTTACACAGAGAGCATATGCACTTTAGCACTGATCAGCAGCGGTAAAGCGCCCAGAGCCCTATAGCCAACAACAACAGGTCAGGAAAGAATAGGAGGAAGAAGCAAAAGGTTTTGGGAGAACCCTGCAAAAAGGGCCATTTTTGACACAACCCCCTTCCAGCCTAAAGCCAGGGTAGACCAATCAATACCTTGATGGGCTTCCCGGCTTGGGGCGATAGAACATGGAACCTGGCCTGAACAGCAGGGGTCTATTCCTGTTCTACGCCTCCCTGAACCCATTTGGATCTCTCTATCCATACTCTCAGGGCCCACTTTACCAACCCATGGGGGACCCTTCTCCTCACCTGGGGACCCCATCTGCGCAGCACCTAAACTTACTTTGCTCACAGATGTGTCCCAACAGGTAAACAGTACCCACATGGCCAACACAGTGGTGTGGCCCAGTCCACCCCCGGGGTGTGACTCTTGCCCCCCTCCCAGGGGCAACTCTGTCCACCAGGACAGCCAGCCACAGTGGCCACTGACAGCTGTCAGTGATGAGAGCCAGGCCTCATGCCTTTCAGTCCTCTCTAACCTCTGTGGCATCAGAAAGTGGTGGGAAGTAGCCCCAGGTGCCTGGCACTTTTTCTCCACTCTCCCTCTTGCCAAGTCAGGTATGGCATCCTGACACTGGCCCACCAGCCCAGGGTCTGTACCCTGCGGCTGAACAAGAGACTGGGGTAGGCTCTCCCACACCCTGTCTTCCTCCCTGGGGCTCTGCACCCTCCCACCTGGAGCGGTACCCCCAGAAGACAACTTGGTAGGGGCACTGTTAGCAGTCGCCCCTTCCTCCAGGTCAGGGGGGACACCCTGAACCTGGTCCTCCAACCCAGGGTCTGTACCCTTAGGCTGGACCTGTGCCTGGCAACCCAGGACTTCCGGGGGAGTACACCAACCCCCCCCCCCAAGGGAAACACACTCCTCATGAGTTGTACGAGAGTCTGCCTGGCGCAGGTCTCCAGCCTCCTGTCCACTTGACAGAGCATGACGACCCCCCAGGCCAGATGTGGCCTCACCAGGGTAAGTCCTGGGGTGCTCTGATCTCAGAGCTGGCAACCCCTGACCCACTGGTCCTTCCACGGGGACTGCGTCCCCCCTCACCCTTTTCTCTGGACTCATGCACCCTCCCCACTGGAGCGGTGCTGCCAGACACCAGAACTGGTGGGATGCTGGTTACAGCAGTCCTTCCCAGTTCACCTGACACTTTGGGATCCTCCTCAGGAAATGGCCTCCCGGTACAGACTAGGCCCCCCTCCTGGTGTTCCCTTATGGAACCAACCAGGTCCTGGGACTGGGTTTTGGGCACCTTGGGACACAGCCCACTCCCACTCCTTCTCCTCTGAGACAGGCCATGGGACCCTACACCCCTCCCACTATACTGGGACATATCTAGGCTACCACAAACCTCCCCTACCTCACTTGGTTGGGAAAACCTAAGCCACCCCCTTCAGGATCACTCCCAAAAGCTTCTTCAGACCCTCTGGAATTCACCAAAAGGTCTGCCTCCAGTGCAAGCTCCCTGGAATCAGAGAACTCACACTCCACCGGGTGTTGGCATAGCTCTGGAAAACAGGGACTTCAAATATGCTCCCCAACAATTGAATCACACAGGCCCCCACAGTTGAATCAGCATATGAGAAAGCAGCCGGGTTATAGACAACTGCACTACCTAGGTCAGTCACGTGGTATATATGTATTGTCCGCCTCAAATGGTCAGCTGCCACTTGACCACAAATAGAAACATTCACAGAAGATAGATGAGAGGCAACAGACACAAGTGGCAAATAATACGATGCAAGGTGTACAACTTGATAAACAATAAGTAGTCGTTTGTTGATGTCTTTGTATGTCTTTATTTCAAATATGCTTGGTGTGCATCTTTAGAAACAGCCAACGCATTTCGCCCCAACATTGGGTTCTTCAGGGCAATAAGTTAATGTGGAATATGTTTGCCAAGGAAGTCAAAACCGATAGAACTTGGTCGGCGTGTACCGTCCGTATGTGGACGTCTTTTGAACGTAAAGAGGCCTCAGGCCCAAAGGAACCGCCTGTTTATCCTTATTTAAGAGATCCCAGGCCAGGTAGTAGGTCAAGGGCCAAAATATCTTCAAGGTTTGAGATGATTTGAGTAAACCGCAGTGTAACGTATTCCGATCCATGTCCGGCTGGTGTGCGCAACTAGGCGAGACGTCCAACGATCTGATTGTTAACCAAGCTACCCTTTGCCTCACCATCCAGTGCCTCACACAAGTATCCCACACCACTCTCCTGAGATTGGCAAAACAGTGTCTGACTGTCTCTGTCACTCAACCCACACTCTTCTTGGCGGTATCCACACTCACACACCAGGACTTCTACCATGGGGGAACCCCTCTCCCTGCACCTCTCATCTAGAGTCAGTAGAGTGTCCCTCCTACCACTAGGAATATGATCCCCTGTGTCAGTTCCCCAATCCACTTCAAGGACACTGCACACCACTGGAGCTACCTCATAAACCTGAACCCCCTGGTGTATATTAACCCTCTCCCTCAAGTCAGGTGCCACATCTCTGGGTGTGTGTACTTCTCCCTCAGCACTAGATAACGCCATTTTGCTGTCACCATCTGAGCTGGACTCCACCTCCAACCCAGCCAAGCTCACTTCCTGAGCTACAAACATCTTTTTGCTTGGTTGAGACACTCGGCCTCAAGCCTCGCGAACTCCTCATCGAGCCCTCTCATTCTCAGCTCATATGCCAAGATCAATTTCTTTTCTTCCAAGGCATAAGCCTTCTTGCTCTCCTCTATCATCTTTTCTCTATGGCAGCTCATTCGTTTTCCTTTTCCAATATTTTTATCTCGAGCCTCATGACTTCTAACTCATGATCTCTAACCCTTTTGTTTTCCCCCAACTCCTCTGGGGTAAAACTTCTAGCGGAATGGTTGCTGCCAGCCCTAGAGGCTACTCTTGACACAGGTAGATCCTGTGACCTGAAACCATCCCCTTGTGCATCCTCATCCACCTCTGCATCATCTGTCTCCCGAGCCTCTTTGGCCTCCCACCAGGCCCTTAAGGCCTTCTGTAGCTCCTCCATCCTGGAGCTGCTCTTCTTGGGACATCCAAAATCTTTGCAAAATTGCTTGAGCTGATCTACTTTGTAGGAATGCAACATTTCAATATCAAACTCCAATTCTGCCATTTCACTTGCTGGTTTACCCTTCTGAGACATGATGCTTGGATACTTTAAGGGTCACTCAAAAATAGAACCAAAAACAAAACGCAGTATGTGGTTGCGTAGTGGTCTGCACTAAACTAGTGATGTACACCAATCACGGTTGGTCAAGTACAAATACAGGTTCAAATCCTCACCGCTGACCACCAATGGTGGAAATGGGGGTCTCTAGTTGGCAGAGGTAGGTACCTTTGTCCAAATAGGGACCCTTGCTTCTAGTCAGGGTAAGGGGGATACACACTTTAGATAACCCCTGCTCACCCCCTTGGTAGCTTGGCACGAGCAGATAGGCTTGTCCCAAGGCAATGTGTAAAGTATTTGTACCAACACTCACAGTAACACAGTGAAAACACCACAAATGGACACCACACCAGTTTAGAAAAATAAAATATCTTTATCTAAACTAAACAAGACCAAAAGGACCAAATCCAACATACACAGTAAAAAATATGACTTTCAAAAGGTTTCAAGAACTTGTACCATAGAAAACTATGGATGCGTGACTTTTCACCAAAGTACCTGTAGATGCGTCAAAGTTCCAAAAGCCAAAAAGCCGCAGAGTCAGAAAACAAAGAGATGCGACACTCCTGAGACCTTGGGGAGGCGATGCAACAGTTCTGCGACACGCAGAGGACGAGTTGCGTCGAATTCGGTCTGTATGGGGAGTGATGTGTCGATTCTTCGTGACGGTTCCGGTTTGCAGGTGATGCATCAGGAAAGTGTGCCGCACAGGTATGATGCGTGGAAATCCGGGCTGCATCGGCGATCGATGCGGCGGCGTCGAGCGGCGCTGCGTCGGTCCTCTTCAGCCGCGATTCCTCAATGCGTCGATTCTTGCAGTGGCGACAGGCGCTGCGACCGTTTTCGCAGCGGCATGGCGATGCGTGGAAACTCTTCTCGCACCGTGGAAATGCGTCAAGAAAACAGCCGCAAGAAGAGCGATGCATCAATTTTAGCAGTTCTTCACGTTTCTTCCTTCTTCCAGCTCCCAAACAGCAGTAACAACCTCCAGAGGTCCAAAACTGGCACAGGCACCTCTTGGCAGGCTAGAACTCACAGCAGCAGAGTTCAGGGGAGCTGGGGGTGCAGTCTTTGTGTCCCTGAGACTTCAGAACAGGAGGCCAGCACAGTTCAGGCCCTTGGAGATCTCCTTCAAGCAGGGGACACAGCACTCAGCAAAGTCCTTCTCCTTTCCTTGGCAGAAACAGCAACTGCAGGCCAACCCCAGACACAGAGCAAGGGCAGTACTTCTCCTCAGTCTCTCCAGCTCTTCTCCTTGGCAAAGGTCCTCTTAAATTCCAGAAATGATCTAAAGTTCAGGGGTTTTAGGTCTAATACTTATACCCCAAAATGTCTTTGTTCTCTTTGTGCAAGGGGCTCTGAGCCCAGTTCAAACCAGTTCTGGGGGCACTCTGCAAGTGCACAACAACATCCACTGTCAGTGTGAGCCTTGGCTCAAGACACACCACAGGTGGGCGGAGCCAGCATTGTGGGAGGCAGGCACATCCCTATTCAGGTACAGGTGCTACTCCTCCCACCACTCCCACCACTCCAAATGCAGATCAGGCCTATTCAGCCTAGTGCTGACTCATCCAGACTCCTGGAGCCACTGCACCTCCCCAGCCCCTGCCACTTCAAAGCCAGACAGTCAATCCACAAACAGGCAGAGGCACACAGGATGGTTGAACAAGAAAATAGCCAATTTCTAAAAGTGCTATTTTCAAACACACAATTTAAAAACCATCTTTACTAAAAGATGTGTTATTAAATCCTGAGTTCAGGGATACCAAACTCCATTTTTCTATCTTATCCCTATGGGAAGATATGCTTGTAAAATGTTACAAAGCATTCCCCATTCTGTCCTATGGGGCAAGATGGCCTTTCAATTGTGAAAACGAAATTGGCAGTATTTCAATATCAGGACATGTTACACACACCAGTACATGTCCTACCTTTCACATACACTGCACCCTGCCCAGGGGGTACCTTGGGCCTACCATAGGGGTGCCCTATATGTAAGAAAAGGGAAGGTTAGGGCCTGGCAAGTGGGTGCACTTGCCAAGTCGACATGGCAGTTAACAAACTGCGCACAGGCACCGCGGTGGCAGGCCTGAGACATCTTTTCCGGGCTACTCATGTGGGTGGCACAATCAGTGCTGCAAGCCCACTAGTAGCATTTGATTTACCAGCCCTGGCACACTCAGTGCACTTTACTAGGGACCTACTGGTAAAACAAATATGCCAATCAGGGATAACCAATCACAATAACAATTTACACAGAGAGCATACACACTTTAGCACTGATCAGCAGCGGTAAAGCGCCCAGAGTCCTATAGCCAACGACAACAGGTCAGAAAAAAATAGGAGGAAGAAGCAAAAAGTTTGGGGATAACCCTGCAAAAAGGGCCATTTCCAACAGGTTCTGTTTGCGCTACATAAAACTCCTCAAATAAAATTAATTACATTGATTCTAGGCTTACCCTTGCCAGTAAGAGTGGCACATCAAACACACAAGAAGTGTTGGGAGGAATGCTTGCAATTTGTCTAACCATTTCAGTCGCTCGTGGCAGCATTGAAACTATCCTTTTTTTGCCCACCTTGCTACCTCAATTTGGACCCCGCCGTATGGAAATCAGTCTTGACTCTGCTCCAATAGGAACAGTCTTGCCTGAACTGCCAGACCAGGTCCTGGCAACCAAACACATAATCCCAACCTTGGTCCAATCAGTGCTAAAAATCTTTAGAATGCCTACCACAATGACCTTGTTTTTTTGTATCCAGCCCACAACAGCAACAAGATCCACAAGAAGTTGGGACACAAAGCCACGGCCTCCAGGATGAACAAAAAGAAATTCCATGGCATATTGACCATTACCTGAGAACTAAAATATCACAACAGGCGCTGACCTTGAAAAGAGGAGCAATGGCATCGCAATTCCCTACACAAAACTGAGTCCATTTAATAATGTTTATGATAATAAAATAAGGTGGGGGGCGTAGCTTGTTGCCGATGTAGACGGGAGCGGTTCACGGAGCACCGGCCCAGATATCACCCATCTGAGCCCCGGGTCCTCTAATTAAACGAGGTCCGTGTGGTAGAGCGACCCCAGGGTAAGAACACCCAGGAAAAGGGAGCGTAATAGGCGCGGATAGAGGCGAAACGGACCAAATCAGAGAAGTGATCTGCGTTGCAGCGGGCAAGATGGCGGCTGCTGCACTGTGAAGCGGCGGAGCCCGAGGACCTGCGGGAAGGAGGGGCGGTAAGCTTGACCTCCGGCCGGTACGGAAGCGAGGATAAGTGCCCTGATGTAGCTGCTGTGTGCTCCAGATGGTCAGCGAGGAGGGAGCACGAGTGAGCGGGCGGCAATCTACGGAGAACTTGAGCGGTGAGGGTACGCCTCTGCAGGGCAAGGGTGTCTGCTGAGAAGAGCGGAGACAACAAATGTACGGCACTGACGGTGGAAGCTGAGGCTGCATTAGCAGTCGCCCGGAGAGGTCGGCCAGTGGAACCTTAACCAGCCCCAACACAGGTAAGAGGGTTCGGAGGGGGCCAGCAGCGACGTCGACACTGCTTGAGGCGTGCACTAGGCCCAAACCCGGAGGCAGGCCCCGGGACTCAAGCCCCGGTTAGAAGAGGGCAAGCGGCGCATTAGGGTGGTGCGGAGGACAGTGAACCGGAAATCAGGGGAGCCACGTAAAAGAAATCCCCACCCTTGGAGCAGGATGAAAGACTTAGGTGCAGCCACTCTGGAGAATAGCGACAGCCCGGGGAGGTGAGAGCAGGTGCCGGAGAGCTGATTGCGGCGCCGAATCTGAGTGGTGCGAGAGCCCCATAGGCCCTGAGACGGCCACGAAGCAGAGCAGAAGAATAGAGGCGGCGAAGGAGGGTCATGGACAACAGTGGTGGGCAGCGACGGCACAAAAGGGTCTGAGTGAGTGGCGCATTCAGTAGCGCACAACTTAGGCCTCGAGTCATGTAATTAATGAGGAATAAGCCCGGAGTTGGCGGCCGAAGAGAGGAGCAAGAAAATAGCAAGAGACGACTTAAAGGGCAACACAGAGAATGACCTGGCAGTAAACTAAGAGGCTGTAGGACGTGCCCAGGAACCACCGGTCCTGCTAGCGGTTACCCAATTTGTAGAAGCGAAGGGCCACTAAGCGGGATGGGGAAAGTCCCGGAGTTCAAAGGATACAGTGCCCTCAGTATGGGAGGGGGCGGCACCCAGACAGACGACGATGATGAGAGTCTGGAGTCGGGGAAAGACACGGCTGCTGTGCGGAAACCCACTCTGGCGGACATTATGCAAGCCATCACGGCTTCCAGGGAGTCCCTAGAAATGAAAATAGACGCAATTGGCACAGACTTGAACATACTGAAGGATGACCACCGCAAATTAAAAGAAAGAGTTTCAACTGCTGAAAAGACACTCACTGACCTCCCCACAATGGTGGCAGCCCTACAACAATCGCTCAGGGACATTGAAACCAAGGTGAAGATTCTTGAAGTAAGGGCAGAAGATAGTGAGGGGAGGTCTCGTAGAAATAATCTACGCATAGTAGGAATGCCAGAGTGGGAAGAGGGAATGGATATGGTGCAATCCCTAGAAGATTGGCTCAGAACAGAAGTAGCACCAGAGGGACTCTCGCCTTTTTATGCGCTGGATAGGGCGCACAGGGTCCCAGCCTGGATCCCCTAACCTGGGGCTCCCCACAACCCATAGTGGCGTGGCTTTTACACTACAGAGACCGGGGCCATATTCTCCAATAGGCCTGCCAGAAAAAGGAACTACAAGTGGGCAGCAGTAAGGTGATGATATTTCCTGAACTCACTATAGAAGTGCAAAGGCAGAGAGCTTCGTTCCTAGCGGTCAAAAAGAAAATGCGGCAGCTACAGGTCCCATACTCAATGCTGTTCCCGGCACGACTGTGAGTAGTTGGCCAAACAGGAGTGCAATTTTTCAACACACCACAAGAAGCCTAGGAATGGTTGGATTCCGAACCAGGGCACAAAAGGCGGGGATCTTTGCCGGGTTTGACGCAGAAGACGAAAGACAAGGGAAAGAGCACAGCACGGGCGCTCTCCTCGACGGAAATCAGAACTGAACGCCGCAAAGCCCTCCAAGCGGTGGCAGAACTCAGTCAAGGGGGATATAGCCCCAGATCAAGCAGGAGTGGTCAAGAAGCGGATAGATCCGACGGCTCACTGGCAACAAGTGCAAACGAACACTCTGAGTCAGAATTGCCAAAGATTACGCCCAAATCAGTGAATGAAATTGTCTAAAGAGAGAGAGAAGAAAACGTAAAGTGGACATGTGCATTACTAGAACACTGCCCTGGGGAAGCGGGCTCAAGGTTAAAAGCGAGACGCCCGATCGGAGGAAAGATGATAGCCAATATTAGAGCTGGGGCCGAAGATCAGGACATAATAATCTGGGTATGGGACTGGTGGGGCTCCCGGACCCGGTGGGTAAGCTACACAACCCCACAGTTACGAGGAATCTTATTTGTATTCTCTTTGTTTGGATGGGAGCTGGACTATCTTTACCTGTCCTGGGGAGGGAGAGATGGGGTATTGTTTGAATAGGGAATTGTTTTCAGGGACCATGCGAGTCAGAAGTAGGGAAACAGACAGAAAACAGGCAAGACCAATCCAATGGCATCCCCCATAGACCTTAAGTGCATCTCGTGGAATGTGCGTGGGATGCACACCACGACGAAGCGCCATAGAGTGCATGCGTATTTAGTGAGGAGGAGGGCACAAATCGCTATGTTGCAGGAGACACATATAATGGCGAAAGAGGGAGCTGCGCTACAGCGTAGATGGAGGGGCAAGTGTACTACACAAACTACTCAGCATTTGCCAGGGGAGTCCTGGTGTGGCTGAGGGCGGGAGTACCTTTTCAATGCACTAAACAAATACTAGACCCTGAAGGGAGGTATGTAATACTGTTGGGTAAGTTAGATGGGAAAGATGTGACGCTAGGTAGCATCTATGGGCCAAATACTGATCAAAGCTTGTTCCTGGCGCATCTCTCCAGAACACTGGCATCAGCACTGATGGGGTCGGTGATACTGGGGGGGGGGACTATAATTGCATCACAGATGTGGAGCCGGTTCGTTCCCACCCACCTTTCCCAGACTCCCCCATGCGTAGAACAGCAGAAGCGCGAAGACACTGGCAACAGCAATGGGGGTTGGCAGACACTTGGAGGGCCCAACACCCAGAGGACAGAGATTATTCGTTTTTCTCGCCCCTACGCGAGTTGCATGTTAGATTAGATTCCATTCTGTGCTCCCCTGATGTACACGAATGCGTGCAGATGAGCGAATATCTGGCGAGAACGATTTCAGATCATAACCCGCTGTTGGTGGGCTTGATCTTGACCCGAGAAAGGCCAAAAATCCCGACCTGGTGCCTGAGACCTGAGACGTTGGAAGACCAAGTCTTCCAGGCAACAATACGCACAGCGATCGGACAGTATTTTGATTGAGAACGAAGGGACGGCTTCGCACAAACTAATAGAGTGGGAGGCCTTCAAGGCCGTAATACGAGGCAGGTGCATCTCAGAGGCGGTGGGGGTAAGGAAGGTACTCATGAGGGACACTATAGCGGCAGAACAGTGGCTCCAAGAGTTAGAGAGGGAAAGACCTGAAAGGAGGGATAAACAGGAGGAATTACTAGCGACAAAGGAAGCAGTAGCTGAACAGGTGGAATGATTGTGCTGTTTCGATTACATAAAATATATGATTCGAGCCCACACTGAGAGGGAGAGGGTCGGTTATATTGGAAATGAAGGGGGATCGAGGGGAAATCCGACATCGGCAACAAGATATCAATGATATCTTCCTGAAATACTATACAAGGTTATATGAAAGTAGGATATCCCCCACAAATGAGGAAATTGATGCGTTCATGGGTGACATTGAATTACCAGCAATTTCGGAGGAAGACGTGGAGTCCTTAGGGAAGGATATAGAAATAAGTGAGGTGAGAGGGGCTATTAAAGCTATGGCCAGAAACAAAACTCAAGGGTCAGACGGACTCCAAGTGGAGTTTTATTCCATGTATATTGACCTCTTGGGGCCCCGTCTAGTGGAAATATATAATCGAGCAAAGCAAGATGGAAGGCTCCCTGGCTCAACAAGGGAGGCAGTGATTATTCCACTGTTGAAACCCGGGAAACCTCTGAATGACAAGACGGCATACAGGCCGCTTTCTATGCTCAACCTAGACTATAAAATTTTGAGTAAGATCTTGGCCACCCGCCTCCTCCCATATATTTATTTATTTTATTTAGAAAGTTTTATATAGCGCGAATGTGACCCAGGTAGGTATCAGAGCGCTTTACAGATAGGATAGGTGGGGTAAGGACAAGCATAACTAGAGTATACATAAAACGAACAGGATAGGAGTACATCACATAGGGTAGGGTGGATATGGTGCATGTAGAAGAGCATTCAATACATAGGTGGGCATAGCAGGCGAGTGTTGTGAATTAAAGATGCACAATAATCTGGTAGTCAATCATTAGGCAGCCAGTGAGCAATGGGGCCCGGGCCGTTTAAGGTAAGAACTTAGTCATTAGGATTTTTTTTACTTCCTTTTTGAAGGAGGCCGCGGAAGAAATTCGTCGGACTTCCGGTGGAAGAGAGTTCCAAATCTTTGGTGCTGCACCTGAGAATGCTCTTTGACACTTTCTTGTTTTGTGGAAGATCTGTGGTTTTAGGAGCAGTGAGCTTGCACTTCTTGAATGTCTGCAGCCTCCAGATAGTTCTAGTTTTTGAGCCAGATAAATAGGAGACTTGAGATGTATGGCTTTGTGTGTCATGCAGGCTATCTTTAGCTGGATTCTTGCTTCGTAAGGCAGCCAGTTTAGGGATTTGAGGGCTGGGGAGATGGGGTTGTTTCTTTTTGTACCCGTGACCAGCCTGGCTGCGGCATTAATGGATGCTCTTAGTGGGGCTAAGTAATATTTGGGAAGTCCACATAGCGTGGAGCTACCATAGTCTAGCCTGGGCAGTACCAGAGCTTGTACTGCCATCTTGAAATCCTCCTGTGGAAGGAATGGTTTGAGGTTCCTTATATATGGTAGATCTTATACATCAGGATCAAGCAGGATTTATACTCACCAGGAACACAGCGCTAAATGTTAGAAGGCTACTGCACATACTTGAAGCTGATTCATACTGCAAAGAAGATGCAGCCATTTTTGCAGTAGATATAGAAAAGGCCTTTGACAGTCTTGAGTGGCCTTACCTGTTTCGAGTGATGAGAAAGTTTGGAATGGGCCCTGAGTTTGTGGGGTGGATGGCCTTATTGTATAAGGAATCTACGGCTAGAGTTAAAACGGGCAAGCTTATCTCCGATAGTTACAGAGTAGAGGGAGGGACACGGCAGAGGTGCCCTTTGTCGCCCCTGCTATTTGCCTTAGCAATGGAACCGCTCGCAGCCAGAGCTAGGAAAGGGTGTCATTACCGGGGACTAGAGGCAGTTGGGCAAATACACCACATCGCATTGTATGCCAATGATCTACTATTATTCTTGGCTAATGTGAGGGAGGAACTTCGAGGGGCCAGGGAATTGCTAGCAATGCTGGAAAGAGTGGAGGGTCTCAAGGTAAATTGGGCAAAGTCGTGCCTCTTTCCTGCCAAGGAGAGTAGAGAGGGACCACAGGAGATAGACCTGGGAACTCACATATACCACGCCCAAGCAGACCTACTAGAGGGCAATGTGGAGACAGCCTTGAGGAGTGTGAAAGCTAGCTTTGATTTCTGGGAAACTCTTCCCTAATCAGTGGCAGGCAGAGTTGACTTATTGAAGATGGTGACCTTACCGAGACTCCTATATTATTTTGGAGTGCTACTGGTTTGGATCCTGGTGGGGATGTTTAAACAACTACAAACACTGATGACGGTGTTTTTATGGGGAACGAGAAGGCGAAGAGTAGCACTCTCAACGCTAATGAGGCCAAGGGCAGTGGGAGGGCAGGCTGTGCCTGACTTTGAGTATTATTACATAGCGGCCCAGCTGCAGTGGCTCATGAGATGGATAGTGAGCCGTGTGAGAGGGTCGGTGCAACAAGGGGATACAACACCATGCCTGAGGCTGCTGTCACGGGTGGTGTTGAGACTCCCCATTCAGGATCGAGAAATTACCCCTGAACTAAAAACAGCTCGTAAGTGCTGGAACAGAAGCCTGCAGAGATCTAAGACTAGATACCCCTACGCCCTGGAGATTCCACTGTCTGTCTGCGGGGCATTTCTGCATGGGGGAAGACTGTCGAAGGCTAGAGGACTGGAGGGAGCTAGGAGTGTCCACAGTGGGGGAACTATACGAAGACGGAAGCTTGATTCCTTTTAATGACCTTAGGGAATGATACGGCATACCCTGGGGGGACTTCCTGTTACATACCGCCCTCACAGCAGCGATACGCAAACAATGGGGAGGGGGCTCTCGGAGCCACCAATGTTGGAGGGGTGTCAATATGTGGTAATGGCAGTGGGAACATAGAAAGCAGTTACCTGCCTTTACAGGCGACTTACCCATGAGACGCTCCCTCCCTTGAGTAAACTACACCAGAGGTGGGAGGAAGATTTAGGAGAACCAATAGCTGAGGAAACATGGGGAGAACTGGTGGCAAGAGCGTGGAAGAGTACCAGAAATGCCCGATTACAACTTGTACATTTTTATGTTCTGCATAGAGCTTACCTCACACCGGGTCAAATTAATAGATACTTTCACATACAAACAGCGGTATGCCCACGTTGCAATGCAGAGGGAGTGGAATTCCTCCATATGTTTAGGAGTTGCCCGGGGTTGGGCGACTTCTGGGCGGAAGTGACCACAATCCTAGCAGAGGTGACGGAAAAGGAAGTGGCAGCAACACCAGGGCACTGTACACTACATTGGTTCCCCGATATGGCTAGAAATAAGATAACAAGCAAGTTATTGGGCCTGGTACTAGCGAAGAGAGATTTCACAAGTCACTGGAAATCAAGGAGGGGCCCCAATACACAGAGATGGAAAAAGGAGTTTATAAAGTGGGCAGAATGCGAGGGAGCAGTAAGATTACGAGCAGCTAAGAAAACTGACAATAAAAAAGAACTAGAGGCAGCTAGAGCATAGGTGGCGATGGTGGAATTATTAAAGAACCCAGAGAGCGAGGCAGAAGTAGATCCACTAGAAGAAGCCCAAGCAGGAGAGGTAGGGACCCACAACCTATGAACCAAAAGGCCAGAAGCCGGGGAGAAGGTGCGATAATGCCAGAAGCCCTCCTGACTGAATAGGCAGAAGGCCATGAGAACATAGAGCTAGATAGGGGGAAATCGGACACACATCTCCCCATTGGGAGAATAGGATGGCACCCATACACAACACGCCTGGGGGGGAGGGGAGGGAGGTTAACTAATTGTTTTGTTGGTTAGGATTCTTTGCTATTTGGCCTAATTGTAACAGAATTAGCTTGATATTACTGAAAAGTATTGCTGAATGAAGAAATTACTAAGGGACTGGGGATAGTAGTGAAGATATGAGTTAAGCAAGAATGAGAATCAATCATTAGATTCTGTAACTGTGGCACCGACTAAATCTGAGAATTTTCCAATGATTAATGTAACAATAACAGTAATTGTAAGTGAATGTAAGATGGAATGTCCAAATGCTCAATAAAATTTGTTTAAAAAAAAATAATAATAAAATAAGGTGGAGAATTTAACAAAACTAGAAAACCAGAAGAAATATATACATACCAAGAAAACCAAACACACCAAGGAAATGACCTCATTCTGTCATTTAACAATGATTACAAACTGAAGTTCATAAATAGTGCTCATAGAGGGAATTAACAATGGATACAAACAAAAGAACATTGCTCTTACCACCCAAAGCACGGAAGAAAGGTAGGCCATTGTGCACAGGCTGGGTGTGAGTTTACTGTCCTGCTCTGTAGTCTGTCTCTCCTCCTTCCATCGTCCCAACCTGTCAGCTTCCTCCTGCATCTTCTCCTGGGGAATTCAAGTCCAACGCCGGGGCAACTGGGAAGGGGAAAACATAGTTGAAGCACCGTTTCCCAGCCTCTAAAGCTTTGACTGAGCCAGAAAGAAGATGCTCTAGCAAGAGGGTGGCTAGGGATACCAAATTTGCCAGTACAGATCTGGTGTTTAACCGTCTGCCTTGGTAAACTAAGCACGCTAGGATTTTCAGAGAGGGTCGACTAAACAGAGCGGGGCAAATATTCATGTTTTGAAGTGCAGAACTAGTTAGCAGACCCTAGCAGAGAACAATTTAGTGCCTGATTAAGAGTTTGGGTATGAATACTCCATCAAAAACATTACAGACATTCCATCCAGCTTATTACAAGTGCCGTAGGATATAATGCACTTTCAATAAAGCAGAGGGAAAATCCATCATGTTTGTGATGGAGTAACTCGTCCATCAAATTCTAAACGAGGACCTTAGTCCCCACAGATGCTTTAGTGTGTAAAAATTACATTTAATTTGCCTTAGTGCCTCATTGTCTGTGTTTTCTACATTGGAGAGCGCTGCCAATTATGCCATTCCATACCCCTTGGTCGATACAGAATTGCAGTTTTAATTTCTTTTTTGGAGTTTTATATAGCTAGATCTGAAGGTATCAGAGTGCTTTACATGAGCACCAGTTACTTAACAACGGACAGATTATTTTTTTTTGTTAGGCACAGGGAGATTAAGTGATTTGCCCAGAATCACAGTATGTTGGGCATTCCTGCCTAGACTCAAACCCGGTTCCCCAGCTTCAAGGTCGACTGCTGTGGCCTTTAGGCCACATCCTCTCCCCTGTAGTTCTACTACTGTGTTTGTGGAATATTTTATTTGGTTTTCAAAATCTTGTATAGGAAGGAGTGTGAAAATATATGTTTGCGACCAGTTGCATGCTGGCTGAGGGAAACCTGCTGTCTAAAATAAATAAAGAATGAGGATATAATTAGAGGCTTATATGCTAACAGACCCGATTCAGGTGGGGGACTCCCAATTTTTAAGCCAAACATTGTTTCATTTTAGCTTTCTCCCACCTAAAATTGCCTCTATTTCAATATTAGTTAATGGAGAAAATAATTTCCCCTGATTTTTTTTCACTATCTCCTTCTTTCCTCTTTCCAAATATTGGCATGTATGTTAGCGGACACAAATTGAGAGTACTCACGTAGCAATTTAAACTAGGGCAGGTCAGGTGTTGGGGGTTCTGTCAGGTGAAATTAATTGGAGGATGAATTTGTATGTAGTGACAGAAAAATGTGGAAAATGACCAGATGCTTCGGGAGGAGTCAGTCACAATTCATAAAGACCAATGAAAAAGGACTCATTGTTCTTTAACAGTTAGTAATAAAGAACTTGAAATTATAAGCAACAATAAAACTGGGTCAATGTTTACAGCCTGAAAATTTAACAATGATGCCAGGAAAAAGAGAGTGCCTCAGGTAATTGCTTTCATTTACGAGCGCTGTTTTTTACAAATTCAAAAGGATTAATACAAAAGTGTGGGCTCTTTTGATTAGCGGGAATATCAAAATGGCTGCTGCTTGCCAATGCAGGCCAGGCGTCTTCCTGCAGCTAAGTATAGTGTAATCTGGTTTCCAAAGTAAGAGCGAAAGCCCCTTCCACTTTTCATGTTTAGGCACTTGAGTGAGACATATCTTTCTGTATATGAAAAGGACAGGGTTTGAGATTCATCATAACAGCAACTGGATACACCTTCCTAGGATCTGATTACATTAGCGGCTCCTCTGCTGAGGCAGATGAGCGTCGCCCCACTGCTATTTCAGCAGTGCCAAAAAGGAAAAGAAAATGATAATAACCGGACGCTATTATCATTTTATATTTCTATGTGGGACTCGGAGCCAGGTTGGGGCGGGGCGGGGCTGGGTTCTGTGACCAGAGCAGAGTGAGGAGTGGTTTGCACTCCTCTAAATTTGCATGACGGTTATGTTGCACAGCCCCGTGGAGAGCATGCCTAGGATATCAGGCAGTGCCTGAGCAGCCAAACAGGCCGCTCAGACCAATCACGACACTGCTCATGCAGGGGAAAGCATGCAGAATTTGGAGTGGTAAACACCATACCTGCATTTTATGCTTCATTTCTAGGGCAGAAACATGTGACAAGAAGTGCATCCACTTTTAAGGCATAACATGGGTCGTTTTTTCCATAGGTAACAAATGTAGAACTCTAGGGTGAAAATTTCAATTGGAATAAAAGTTAAACAAATTAAACAAAACTGTTGCACTCTCCCTCATCTAATGAGATGAGGAAATACATACGATTACAATAAATTAGTTGAATTAATGCAAATGATGAATTTTTCAATTAAGAAAATGAGCCGTAAGGTTGCTCAGCAAAGCCAGTTACTAAAGCATCACATGTCATTCATACTACATTGGTAACTTTGATTCCTCCATAGTCATTCTCTTCATATTTTTCTTGTTCACTTAAAGGTTGCCCAGGTTCCAGTTTTGAGTGCTCATCCGGAGGTTAAGACCTTGGGGCATATTTACAAGCCCCTTGCGCCGCCGGTGCATCACTTTTTTGGAAGCACTGGCGGCGCAGTGTGGTGCTCCATATTTACAAGGCCACGTAAAGCCACGCTGCGTGACTTTTCATGGTCTTGTAAATACGGTCACTTATCACGCAGCACTTTGCGTGAAAGGGGCGTTCCATGGGTGTTGCTGTGGGTGTTCCCACGCAACACCCGTGGATTCTGCCGTATTCCCAGATTTACAACATTTTGTAAACCTGGGAATGCTTCAGATTCCTACATCTCCCCAGGGGAGGCGTAAGGAGGTGCAACTTATATTTCTCCTAGTTTTTTCCTCTTTCTATGCGTGCTGCATTCTGCAGCGTGAATTAAAAGAGGAAAACACCTCACTTGATTGTTTTTGTCCAGGAAGATGGTCCTTCCTGCACAAAAACAATCTCCTGTAAGACGCAGGCACCCTTGCACCATGGCGCAAGGGTGCCTGCGTTGGCGCATGGCGTCCAATTGTGTGCCAGCTCAGGGGAAAGCACAGGGATGCGACATATTGTTGTAAATATGACGCATCCCTGTGCTCTGAAAGTAGCACAGGCAGCCAAATGTCTTGCGGTGCCGCACTGCGTCACTTTCTTGTAAATATGCCCCTGGTCTCTTAGTTTGACATTGACGGTGTAACTTTGTGGCAGTGTCGAGTTGAGAACACAGCCAATCATGCTTGCTCGGGTGGATGCCTATTTTGAATCAAAAATAAAATAGTAGGCCAAAGATGTCTATTGTTTGTCCCTGAGACTCGTCTCTCGGATGGATTTTCAGGATAGCCATGTGCGATTTATTTACAGACAGTAGAGCCGAAAGGAAATTCAGTGACTATCACTAAATCTAACATGAATTTAGCCCTCGTGGTCCAGTGATGGACACCTCTACATTAGGATGTGCCACTGTTTAATTTTCCGTAGTTCATGGTGGGAGGATAATCTGAATCTATCTATGTTTACTTCATAAATTGGGTACTTCAAGATGAGGTAGTAAAGCAGGATAAATATTAAATGAAAATCAGTTGGAGTTTTACTAGGGCCCATCTTTCAAGAAATTATTGTCTGCACAAAAAACAAAACCAATGTTCCTTGAAGAAATGTTTGTAGTTCGTTGATTTGTATATTGGCTACCTCCGGAGACACCCAAGTGATCTACTGGATCTAGTACGGCAGTCTCGAAAGGCAGTATTAAATTGGGGATTAGTTGTAGAGGAAGTGGTGTTTTTCGAGGTGTTTAAGGAGATATTCTGACAAGCTAGAAGGGTAAGTGAAAGGTACCTTTTGGCTTGGAACCAAAAACCTAAGAGTGTCCTTTATCTATAATTTTTGGGAGGAGATCATGGTCTTGTGGTTAATCCTACTAAATGTAGATCCAAGGGGCTCAAGTCTTAAATCCAGCTTCCATTGGCGGCTGCCACCTATGGGGAGTCGTAGGCGGGCAAATGGGAGATGGGTGCCGGTGCATGTGAGCACATTACATCAACAAAATTGCAGACATGCATTACATTATCTTAACTTTAAAACGGTAATGTAATATATGTCGGCAATTAAATACATTCAAAACATTAAAAAAAGAAAAGAAATGTTATCTTGCGGCACATCCACGCTCCCGTCCGGTGTCCTCCACTCCTCCGGTGCAGGCCCCAGGCAACTCCCCTAACCAATCATGACGCTGCTCTCATGCAGCATGAGAGCAGCACCAGGATTGGATGGAGCAGGTTCTCTTAGCGCTCCAAAGAGCACTGTAAGCCTTTGCTTGGCCTCAACCCAGCTGTCCAAGGCAGCTGGGTTGAGAGGTTTAAAGTGCGCATGTTTGGCTGGCCGTCGCAAGACAGCCGGCCAAAGGGACATGCGTACTTTAAATATAGGTGCCCTGCCCATGACTTCTTTCTGCTACTGCCAGTCAGCAGCTGCCCTGCCTCCATCCTGACACTTGGCTTGGGACAGGATTATTGAAAAATAAATTGGTAATACATTAACTGTATTATCAATTTATTTTTCATTTCTGGGGCATGGGGGGCATTTCAATTAGTGGGGTGACGCTTCTGCGCCTTAATGGAGGAGCCATCCCTGCCAGCTTCTACATCTGACAAATTGCTTGCTCCTGAGCAATTTCCTTCATCTCTCTCTCTCTCTCTCTCGCTCTCTCTCTCTCTCTCTCTCTCTCTCTGCTTCACTTCTCATGTTTGCTAACATTGGGAGTGCTTAGAAACAGGCTAAACGCCATTGTGAAGGGTTATTTACCTGACAGAACATTTGCATCATTTCTTTCCATGGCTACATGTTTTTATCTTGTGGAAATTTAGGGGCATATTATCAAGGGCATTATCGCCGCTTTAGCGGCACTTTTTGCCGCTAAAGCGGCGATATTTTTAACGCCCTATTAGCAAGCTGTCGCCTACAGGCGTTAGCGACAGCTTTCAGGCGATAGCGGCCGGGTCTTACATCGCCTTGCATGTCAGCGATAATTATCGCTAATGACATGCAAGGTAGGCGTTCCCAACTAAAAGCGACAGAAAACAGTCGCTTACATACCTATCGCCTATTAGCAATACCCGCGAAGCGATAAAAAAACGCGCGCTAACCCCGATTAGCGCTTGTTTTTTAGAACTGATAAAAACATGACTTAGCAATGAAAGTCAATGGGAGGTGGATTGTAAGGTTAAGTCCCCAGAATTAGCAATAGGATTTTTCGCTGGATTTCTCGCGTTAAAGCTGGGTTTCGCCGCTATCGCTGGATATTTTATCGCATTGGAGATAAACCTTGCTAATAGCATGTTATTTCGCAGTAATATCCAGCGATAGCCGGCGATAAAAAAAGGCGCGCTAAGCAAGGTTTGCGATATTTATCGCATGTCCTTGCTAATATGCCCCTAAATTCTGAGAAAAATATTGACCTGTTTGAGGAAAAATGCCTTATGCTATTATAATACAATCAGTCTGCTAATCCACTAACCAGATGTCATCCCAACTCTAAGAAAACTTGGCAGATGAGCACTTTAAAATCTTTACCCAAAAGTAGTATTTTGACTAGCTCGCGAGGGTGGTCTTCAGGTGTCAAGTGTTTCGCCACCTCACTGAATTTAACTCAGCAGGTAACTCCTTTCCAGCCAATTGGTGGCGGGAATGCTTACGTCTGAGTGATTCATTTTGAATGGTTACAGAGCATGGCATGAAGAGGCTGTTGCGGTAGACTCTAATTTATCTCTGAAATGGATTTTGCGACTAGCGAAGGGCAGAGAAAAGCCTCATTCTGGCTTTATCATGCGTTGCCATGTCCACAAAATAAGTGGTTAAACTGTATTTAGTCGTGGTCGGCGGACTACTTTGTTAACCTTCCGCCCTCGGTTGCGTGGGGAAGATATTCCAGTGTTCTGACCTATTATTTGATGCAGAAATTAACCTTAATTGAATCTTATTGAAATTAAATTGCAAAGCTATTGAGCGCAGGAGGTACAGCTCAAAGGTTGAACTTCCTTCATTTTATGGTATTTTGTATGGATAAAGTAAAAAATAAATATGGTCCTAAAACTATAATTCATTTTATCTTCCATTTCTAGGTCTGGTTACAAGACGCTTTCGCTTCTTTAGACAGTCCAATGGTAAAGTTAATGAAAAGGTCCACATCCGAAGGTAATATCCACAATATAGGAATTCTATGAGGTGGTATCTCACATAGCAAAAAATCCCTTGATGGAGCATTCAGTGCGTGTGCTTCTGTGTGTGCAAATATTTTAAGTACTCCACTTCCTGGCTACAGTAAGCTTAATATGAAAACAGTGTTTTGAGTCTTTCTGTGTCTGCTGACACAGGGTGCAGAGTTTGATTAAAGTGAAAAAGTAGATACATTATTTAATGCAACTGCAGCTGATGAGTCTTCCAGATCCTTTATTTCTCTGCTGTTCTAATGTGTTAGCATTCGTGGAAGGTAAGGTTGTTTTGATGTCTATCAGAAATTAAGGGGCATATTTACAAGGGCTTTATCTCTGCTTTTTTGGCTTTTAAAGCCAAAAAAGCGGAGATAAAACTATCGCCCTATTAATAAAAGGGTGCTAACATGCATTAGCGCATGTTAGCACCCTTTTACCCGACGCCTCCCTTTGCATCTCTAATGAGATGCAAAGTGGGCGTCACTGGGCAGTACAACCTTGTAAATATCGCTGATGTGCACATCGCGATATTTACAAGGCTGCCAACGCATTTTAGCAGACGTTAGTTTTGGGCGAAAACCGCTGTTTTCGCCGAAAACGAACGTCTGCTAAAATGCAGACTTAGGCATACTTAATATGGGGGTGGATTGTGCTGATATGACCACAGGGTCGTATCAGCAAGGTTATCGCCGTTTTGCAGGGAACATCGCTGGAAAACCAGCGATGTTCCCTGCAAAATGGCGATTTCCCCGCTATCGCTGGTAATTATATCGCCCTGGGGAAATGCGTTGTAAATAACGCGCTAACAGGGCGATATAATCCAGTGATAGATGGCGATAAGTAGAAAAGCGCTAAGCGCACTTTGCGTTTACTTATCGCCGTCCTTGTAGATATGCCCCTGGGTTGTTAATTTGGGTGGGAGTGGCGTACCATTTTCTTAAACACAATCTGGTTAGTTTGCATCACAGATCTACAAGAATCTCTGCTCATACAAGGGAAAGATTGGCAGAAGCGGCAGGCAGATCTTCAAAGAAGTACATGCTAAGTTCAAGCAGCACCAAACAATTTAAGTCAATAAACAACATAATAAAATTCTGAACCAATTTAGACAAAACAAGAAAAACCTGCAAAGCAAACAAACAACAAAATAGTCAAACTTGAATAATGGGAACAGGAGGTAATAATTTAAAAATGTGAATGCAAATAGAGCCTAGAAAAAATTAAGCACTGATCAAAAGTCCCAGTTTTCAGTTGGACGAGACCTAGGCGAAATTTCAGAATGACCGAGGTGGAGCAGAGGCCAGTCAAGCCGAGTGGGTTGCACTGGTCAAACTTTTTGCCTTTTGACGATGAGGCAAGAAGCTGAAGCTGGAGAGAATCCTTGAACATCAGATATGTTGCCGTGGAGCTCTTGGTGAAGCACTTAGGGGCATATTCACAAGAAAGTGGCGAAGCGCGTCATTAACCCAAGAAGGCTGACGACACGCTTCGTCACTTTAGAAACGTAGGGCTGCACCACATTTACTAGAATATGGTGCAGCCCTGCGTTCCCCCCTGCGCTGGTGCTAAATTAAGCTGCTTAGCGCCAAAACAGCCATCCTTGCACCATAGTGCAAGGGTGCCTGTGTTGAAGGGAAGATTGTTTCCGGGCAGGAAGGTCCCCCTTCCTGCACATAAACAATCTTTAAATGGCGTTTTGCAACTTCTATGCGTGCTGCTTAATGCAGCACACATAGAAGTTGCAAAATGGCATTTTTTTTAAAGTCATTGTTTATGTGGAGGATGGGGGACCTTCCTGCACATAAACAATCATTGGCCTTTTGCTGTTTTCATGTGTGCTGCACAATGCAGCACACATGAAAACAGCAAGAACGAGGAGAAATTAAAAATTTCTCCTCATTAAGCCAGGGTAAGACCAGGTTTTAATTTTGGCGCTGCCCCATATTTACGCTGCCCTTGTAAATATGGAGCAGCGTCAAAATCGATGGGTGTTGCGGTGGCACGCCCACAGCAACACCCATTGCCTTCCCCTTTCATGCTAAGCATAGCGTGAAAGGGGGCCTTATTTACAAGGCAGCGTTAAGCCACGTTAAGTGGCTTAACGCTGCCTTGTAAATAAGGCGAAGCCCCTATCACCATCACAATGTCCCTGAAAGTGACGTTGTGATGGCGATAGAGGCTTGTACATATGCCCCTCAGTGTTGCTGTCACAAGTTTTGAACTGGACCAAGCAGGATTCCATAGCCACTGAGGTCGGTTCACCACCGGGGTAGATTGTTATTTCACTTCTGTCCACAGTTTTACCTTAAAATTAAATCATTTTTTGTTTCTCAAAGTCCTCCTGTGGAACAAGGCTGGAACCTGCAGCCAGGTAGGGCTCCACGAGACTGGCTACGTTCAATGTTAGATCAAGCTGAAGCCTTTTGCCTTGTGCCAAAAAAAAAAAGTGAGACAAACACGGATATCTTGCCAGCCAAGGGTGTTTCCTCCCTCCGGAGATGGAAAAATGTCTAAGTCAGTATCCCAGGGGATACTGCTCCAATCAACCCATAATGAGGGTCATTGTTCATTAAGGGGAGCCTTTTTCCTAAATCTAAATCTCACCCTGGACAATCTTGCAATGAGGATTTGAAGGAGGGCAATGAAATATATGATTAACTTTAAGCTGATCATTTTATCTGCAAATCATGATCAAAACAATTCCAAGAATATCAAACATCGTTATTGTTTTTGACAAAGTGGCAGTTTTATTCCAAACAGGGCTTAATTTGTGCCTGTGATTGCAGGAGATGGGCACCGTCGCTCATTTTTATAGACCAGTAATAAGTTTTCATCCTCAGACTTTGACTCAGAGCAAGAGAGAGACCGTCAGAAACAAAAGAAAGGAGTCGGAAGACAAAAAAATAGGAAAACAATCAGAAAGATAGAAACCAGAGATGGAAAAGCAAATGAGAGTGAGATATAGAGACAGGAAAAGTAGAGATGTGGAAGAAGAGGCATGAGGTGGAATCAAGACTAAGTATACTTGGCATTAATCAACCCTGGTGTTTTGCAGTGCTAGCGGTGGGATGTTGAGAAAAGCTATGGACCTCTACACTTAAAAAAAAAGAATGTATGCTAATTAACCACTGCACCCAAGCCATGCCTCTTTAAAGAGAACTAACCTGACTTAAAAATCTTTGGGTGGTGCACCTTCGAAGGTGTCCCGAAGTGCTGTATTCAAAATAGAAGTCAGGAAAAAGCATTAGGTCACTGAGATGAAGGGAGTTGGGTTACATTTAATTTAACTTCATCCCTTTGGTTTTTTCTATGTTGGATGCCCTAACTTGTGAGAGTAGTCCACCCTCCTTTTTTATGGCCCTTCTAGGCATCCTGAAGGCTCTACTACTGTACCTGTATGGATGGGCCCCTTCTTTGTGATTCAGAGACTCCTAATTTCAGGCAACAGTAACACAGTGGTAGTGATAGCAACAGAAGGGAAGATTATGCCAACCCAGAAATGGGTAAATACTAGTGTTTCTCCATTGGATTTGTGTCAGCAAATGCCAGTAATATAATGTGAACCAAGTGGCTGCATGGACTGTAGTGAGAGAGACCCCTCTCCAGTGCCGTCTTAACTTATGGGCACGCTGGGCAGTTGCCTGGGGGCCCCACAAGCATAGGGTCCCCATCCAGACCAGCATTTAAAACTAATTTTCTGCTAAACATTTTTATTCCTGTATTTGTGTAGGCAGGGCCAAGTGCACTGCTTTGCCCGGGGGCCTACAATGCTGTTAAGACGGCCCTGCCCCTCACATTATAAAAACTTTGCCTCTGGCAGTGCTTGGCCCTCCATCCGTCTAGTCCTAAAGTGTTCTCTCTTAACCTGTGTTTGGGAGGTAGTTTCTGAATAACCCATTGATGTATGTTTAACTTTCAACCAATGCTGCTTGTACGTCTTTTCTCATAGGAAACATCCTCAACTGGCTGAGTGTCTCCCTGTAACTCAAGACTTACATGTGATGGTTTTCTTCCGTGTGACTGCTCAGAACAGCTCTTAAATGGTACTCTGCAGTCACCTTGCATGTGGCCATCTTTATTTTATCCCTCAGATTCATTTAGAGTCCCATTTGGAACACCCCCAAAAGCCACAGAGGAGTGAGATCATGGTGTGGTGGGCATAAGCCAACACCGCTGAGATCAGATGGTTCAGGCAAGATTCATTAGGCAGGAATAGAGACTTCCTCAGCTTTATACTCTGGTTATCATGTGTTTATTTTTGGAATTAGCTGGTTAGTGTTGGGATTAGTCTGGGTAATGATGTAAGTAGGCATTCAAATTCCTAAGGGTTCTGTGGAATGTTTAAGTTCAAAATGTACAGGAATCAGTTATGGGCAGTCCTGGAGCCTGCCAGTCTGTACATTGATGCTCATGACAAGAAAAGGAATTTTCTTACCTTTAACTCAGGGTATACATCATCTTTTCATTGGTGATGATGACTGGCAGGGGGGTAACCCTGCATGCAGCAAATACGCTTGTGCATTTCTGCATTGGAACTACCAGAGATATTGGTGTTTAAGGACATTGGGCCCGATTCACAAAGGCAATCTGAGACAAAGTCTAACTTTACGACTTTTGGTATTCACAGAGGTCATTTACGAGTTGTATCTTTATGTCTGCAATCAGGCTGGAATCCTTGGCTTTGGCCATACTCTCCACACCTGGGCCGTACTCTCCGGCTGTATAAAGTGTAATCAATGCGCCAGAATGCAATTTTTACAAAAAGGAACATTAGAAATGTGTGACAAATGGTAGAGGAGTTCATGAAAATCAGTTTGGGCAGGGAAAAGGGTGTGACCAGACACTACATCATATCTCAAAGAAGCTTGCTCCTTTGCATCATGGTACATGCAGGCCACAATTTCCACTCCCCTCAGTGTTGACTGTTGTGTCAACACTACAGTCAACACTAAGGGGAGCATTGTGTTGCGTTGCGCTCCCCTTAGTGTTGCATGCCTGGATTGTGCACACCGTTCTGCATGACTTTTAATAAAAATCCATCTTACTTGGTTGAAAAAACACAAAAGGTAGTCTCTTGCTTCTGACTAAATTGTACCACTCTGCAAATGTATGTCTGCACAGGCGCGAACCCACCACTGGTGCAGTAGGTGCAGTGGCACCAAGGCCCTGAGCCTTTAAGGGCCCATTGAACCCAGATAATTGCTGTATTTTACTACCCCAACACCAATCATAGGGCCATTTTCCGTGCTTCCAGTAGAGCTCATGACATTCTTGCAATGCTACTGTGGATACAAAGATCATTTTAGAAGCTCCTGCTTGCTTTGCCTGTCTCTTCTTGTGCTGTGGAATTCATCGTTCATCTGTGGAGGGGCACCCAAAATCATGATCTGCCACTGCGGATGCTAATAGCCTAGTTTCCACAAAGTGAAGTATTGAGACTGCATCGTGAATGCTTTGGTGGTTCAGCCCTGAGCTGTGAGCCTTTCTTTTTGCATGTGAGGTGTCTAATTACATATAACTCGCAAACTCTCCGTGTTAACGCATGAAATGCAGATAACACAAATTGTAAACAGTGAGCAGTGATTGCTTCTATTTGTTTCTGACTTTTTCTGTCTAAAGTTCATGCACTAGCTCACACAAATTCCAACTTTTATATATTTGAACTTTAGAAGTCTCAAACATCAAAAACCAGGCACTCAGCTCTGCACTGAGCCAGTGCAGCTCTTCATGACAGACGTACTGTTGTGATTGCAGTGAGTGCATGGAGGATGCAGTTTGCTTTGCAACATGGCTTCCATTAGATCAAGATTGTACGTATGTATGTATGTATGTATATATTTATTAATGCACATGTAGATTTTGGGTTTCTTTGACCCAGCCACACGCCAGTTGATAGTACAGGCGACTATTTTGTCCAGACTGGACTATGCTAACTCATTGATGTTAGGCGCCAATAAGGCGGAAGTGAATCGCCTTCAACGAGTCCAGAATGCAGCCGCTCGAGTCCTGCTCAGGCTCCCAAGAACCTGAGCTACGCCGGGTGCTTTGCGGCGCCTTCACTGGCTACCCGTTCCTAAGAGGATCGAATTCAAGGCACTTTGTCTGGCCTTCAAAATACTAAAACTCTTGTCTCCTGAGATTTTATCTAATTTGTTGGTCCCCTATGTTCCAGCACGCCAGCTACGCTCCGCTGAGCAATTTCTGGCCACGGTCCCCCGGGTGAAATGCATCAGAGCGGGGGGCCGGTCCTTTCGCTGTCTTGCCGCTAAATTGTGGAACTCTCTCCCTGTTCAGATTCGCCGCTTAGATTGCCTGCTACCCTTCCGTAAGGCCATCAAAACTCACTTGTTTCCTACAGTCTAGCCCCTGTTCTCTACCGACACTGCTATCAGCGCCGGGACGCCCCTTCGCTGGGGCAGCTGCGCGCTATACAAGCTTACCGAACATGAACATGATTGCTTTATCAACTGCGGGCTACACCTGAAAATTGGACTCCGAACAATATTAGGGTAGAGATTTGCAAAGACATCATGTAAACAAACTTTTCCCAGTATGCAAATTGATGAAAGGCAGCAGGTCTGCAGCGTGCAGTACTTAAGAGGACCTAGGACATTGGTGCAAAGAGGCATACCTAGTCTTAATTATCATCAGATAAAACATTTTAAGGGGAAGGATATCCCAGCACTGCAATCAGGAGTAAAGCAAAACACTTGGGGGTATATTCACAAGAACGTGTGATAACTACCGCAAGAGTAGCGTAACGCAACTTCCAATAACGCAGCCTATCACGGGAAAATAACCCCGTGTCAACGTGGGATTCACAACAAGGCGGTAGCATGCGATAGTCACCAGATAACGCGTCAAATGCCAGCATGTAAATCAACACCACGCCCAAAAAATGCGAAACGTGAGAAATTATGCGACGAGGCCAATCGCGGTACAAAAAGCTGCGAAAAGCAGCCTCAGGCCTGCAACTCCCAAGCGTCTGGCGGGCAATAGCACCATAAAAACCACAGGCACAACACACCAGAAACAAGCCGAAGCAGGTAGCAACATCCATGCACCCTGACCAAGCGCAGAGGGCAACGTGAACCCCACAACCACCACAGACCACCAGCAAGGAACAAGTGGGTCGGGGAAGGCTAAGGAAAAAATGGAGAGGAAGACGGGGTGCAGACTGCAGGAAAACAAGACCAAGGCCACGGAGGTGACAGAACACTACCAGCAAATGACCCACAAGCAGACCGCCTGGAATGCAGTCGCAGAGCCCAGGAGGCCAATCCAGGAGACCAAGAGGCTCCGCCAGGATGTGACAACCTAAACCAGGCACAAACCCGCTGCCAACAGGAAGGCAGCAACGGCGACAGGAGGTGGCAGTCCAGCGACACAGGAGGAGCAGGAGGAAAGCCAGGCCACAGTCATCAGTGTGGAGAGGGTGCAAGGAGTAGGGAGTACGGACACAGCTCGACAGGACCTGACACAACAACAGGGTGAGGATCCAACAGGGACTGGGGGGCGGGGGGTGATGGGCACAATGCCACACATGCACAATGAGGTGTAGCACACTGCACATCCACAAGTACCCAGGGACATGTCCCCCATCCCCGTAGCACACTGCAGCACACACACATAGCAATCACAGCACATACAATGACAATGTGGCACAAAGTGCAACACCCACACTGCAGAACAGGGGACACAACTGGGTCCACCCAGGCGCAGAAACAGAACAATCACATTGGACAGAGCAGGGAACTGTGAGATGCACATCTACCCCTACAACCCCACATCAGCCATGTAGGCCAAATGTACACTGCCACAACTCAAATAGCCACCACCGCCCAAACAGACACAATGTACATTGTCACACAGTCTGCATGTCGACAAGAACAAGGCGCCAACACAATGCCAACATGCACCTCCCCTTCACAATGCAGAGGGACAAACAACACCTCCAGCAGGTCTGAACAGACAACCCATCAGTGATGCCCGAGACGAACACCACAACCCCGACACCCTACGACAGCCCATGGACATCTCACACAACCCACCACCAGGACCAGGGCAGACAAGCTACTCAGAGGAGAACCCAGACTCTGCAACAGACCACACAGCATGAAGCACCCGCAATCACGGCTGCCTCACAACACGTCACCCACCCACACATGGCACCCCAATGCCAGGTGGCCGAACGCCAAAAGGAGGTGGCCCAACAGGTGAGGGTGTTGCCTAACCCATGGAATGCGAAGTAGAACACATACGTGGGTGTCCAATACCCTTCAGGGACCACCTACACCCCACAAAGGAGACCCACACCTCCACAGAGACACATGCACATATCATGTTGAACTGGCTACGGGCACGTGCGCCCGGCCCCTTTATTGGCAGGGCCACATGTACAGTGACGCCTGTGCTGGATGTGTGTGGGGTGAGTATAAGCCAGCCCGCACGGAGTGCTTGGTGCTGCCAACAACCTGAACAGTGGACACCAGTACAATGGAAACAGAAAACACCAGCATAACAGAGTCAATTGCAGAGCAACATGGAGGGATCCGGAGTAAGGACAGAGGTCACCCAATATTCAGTCTGGACGTTCCGTGAGTTGCAGTGCACTGAGGTAGGGGCACTAGAGAAGAGCGCGCTCATGTGAAGGAATTGCTAGGACTGTGTCCCTTCGGGTTAGTCCTGATGCAGATGCAGTGGGGTGTGGTACACCTGCATCAACTTCCTCATCAACGTCCCAGGTCTCCCACACTGCCTGAGGTGACAGTTACATCCGCAGTCCACAGCGCAATAACCAGTATCAGATCCGGGTGTGTAGCTTGACTACCGCCACCAGTCTGCATTCCTGCCTTGGGGCTGTTGCCACCTGCCCTCCCATTGTCTGTGCCTTCTCCCGTCCGCACATTTGACACATCCTCCTCCTCATGGTCCCAGGTCTTCCACACTGCATGAGGTGACATTGCTGCGCAACCTCACAACAGCACAAAACTCAATCAGTAACGGACAATGGCTTGCGGTGCACTGAGTCACTGGCACCTGGAGTGCTGAGCAGGGCAGCAGGCCGATGATGACATCCACGACAGGTCTGGGCAACTCCGTAGGTCTGTCAGGACCACCCTTTCAACTCTGGCAGATGGCGGTTGAAGGTGGTCCTTGCGGTGGAGGCGTGTGCCTCCTGCGGTGATGTAACATCCGGGCCGGTCAAGACTCAATGCCATGTGTGGGCCCTTGTGGCCCACAGTTGGGGCCGGAGGAGGCGGACAGCGCAGGGCCACAGACACATGGCGTTGATCACCCCAAGACCATCGCTACAGAGGCCATTCAATGTCTCAGGAGAAGGGGTCCCAGGCCTGACAAGTACAGAGTTAGTGGCCCCGGATGCACTGCGGCCGGCACAGGCACCCAGCCAAGGGCCGGTGACTTGTGGTGCAGTCAGATGGGCCATGCGACCTGAGCGGGTCCCCATCAATGTCGGAGGTGTATGTTGCGGAGGGTTGCGGGGGACAGTGGAAGGTGTCCTCCAGGGCATGATGCGGAAGGTCTGATGTTATCTGGAAGCAGCAAAGGGAGGAGTGGAAAGCGCAACCTTTCAGGATCAGCTACATGAGGATGAAAACTAGCCCCTAGTCCATGGACTCAAACGCCACCAATGTCCGACCAGTGAGTGTCCATGAATGTCAGGGAACAAACTCAGTGGCACAGGTGCTGTGAGGGGATGCAGTCTGCGATGATGCCGGTACACAGATGTGAACTCCAACATTGCCAAATCAAGACTCTGTGACCTACTAGACCGCAGTGTAGGCCGGAGGCAGCGGTCAGCAGTGGCCCACAGCCACGGGTCCTTGGCTCGCAAGGCACAGAGTTGGTGACACAGTGGCAGTTGCCGGTAGTGTTCAATCACCTCCGTGATGCTGATCCTGTTCCCTCCGGACTGCAACGTGTCATCCTCTTACGCCCCTCCGTGCGTGCGAGGAAATGTATTCTGCCTTCTGAATTACCGATGTTCAGTTCCAAATCAGTGATCCCACTCGTGCGCAGCGTAGGCCGAGGGCAGTGGTCCGCGTAGGCCCACAGACACGTGTGGTTGTGATGCCATGCACAGACTTGTTGCCACCACATCGGAGGGTGTATAGTGTATTGTTCTCTGCCTTAAATGATGTTCATTGCCATAGTGTAATCAAGACTCAGTTCCAAATGTGTGACCTACCTGACCGTGGTGTAGGCCTGAGGCAGCGTTCAGCACGGCCCATTCACCGAGTGTCGCCGGCATAGGTTGGATGGCCCCACCGGCCTGCGTAGTTCAGGTTCAGTGGCACCACGTGTAGCAGGCTGGCGTTGAACAGGGTTAGTGGCACCACGTGTAGCAGGCTGGTGTTGAACAGGGTTAGTGGCACCACGTGTCGCAAGATGCCCATATGGAACTATGCCTCACTGAACTGGGGGGGTCTGGTCCTGTGGCCGCTGGCCGGAATATGGGGTCACTGCCATTCATGACTCAAGACACAGTTCCACATCTGGGACCTACTGGTCCGAAGAGTAGGCCGGGGGCGGCAGTAGAGTACGTCAACGAAAAAGGAATGAAGCGGGCCGGTGTCGTGGGAGCCGTGATGGTCTGAGGTGGCTGCCAAGGTCTCGGGCCTCGGGCTTGTGGCTTGCGCCGGCACGTGGTGGGCCCTCCTTGACACACGCCGGTGTCGGAAGGTGATCAGTGTGGTCTGGCTGCACAGGGGCTGGCCTGACGGGTTCGTGGACCAGCGTGCCGGGGTCCGGCAGGCGCACGGCATCTCAGGCAACTCCGCTCACAGGGATGGCATCGGCCTCGTGGCGAGGTGGGAGGCGCCGCCCTGGCAGAGACGTGGGTCTTTCCGGAAGTGGACCACGCCCAGGCCTACGTGGTTTTTATTCACACCCCTACGCTGGCGTGGCATACGCCGGGCCATCCCACCCCGCTGACGCTTAGGGGGGGCATAACAGGCAACATTTCCGCAAGGTCCCCCACTGGCTGTGGTGACATGGTGGCGTCCACTGTCCACTACACTCCATACGCAAGCGGTGTATGTCGCCATGGATATGGGTGTGTTCTGCATACTGCGAGGTGTCCAGCACATCTCCGGCACTCTTGGCATGGTGTACTTTCCCAATCATGGTTCTCCTGCATCCTTCACACATGCCTGGTTGCCACCTCTCCCCACATTCGGCTAGTATGTGGCTGAGGTGCCATGCCGTTGCTGGCTCATTTTCAGGGCTTGCCCATGTGGACATTGTAAGTTGTTCTGTCGTGTCTGGTGGGTGGGCATATTGTTGTGCCTGTTGTATGTGATTTTGTGACGTGTGCATTGCCCGAGTTGTGAGTTGCATGGTTGTGGTGTTGAGGTGTGTGGGGTGTTCATTTGTATATTGCCAAGGGGCTGTACATTTCCCTTGTTGCCATCCTGGGAACGCTGGTTGATGATGGACTGTCGGAGGATGAAGGTATCATGCACACTGGCTGTGTATTTGTAGGCGACATTGTTGGGTGTTCCACGGTGTTCTGTTGTTGCCTGCACATTGGTGTGAGACGTGTGCTTCCTGTTGCGGTGATTGTGTGCTGTGTCACCAGGGGGCACAGGTAGTACATGTGTGCTGTGTGTTGCCCACAACACGTGCGTGCATCCTGCTATGGCGTCTGGTCCTTGCTTGGTCTCCAGCGGATCCTGCGCATTGTGTTGTACGTATGGGGACTGGGGTACCAGGGTGATGGTGACGTCCAGGACAGGTGTGGGGGCTTGGATGTGGCTGGCTGTGGGACTCCTCCAACTCTGGTGGGTGTTGGATGGGGGGTCTCAGGGGCCAACAGGTGCAGCCACGCCATCAGCTTTGTGTGGGGTGGGATGTTGGTTGTCCGCTGTGTTGGTGCCGTAGTCCTGTTAGGCGATGATGGTCAGGATGCGTAGGTTGGTTGTCCCTTTCAGCCTGTAGTGGACGGTGACATTGTCAGATGTTGGGTCTGTGCGGCTGGTACGTTTCCTGGGGTTCCGCTGTCTTTGTCTGCGCTGCGTCTGTGGTGGTCCGGGGGGGGGTGTTCCGGGTGTGGGTTGGGGTCCTGGGGCAGTGGAGGTGGGTGTTGTGGCCCTCTTGGGTGTCCGGGCCGCATGATGAGTGGTTCCATGGCATCTGTTGCCCTTCGGATGTGGCCCAGGGCTGTGCTCCCTTTTGTGGTGCTGGCTGCCGTCCGACTTTACACCAGGTCAGAGCAGGTGTAGATTTCCTGGTGCTAACGCGCCTTATCGCCTGTTTTGTGTTTTTATCGCGGATGTGGCTGGCCGTTGTGAATGTTGAGGTGTGCTGTTGTCTCTGCTTTTGTCACGGGAAAGCCTACTCTGCATTTCATTAGCGATATTTGCGAGGGTCCTCTGTGGCGATGTTTTTTGCAGCTGCTATCGCGGGTAAACTGGTGCTGTGGGCTGTTAACACCGGCTTGTGAATGGGGGGGTAAATTTATCACGACTTTGGCTGCGATAAAGTGCTGTTAATTCGGCGATAGCTCCTTGTGAATATGCCCCTTAGTTTTGCGTAATTACATGCAATTTTGGGAAAATGATTTGAAATTATATGAAATGTGGCTTGTAGCTCTATCTTTTAGCATAAAATGGTTCCTCGCGTTCATTTTAGACATTACATTTTGCTCTAAAAATATTGCAAAAAAAAAAAAAAACAACAGCCGCTCGCATTTTCTTCAGTCTCCTGGTCTTATGCTTCCACTATGGGATTTTTTTCCTGAACAAACTTGAAATTGCATGACGTGGCATAATGGCCATTGTTTGGAAATTTCACATGACTAGTTTAGTACGAAATGCCAGAAATTACGCAAGATTACACCGGTATAATGAACATTTCGCCCGGGCCTACAAAATCCTTTGGAGAATTTAGGTGCAACAGAGGCACAATGAAACACGTGTTAAAGGTGGGTGTTTTACACATTGCATGTGCTTTGAAGAAGTGGTTTCCCAAGATCACATAATGTTCAAATGGAGAAGCTGTGATTAAACCTTTGGACTCCTGGTTTCAGTGTCAACAACTTAACAACAGGACCACGTCCATTGCATACCGCACAACTGTGTGCCACTGTTGCAAAAAAAGTTTACTCACTTCTACTTGTAATGCTATGCATTTGCATGAATAACTCCAGTCATCTTTAGACACTGACCGGTACATTTACAAAAACAGCTGGTGGCTATGCCAACAATAATCGCACATCTATATACATTAATGAGGAATACCGTATCATGCTCAATAGTTTGCAGTACAAAATGGAGGTGCTATCGTGGCCATCTGGCGTGTATGTCTGCCTAGAGTGACATCCTCGGCGGACACTGAACAAAAATAAAGTACCGAAGCACACACAAGAAGTCTGTACAGTTGAAATTAATCAGAATACGTAAACTGAAGTGATCAGAACTGCAAAGTCCAAAGCGTTCTTATTTTCTCATGGGGGGTTTTCTTCCTTTTAATTTCCAATATATTGGTATTTACAAGCAGAAGCAGCCAGGCTGGGACATTAGTTGTGTGTTTAGCAAAAACACTCCACCTATAGTTGTGATGGTGATTATTTTTGAAGGTGACATATATGACTGCGGGGAGCCCCCTAAACTGAACCAAACGAGAGATTCCAGCTCTGATTAAAATACATTAGTACAGCAAATAGGGTTATTAAAGGATTCTTACTTAAATGCCTCACAATAGGCATTTCTACCTAAAAAAAAAAAACAATTGTACTACTGTAATAATGTTTACTCGAAAGCCTGAGTCGTACACTTAGAGACACTTTTTCTTCCATGACTCGGGGACCTATTGGAATTCACGTCAATGCTTCTTTGTCAAGATGGGTTAGTGAGTTCAGCGCTCGCATCTGACAGTATATAAAGAGTTTGAATTTTGTGAAGGCCAATTCAGCCTTTCATCCCTACGAGGATGATAATTGGAGGAGAACGAAACTGGGTCATTGTAACACCTATTATTTGCTAAACTTCGAAATGTAGAGTGAAGTCTGTTTTTTACAATTGTTACTTTTCCTTTTGAAATTAATCTGTGTTCACTTTTGTTTCTACTACAGAGTTAAGAGAATTCCCCCTTTTAAGTCACCCCTCGCATCGAGGCAATGGCCAACTTTGAAGAGAAGAGAAATTGAACAACACCTGTGTTATCGTTACAACCTCTCCTCATTGAACAAGGGAGTAGACATATTCATCGGTAAACCTGGCTAGACTCCTATAACAAAGCCGAGTAAATTTTTTCATGTTCCTTCCATAAGTTTAGAATAACATTCACTAGTTAGACTTAACAGAACGTCTTTCCAAATGTTTTTTTTGGGGTTTGACAATTTAAAATCCACTAAAGGTTTAGTATCAGTAGCTTTCTATGGTCCAGAAGATAACTCGCAGGATTTGGAACCTGTCATCAATTTTGAATCCAAAAAGACACCTAAATCTGATAGAATCAGTTTCTTTTGCTGTACCTCAAACTGAAAACACGTAAATCCAATTGCATATTGCTGTGACTTCTCCTCCCATCAGACCCTAGTTCTTGGTCTTAAACCGCCCCCAGCACCAAACGCTTCTATTTTATCTGAAGTAGCTCATGTTTCAGATGCTACTGCTAAGAATGTTCCCTGCTCCTACCTGGTGCTTGGTTTGTGCTTTATCAAATACTTAAAATAAAGCAAAATAAATTATATTCACCGGCGCTGATGGAACATGGGGATCCCTGTCAGCTCTTCTTGCGGCGCATGCGACGCACAAAGCGTAATTTCCACATTTATCATCCGATACCATCGCAGCTGTTAATCAGTGGAATCGAGTTGGCCTTCGGACGCCATTGGTCGGTGCTCGCTTCATTTTCCGAAGTCGTTTGTTATTTACAGGGGGGTCACTTCTACCTTGCGAGGTCCCTGCTGATTAAGTTGGGCTGTCAGGAGTGAAATACCGTGTTTGTCACTATAAACTGAAAATAATGGATGAAGGGGTGATTGCCGTAGAAGTGCTTAGCTTGCCTGCCGGCCTCATGAGATCTGGAAGAACTACCTGAATACCTTGTGCAGGTCGGGATGCAAGACATCCTGAAGCAGATCTCGGAACATATCATTAATAGGGGTCAGGGACATCTTAAGGATTTTAGGGGCACTGGGACAAACGTATTTTGGGGGCCCCTGTTCGGAACAGTTTTGGATTTATGATCCAATTTCTGCTCTTTCATGACCTCTTTGACCAGGTCACGACAGTGCACATGCACACTCATCCAAATTCTAAATGTATTTACATCCAATATCCTGGGATAGTGACCTGTGGTTTCAATATTGAAATTCAACAGCAGCTCAGTAATGTTACTGCAAATAATCTATGTGACACCCTCCATTTACTCATATGTGAGGTCCTGTTTTGATCTAAAAAAAACTTTTTTATAGATGTTGCATGAAAACAGTATTTAAAACAATCTATTTAAGAATTATATAAGGCTTCGGGGCAAGACTCTGCAGAACAGAGCTGGCTCTGTCAGGGGGGCCCCTGAAAGGCTGGGGGCCTGGACCAGAGCCCACTTTTCCCATCCCTTAAAACGTCTCTGATAGGGGTGTGAAATTTTTTTGTCATTTGCTTCTGCGTAATTACGTGAAATTTCGACAAAATTAAGCGAAAGGCTAGTTTGTCATCTATTGCATCTTCGTGTTAATTTTTGATGCAAGAATACATTTCACGGTAAATGGTGCAAAATACAAAAGCACCATGAACAATAGATATGCACGTTCTTTCGTACACGTGTTTGTGGTAAATTTTCACAGCGAATACCGCTTTCATGTTAACTTTTTACAGCAAGTGATGCATAAATATGAAACGGGATGTAATGGCATAGTGTTGGGAATTTCGCGAAAGAAGCGCACTGCCCTCGTTACTTACCGATAATCTTCATTACTCCGAGTATTGTCTTCCTTGTCACAGGAGTTACGTAGTGAGCTTTACCTCCACACCAGAACCCTCCAAAGCAAATTAGCATCCCATGCCTCCCATCCCTCCCCAACATAGCCAACCTCCGTCACCCTTGACCCAGTATAAGGGGAGGGTCGACCCATCCCACTTCCTGTAGAACTACCAAACCCCAAGAACCACATGAAGCCAATAGCCAAACAGGGAGGGAGGGATGAGATCTCCTGTGGCGAGGAAAACAATACTTGGAGTAATGAAGATTACCGGTAAGTAACCGGGGCCTTACCTCCTCATAAGTCTTCTTCGCCACCAGAGTTACGCAGTGAGCACATACCAAAGCCCAGCGCTTTCTTGGAAACTCACAAGAAACCACAGACAATGGGAGAATGCAAAACAATAGGTTGAATCCCAAAAAATAAAACAGGAGGCCAACAACCAAGAAGAAGCACAGAGGGCGTGATCAACAAGAGCCGGAAGAACGAGCCCCGAGAACTGCTCAGCAAAGCCCCCCTGCAGAAGGATCACCCAACACCACCTGGTAGTGAACCATGAACATATGCGGTGAGAACCAGGCAGCGGCCCAACAGGGATCCTCAGTAGAGACCCCCTTGAAAGAGGCCCAGGAGACAGACAGACCCAAGGAAAACCGACCCTGCACCCGGACAGACACCACAGAACCCTGGGCACCAGAGGCCAGCAAGACAGCCAGCTGAATCCAACCACTCAGGGCGGAGAGAGAAGGCTAACAACCAGACCGGACAGGACCCAACAGTGACAAACAAGATGTCACAGCAGCAAAAAGGCACAGTCCGTTCCAAATACAGCAACACCGCTTGTCGTACAACCAACAGCGAGATAGCAGAATCCATCCTTGACCCAACGACCGGAGGGAAAGTAGGCCCCAACCGTCTGGGAATGGTGCTCAACCGAGGGGACCGTGGGCAGAAGCTTAGGAACCGGACGCAACACAAAATGGTCCGGCAGGACCCACAAGAACGGAGGAGAGCACAGAAAAGACCCCAGCTCCCCAATCCAACCCGCAGATACGATGGCCACCAAAAACACCACCTTCATGGAGAGGAATCTGATGCCCACGGACCCCAGGGGCTCAAACGGACACCCCCGGAATGGCCAGCAACACCAACGGAAGATCCCAGGATGGGACCAGGAAAAGAGCCGCAGGACGCAGCAGGAAACAACTCTGAAGCAACCCGGCCACCAAAGGACCCAAACCGTCCAACAGAGGACCACGGAATGCCGGCAAGGCCTCCCACTGAGCCCGAAGAGTAGAAGGGGCCAGGCCCAGGGCAAGGCCCAAGGCAAAGCCAACAGAAAGGAAAGCTAACACCCTCATTGGGGCCACAGAAACAGAGTCTAACCCCTAGAAACACACAATCGAGAAAAAGGCCTCCAATGGTGAGAATAAGACAGAAGAGGAGCCGGGCGAAGGGGGCCTGAAGCAATACCACCACCTGCAGGGAGAAACCCTGAGACAGCAGGCTCAACAATACAAAACAATGCAAGAGCCAGACCTGAAGATGACGCAGAACCCCCACAGGAAGCGGAGGGCCCCGCAATGGGAAAGGAAGACCCAGGAAAGCCCAGCACCCAAGGACTACCAACTCCCTCAGCAGAGGAAACGAAGGGCGGAGAACCCAGCTGAGTACCACCAACACAACAAACGCCTTGTCCAGGCCAATCATGCACAGAACTCGCACAAACGAAGGAAACGGAGGAAAGGCAGGGAGCCTGGGCAATGGAACGACCGTGCAACCAGCCACCACGCTCCCGTGCACGGGAGGAGTGCGCTGAAGCGAGGCAAGTGAGCAGAGAACTCGGAAGCAAACAGAGCCACCATCGGGTACCCAAACGGTGCATGCAACAGATGGGACACTGCCGCCCTCAGAGAGAAGGAAGCCATGATAAGAAAGACCCAGCTCAAGTGAACTGCCATGCAGTTCTCCTTCCCAGGAGAAAAACCGCCCTGAGTGACAACACTGGCACCCCTGCCCAGGACAGAATCACCTGTGCAAGGAGCCAAAGGGAGCAAACCCAGCAACCCCCCGTGATAGAGGTAGCCCAACACCACCTGAATGTCAGTCTAGACCAGAAACATGACGCCCCCGGAGGGCTGGGGCAAACACCAGAGAAGCCAAACGAATGGCCTACATATCCCGGAAGCGGGACGAGCAACACGCCTGCAGGCGAACCTATCGACCCCAGACACACCAGGAATCCAAAATCACCCCCCCAGCCCACAAGCTGGCATTGGTCGTAACCACCCAGGAAGGGGACCCCAGAAAAGGAAGACCTCAGGAGAGATTGGACACCACCAACCACCAACCGAGATCGGACCGAATCTGTGGAGACACAACCACCGGCAGAACGGAATCCGTGGAACAAGGTGCCCACTGGGACAAGAGATGGTCTACCAATGGGAACAGTTGAAGATGAGCCCAGGGAAGCACAGTGATAGCCGCAGACAACAGCCCCTGCACCCACAACCACTGTTGGACAGGGGCGAAATCCGAGGCCAAGAGACCACCCAGGCCCCCCCTCAAGGGCGTCCTCCGCCCTTCAGGAAAGAACACCATCCCCTTGACCATGTCCAGGGGACCCCCGATGAATACCAAGTCCTGGGTTAGGAACCAGATGGGACTACTTGTGGTGGATCTGGAACCCCCGACGGGCCAGGACCTATGAGACCTCCCGGAATTGAAGAGCCCCCAAAGAGAAAGAAGAGGCAGAGAACAGCCAGGCAACAAGGTAAAGGATTACCCGAATCCCATCCCCGTGGACGATCCCAACCAAGGAGGCCAACACCATCGTGAAGACCCTTGGGGCAGAAGACAAACCAAAGGGGAGTACCAGGAATTCGAAGTGCATGCCCCACACACAAAACAGGAGGAACCACTGCGACGAAAGGTGGATATGCACATGGAGGTAGGAAACCAGCAGATCCAAGGAAGCCATCACCTCCCCCTGAACCAGGAACGGAAGAATAACCTGCAAGAGATCATCAGAGAGGAAACATGCGGGAGAAATTAATGCACCCTCCGTAAAACCAACACTGGATGGAAGTCCCCAGAAACCGTACTCACCAGAACAGGATGGAGGAAACTCCAAGACCCTACTGATAATCCGGAACCGGACAAATGGCCCCTTCTCGAGAAGATCCTGAATGCCTGCCAACTCTGCCTCCCATGTTGGCGTGGCTGAAGACAGGGGAGTGAGAATGAAATCCCCCGGAGGGAGGGAGTTGAAAACAATCGGGAGCTGTCTCGCACAATCCGCAGAGCCCACGGATCAGAGACTGAGGCCACCCAGGACCTAATGAAAGGTAACAGATGCCCCCCTACCGGAGCACCAACAGCCGGAACCCGAGGACAAGCAGGACTAGGACACGGAGTCAGAACCAGCCAGCCGAGATTGGGAGATGGCGGAGAACGGGGTGCCCCGGCCGTGACCCTGTCCATGAAAGGGCAAGCCCCTCTAGGAGCAGAAGAAGAAGAAAAAGCCCTCTTGGGACCAATGAATCAGCCTCTGGACGGACGGACCGGAACCAACAGCCTCCTGTCCTCAGCAGACAGTCACCCCATATCTGCCAGGGAGGAACCAAACTCAGGAAATAGGGAATGATGAAATGTAGGGACAAATATACAACACTAATTCGTAGTTGCGGCCCTGAGATCCACAAAACCATAGGGTGTGCGACTAGTGCTGTAAAAGGAAATATAGAAGTGCAGATACCCACTCCTTAGAGTCACTGATAGCTCCATAGAAGAGCTGTCACTATCCCATTAACAGCAGAGTTGAGGAGTGAAGGGATACTCCCTTCTAAAATCTCCTCTCGGTGCTTTTGGAAGCTGAAAGCTTTACGGAGGTTTCTCCATCTCCTTCCCATGGAGTGTAGGAAAACTATAGTCCACGCATTGGTCACATCACAGCTGGACTATGCTAATAGTCTATATCTAGGCTGCCCTGCATATTTGATCAGGAAGCTGCAGATAATCCAGAATGCGGCAGCTAGACTCATTAGGAACGTGCCTCTCCGCCATCACATCTCCCCTCACTTGCGCAGTCTTCACTGGCTCCCGGTAAAGAGGAGAATAGAATTCAAGGCGCTGATTCTGGCATATAGAACAGCTGGAGATAAAGGCCCGCATTATCTGAGGCGGAGGCTGCAAAAATACCGCCAGACAAGGGTCCTAAGATCTGCTCAACAGGAACTGCTCGCGATTCCACGTTTTGCAAAGGCCAGGATCGGCGGTAGAGCATTTGCAGTAAAGACCGCTGCCTTATGGAACTCCATGCCAGTACACATTAGGAAGGCCACATCTGAACCTCTGTTCAGAAAAGCGCTGAAAACCTGGCTCTTTGGCCTACCCTAGAGTTTCCCATGAGTCCGTGAATCTTCATTTGTTGCTCCTGTGGCTAGCGCCGGGACACTTCCGTTGGAGGTAGCCGTGCGCTTTATTAGCTGTAATAATAATAATAATAAAATAAAAGAAGTGCAGGGACCCAGTACCTGACTCCAACTGCACAGCGAAAGCACTGTACGTGACCACAAATGGGTGCAGGCAATGTACAAAACATCCTTTTGTGAGCCAGCAAAAGTCATTCCGAATCACAAAAGTAGACCTTGTGAATCATTAGAAATCAGAGAAAGTCAGATTGCGGAGGTAACGGGATGTCTCCTCCAACCTGCCATACAAAATGATATGCATCAAAGGTTCGCACCCACAATAGCACAAACAAAGCAACGAAAAGAGAGCAATTCCCCACAGAGGGTGGCAACTGAGTCGCAAAAGATAAGCTGTTAGGAATCTGTCAGGCACTCATGAAGAGAAGCAGACAGGGGTCTGCAGGACCCCTGCCGCCCCCCTCACCCCCACGCTGTTTTATCCAGACAAAAAAGCATGCCTCCAAAGAGAATCACTGAGCCCCTTTACTGGACACAGGCAGCGTCGAACAAAAACGTTCCCAGCTCGGGAAAGGTAAAGGAAAGCAAGTGGCATGCTGTCCACAGAAAGCGCATTACCAGCCATTCTCAAGGGGTCACAATAGCCACCTGCCCAATTAATAGTAATAAGGCAGGCCATATTGTGAATCCCGGCAAAGGAGGCAACTTGTGACGCACCCCAATCACACCGTAAAGTGCATAACATCCACCAAACAGCCGCCGTGCAAAATGCACATCAACAGGATTGCAAAGAGCATTAGGACAATGGGAGCCTGAAGGCAGCAGGAAGCTGGCCGTGTGAGGCGCCGCCCCTCGGTAGGCAGGACAGGAAGGACGCAAAGAACCTCCGGTCGCCCAACCGCAGGGTCGGGAGAAAAGGCGCATAGGAGAGCGTCCCGTGCCCCACGACACCTCAGAGAGACGGCGCGTAGGCAGAATGCGGAACAAACAGACCGGGAACAGACGTGCCGGTCAGCAAACATCGCCGCATTCTCGACCTCCACCAGAGCAGAGAGGTGAGTAAACTGAGGTGAGCCCGCAAGTGCAGGGCCGAATAATACGGTAGAGCCCCAAGTCGCCAGAGCCCGCTAGTGCAGGGCAGAAGACAACAGCAGAGCCCCATACATCAGAGCCCGCTAGTGCAGGGCAGCCAAAGAAGAAAACAGCGCAAGGGGAGACTACCTTGCCACTAGTCGGCAGCCACGAGGTGTGGGGGGAAGGGAGGGGAACCCAGAAAATGATCCAGCTCGCTCAGGGCCTCTCCCCCAGGGCTGTGGGACCCGCTAGAGCAGGACCTCGCCCCCACTTGCCTGAAACGCGCTCTGGAAGAGTCTGTAGCGCACAACAAAAGAAACAGGAAGTGGGGTGGGTCAACCTTCCCCTTATACTGGTTCAAGGGTGATGGAGGTCGGCCATGTTGGGGAGGGATGGGAGGCATGGGATGCTAATTTGCTTTGGAGGGTTCTGGTGTGGAGCTAAAGCTCACTACGTAACTCTGGTGGTGAGGAAGACTTACGAGGAGGTAATGCGAAATTCTCAAAATTATGTGAATTATTCCAGCGTAACTAACATTTTACCCAGTCCTATATACAACATGAGAATATGCAAAAATTGGTTTGTGCACCTCTGTTTCCACATGTTCAGCCATGTTTCTGTGATTGATGTACTAAATCATGCATCCCCATTGTGATCATTGCAGGTTCATATATTACATGTGCATATTACATTTTCCATCAGTTAGTACACATTTTATGAAATTGAGCCTAACTGAGAAGTGACAAACTCACAAGCACTGCTGCGAAAATGTGTTCTTTTCCAATATTCTTAGTTATGCACACAATCCGTGTGAATGACTAATGTTAGCAAGAGCTTTCCCACATGTTTAATTTACATGGAGCTGCTGCAGGTTGGCCTGCCACCAGTTAGCATTGCAGTGGCAGTCCTGATGCCACGGAATTAAGGTAAATCAGGTGGGCGATATAGCTCGAAATTAAAGCACACATGTGACATCTAAATTTTATGCCACTGAGGTAATTTCTGTGGCACTTTACTCTGGTCTTACTTAAAAGTCAGGTTTGCTGATTGGGGTTAGCCATTATTTCATTATCTTTAATGTTCTAATCGCATTGCGTCCTGATGACCTCTGCAATCCATATGCATGCCTGCTGGACCCAGCAGTTTCTGGCTAGCTGGGATGCACAGAAGCAAAAAGGATCCACCCTCCTAGATAGGATGAGTACAATGCACTCGTCAGATAACCTGTCCTCACCCTCTGGCAGCTTGGCACAGAGCAGTCAGTCTTATCCTTAGAGTCAAAGTGTAAAGTATTGGCACCTCACCACCCTCGCGTGGGTCCAGAAGGAGGGAGCCGGTGACCTCGGACTGAAGCCGTGATGTTAGGCACTTTCCATAGATCCCCCATGTTAGCCATGTTAGCCATGTGGAGGCCATATCCTTTTCTTTGCCTTCAAAACACACCTTCTCTCTGCCCTTGCCTCTCTACATTTCCATTGGAATCTATCTGGCTCCACCTCAAGCACCCTTTCTCTCCGCCTGTTCACCCAGTTCTTTGGAGTGCCGACACCTAGAGGCGACACTGCTTCCTGCCCAGGAAGGCACCACTCCCCCTCCCTGCAGCTCCTGATCCTGGGCATCATCAAGAGGCAGGCCCTGTCCCTCATTATCCACAACCTCACTCTCATCTGAATCCCCAGCGGCACTTCTGACCTTCAGCCAGGCCCTGAATGGCATTTGCAGCTCCTCCTTTTTCTGGCAGCCTTCAAAAGAACATTTAAGGTGTGCACAGCATCCTTTCAGCTGGGCCACATCCTCAGCTTCCCATTCATCCAGCCCAAACTCCCTTACAGCACGTACCACTGCTGGATCTCCAGATTTAGACATGACTGTTGTGAACACAGAAAGGTTTCCAAACTAGAATGGCCAAATACATAAAATAAAACAAAAAACCAGAGGAAAAGACAAAAATATTGCACACTGGAGTTGGAGTGAAACACTGTGTTGCCAGGGCTTGTGCCAACACAAGTCCTATCCTCACCGCTGATCACCAAATGTTAGACTCAGCGGTTACTGGCTAGCTGGGATGCACCGAAGCCAGACAGAATCCACCGTCCTAGATAGGATGAGTGCAATGCACTCATCAGATAACCTGTGCTCATCCTCTGGTAGCTTGGCACAGAGCAGTCAGGCTTATCCTCAGGGTCAAAGTGTAAAGTATTGGTACAGCACCACCATCGCAACACGCTGAGTACACTACAAAAAGACTCCACACCATTTGTATAAAACACTGGTATTTGTATAACACACACATTGAAATCAAAATGACACAAACATTGGATATATGCTTTACAGTTATTTGTAATTGTCGAATTCTCCCATCAGCACCAGAACGGCATGAACATATATGTACGCTTCATAGGAATTCAATTGCCCCGTTATCCCCTCAGCCTCAAAAACAACATAGACCTATGTGCATCCTTTCCCTGAGGTATTCACAATGCAAGCGATCACTCCCGCATCAAAAATGACAGAAACATATATGAAGTCTTTTTAGAAGTATTCCACTTTCCGACTATTACATTAGTATAAACCACGACATTCCCAAATATCGCATACCATGTACAGTTCTAATGGTCAAGAAATCACAGGTTTTGACTATACTTCATGACCCAGCCCCATAGCCACTCAAACTACACCAGCTAACGCTACACATTTCACCCGCTGGCGACAATTTGATTAGATTGTCGAGACCACCTAAAGCAGAAGGAAACAGTTATGTGGTTTCGTCAATCCAAATTAGGCCATCAAGGAGGCACCCAGTGCCATCTTCACGAGTGTGGGATCACTCTCCCCCCGGTAGTCAAAAGACTGTGACACTGGAAGATGGCGCGCTTCCAATTTGGAGAAATGGTTCCCCCCAGGTGGAAGTGTGAGCCGCTGTTGCTCCAGGCAACCAGCCGTGTGTGCACACAAGGCACAACAAGACCCCTCGGGTCCAGTACCGATGTTACAAACAATAGAGTACCTTGTGGCATGGGTCTGGGGGAGGGAGCCAGCATCCTCGGGCTGAGGCCACGATGTCAGGCACTCTCGCCCCCTGATCTGGAGGTCTGAGACAGTCCAGGCTTCCGGCTCGGGTCCGATGGGCTTGGCAAATGTCCCCCAACACCCTTCAGACACCATACGCCATGAAGTGTAAGCTAGCACAGGTTTCTGGTTGCAAGCCTGAGTCCCTTGGACTCAGTAAACTTTCCCAGCACTCCTCGAACTCCTCACGTTGCGGCACCCGTGGTGGGCTGCTGATCTTTATGAGCATACTTCTCTGCACATCAGGACGGTCCTGGTCCCAACCGACGATAACTTTCACCTGTTTTCACCACACCCTGCGCTGTCCTTATGATCTCATGGAAATGGGGAGATCCTTTCTGTCCCTAGGATCTCGTGGACAGGAGGCCAGCCACCCGGCCCTTGTAGGATGCTCAGGGACCCGGGCCACGACAATTGGCAATTACCTGCAGGCCAACAACATCCAGGCAAAATCCACCAAATGATAGTCCCGTTCCTGGAGCACAACAAGCCCCAGGCCACCACAAGTCTGTGGATAATCCAGTTGCAGTATCTCCTGCCCCAGTGGTTCCTCTTATCGATGTCGAAGTGTCGAACCAGGGTAGAATGGTTCAAATCTGAAAAGTGTCTCTAAATTCCTAAGGACGGAACTCCAGTAGTTATACCCACAACTGTCCTTTGGAGATAAGATCAGTTCAAAAGGCCACCTTTGAAATTCACAGGCACCTTCTAAATTTAGTCCTGTCTGCCATCCTACCCTTGGAGACTTGACCAATATCTTTTGTAGGGGCAGGACCCTGCCCTTGGAATGTAGGTGCCAATATCACCCCCTCTTATCCATCCCAGGAAGGCCCCTCAGAGTCAGAGGTCTGCAGTTTCCCTTGAGTGCCCCTAGTTTATGGCTGTCTATCAGGAATGCACAGATGAAGCTGTCCCCCCGGTACCCAGATGTGGATTGGAGACAGGCTGACAGGCACACAGAGAGCCACGAGCATTGAAATGCCCACTTTCCCTAAATGGCTTTTTCACATTAGTAATTTCAATTCCACTCTCACTACCGGAGAGAATTTGCCATTACTAATCCATCAATACCAAACACAATACTGATACTTTTCTGCACGTAGGAAATACGGATCAATAGACCTTCCATAGATCCCACATGTTAATCAATGAGAGAAGCAGTCCTCACAGTACTAAACACATCATCTGGTGGTATTCACTGCTAGGGCATGTAGCGCACACGTTCACATGCCCTAACACTTCCCTACATCGCACCCTGCCCCTCAGATGTAGCGAGAGACATGCAATACTTTGGCAAGTAGCTTTTAAATGCCAAGCTGAGTAATAGTAACCTGCACACACAGGCCCGGCCATGCCAAACCTGTGGCACGTTTAAAGGGCTACCCCTGTGGATGACACAACCCGTGCTGCAGGCCCACGGAGTTGCATTTGAGTTACATTCCCTAGCTATATGTCATACTGCTGGACAAGGGTCTTACAGCTAACTCAAATCAGCCATACATGTGTACACCAATCACCAGTATGTATATGACAAGCACAGCGCTTTGGCACTGAATGGCAGTGTCAAAGCACTCAAAGTCCTAACGCTAGGATGTAGATCAGCGGAAAACCAGGAGGGACAAAAGCAAAAAAGTCGAGGGAAAGCACCCTAAAAAGGGCTATTTCCAACAATGCCTAGCAGAACTTTTTCATATGGTGGTGTGAAAATTAGTAATTTTTAGAATTGCTGACTGAATAGTCCTGTCTGGCCAAATCTGGAAATCTTTCCTCAGACAAACAACAAAAGATCATGGATCAAATGGACACACAAAATATTTCCTCTTTTTTCTTTTGCTAGATATCTTGTATGAATCTGTGCTATGGTCCATTACTGCTTACTTCCGTCTTTGCTCATGAACTGCTCAGGGGAACAACGCAGGCCCCTACAGGCCCCGCGGTTCAGGGAGGCCCCACAATTTCACATAGTTGTCAAGTTTTCCTAATCCACATATTACTACTTAGTTCCAGTTTTTTCTTAGTGTTCTGGGACCCTGTAGTCCTGGTTTTATACTGGGATAAATGAGACTACATGGCACAGAGTGGGGCGGGAAAGGGCTGTTAGTGCCTTAACTGCCGCGTATGCGTAAGGAAGCAATAAGGAAGGAAGGATCTCTGAGTTGCTGAGACCGCGATCAGGAAATAGCGCTTTTTAACCATTTTATGCTTTTAAACTAAATACTTACTTCAGTCACATTTTGCTTATTTGCACAGTACTGTTGCATCTGTCCCCTGCTCTGGTCCACCGCGGCATGTGCCGTTTGCGTGGAGGGCGGGGTCAAACCAGCTGACACTATCTCGCGCTGAGAAGGGACGGAGCTACTCCCACGCTCTCCCATATCAGCGGATGGGCCAGCGGACGCTCAGCGGAGCGGGAAAGGGCTGTTAGTGCCTTAACTGCCGCGTATGCGTAAGGAAGCGATCTCTGAGTTGCTGAGACCGCGATCAGGAAATAGCGCTTTTTAACCATTTTATGCTCTTAAACTAAATACTTACTTCAGTCACATTTTGCTTATTTGCACAGCACTGTTGCATCTGTCCCCTGCTCTGGTCCACCGCGGCTTGTGCCGTTAGCGTGGAGGGCGGGGTCAAACCAGCTGACACTATCTCGCGCTGAGAAGGGGCGGAGCTACTCCCACGCTCTCCCATATCAGCGGATGGGCCAGCAGACGCGCAGCGGAGCGGGAAAGGGCTGTTAGTGCCTTAACTGCCGCGTATGCGTAAGGAAGCGATCTCTGAGTTGCTGAGACCGCGATCAGGAAATAGCGCTTTTTAACCATTTTATGCTCTTAAACTAAATACTTACTTCAGTCACATTTTGCTTATTTGCACAGCACTGTTGCATCTGTCCCCTGCTCTGGTCCACCGCGGCTTGTGCCGTTTGCGTGGAGGGTGGGGTCAAACCAGCTGACACTATCTTGCGCTGAGATGGGGCGGAGCTACTCCCACGCTCTCCCATATCAGCGGACGCACACAGCGGGCGCGCGGCAAGCCCGTCTGCGCCTGTCCGCGCCCGGCCCGCGACCAGCGTCAGCCACGTTGCCCGTTTCCAACCAGACACAAGAATAACGTTGTCTAGACTACAAATCCTTGAGTTTAAATCAAAGGCCTGCCCTAGGCCGACCTGTTTTGACCCATGTTCACTGGAACAGGAGCTACACGACCGGGGATTAAAATGCAAGTCCTGCTCTTTTAAGTTTAATAAAGAGGTCCTAGGAAAAAAGTGTAAGGCCATTGAAGGAGCCACACCTTCAGAGATATGGACCTCCAGCAATAGACCTACCATTAAAATCAAAGCCTGTCTAATTAACTGCAGATCTCTTCCCAAGCACGCAGATAATATTTGGCTACTGCTTGAATCAAATGCCTGGGATCTCATCTTCCTTACAGAAACTTGGTTGAGAGAGAGCTCTAACCCCGATATTATGCTGGCTATCCCAAAGAGCTACAAATTAGTTACGGAAAACCGGGGGGGTAACAGAGTGGGGGGTGGACTTGCGATGATCATAAGAAACGATTGGGAGATATCGCACAAAAGGGTTGAACACACAGACCTGATGGAAGCAATGTCCTTCAATGTCACAATTTCCCCTATTCTCACCATTGCTGGAATGCTGATCTACAGGCCACCAGCATCCAAACCCGCTGAGCTATGGGAAATATGCGATCGGATCGCTGATCTCTCACTGAAATATACAAACTTCATAGTCTTGGGTGACTTCAATGTCCACATGGACAATGATCTATGTCCCTTGGCCACCCAACTAGCGGAGACATTTAAGGGATTGAAACTTAAGCAATTGGTCTATTTGCCCACACACTTGGCAGGCCACACTCTGGATCTCATCTTTACTAATATCCCCACCCTAACAACAGAGGATCCAATTCCCCTCACATGGTCAGACCACAGTCTCATTCCTTTCAATCTAACCACCACCATAAACCACAGCATTAGGAAACCCGAGCATGAAGTTAGAAGATATTGGAGGAAAGTTACCCCCGAAGCACTAGGCCCGGTATTAACAAATACTCCTATGTTACCTACCGGAGAACCGAACAGTGACGTCGTAATCTTCAATCACTGGGTCACTGCGGCCCTAGATAAAATAGCTCCTATGAAAGTTATGAAACTGGCCAGGAATAAACCCTCTGCCCCTTGATTTACGCCAGAACTCCGTTCAGAAAAAAGCCGCTGCAAGAAACTTGAGCGGATCTGGCGTAAAACCTACAATCTTGAGGCGAAAAATACATACAGAACAGGACTAAAACAATTTCACAAATTAAAACGCAATACCATAAGGGACCACATTGCCAATCAAATCAAATCAGCCGACAACTCCATTAAGGAAGTTTTTAAAATTGTCCAAGGGTTCATTAAACCAGAGACAATGAAAAGCAATATAGTCCCCTCTGCCATTCTTTGTGAAGATCTCTCGGTCTTCTTTCAGGAGAAGATCCAAGACATTTACGCCGTATTTCCAGAGACGGAACCATCAAACATACCACTGTCTTTCCCCTCCCCGACATATTCATGGTCAGAATTTAGCCCTTTTGACCCGGATACGTCTCTCAGGCAGCTGGAAAAAACTAAATCTGGATCTCCAATTGACCCATGCCCTGCCAGGTTTTTCAAATTGTTAGCCCCACTGCTCAACCCTGCTCTAAACCAGCTATGGAACACTTCTCTGGAAACTGGCACCTATCCATCCATCTGGAAAACCGCTCTTGTTCAACCGATCCTCAAGAAGGAGAATGCAGATCCAGCAATACTGAAAAATATTAGACTCATCTCCCTTCTGCCAGCACCAGCAAAGATTCTCGAAAAAGAAGTGCAGAAACAGCTATCCAAGTTTCTTGAATCCAATAAACTACTCCATGACTCTCAGTCCGGATTCAGAGCGGGATACAGCACTGAGACAGCACTACTCGAAGTAGCAGAAACTGTCCGGGAGACAATGGATAAGGGGAGCTATGCAATGCTGGTGCTGCTGGACCTGTCGGCAGCATTCGACACAGTATCTCATAAGATCCTCTTAGAGAGGCTTAGACAGCTGGGAGTGATAGGGACCACCTTAGCCTGGTTCAGATCCTTTTTAGAAGGCCGCTCCCAGAGAATACGGTTGCATCCCTACACTTCCACTTCTCGCCCCCTGATCTGTGGAGTTCCTCAGGGCTCGGCCCTTAGCCCGACCCTTTTTAATGTCTACCTTGCCCCCCTTGCCCCTCTGGTAAAGCAACAAGGTGTAGATGTTATCTCGTACGCTGATGACACGCAGCTTGTGTTTTCTTTCCAGGACTGCTCTGAGGCCGCATTTACAAACTTTAGGCAGTGTCTTATGGACATTTCAGCATGGATGACTGATAATTGCCTAAAGTTAAATACGGATAAAACAGAGGTACTGTTCTTCAACCAGCCTTCCCCCCCTCTATCCGACCTCTGGTGGCCCGCAGAGCTCAATCCCCCTGTCTCTTCTGCAAGGAATATTGGGTTCAAATTTGATACCACCTTGTCATGCAAGACCCAGATAGGCCATATATCCTCGTCCTGCTTTTGGAAAATGAAGGCCCTACGGAGATTCCTTCACTTCCTACCCATGGACTGCAGGAAAACAATAGTTCATGCGTTGATCACGTCGCAGCTAGACTACGCAAACAGCTTGTACTTGGGTCTGCCAGCATACCTGATCAGGAAATTGCAAACTGTACAGAACGCGCCCGCCAGGCTTATCAGAAACGTCCCGCTATAGCATCACATCTCCCCTCACTTGCGTAGCCTCCACTGGCTGCCCGTCAGAAGGAGGACAGAATTCAAGGCACTGACTCTGGCCTACAGGGCAATGAACGATATTGGTCCTCAATATCTAAGGAAGAGAATTCATAAATACCGTCAGACAAGGACCTTAAGGTCAAATTATCTTGAACGCCTTGTCACCCCCCGTTTTTCAAAGGCCAGACTAGGGGAACGTTCCTTCCCCGTCAAAACCGCGACCTTGTGGAACTCCATGCCTGAACACATTAGAAAGGCCAACTCAGAATCCACTTTCCGGAAAGTCCTGAAGACCTGGCTCTTCAGCCTTCCTTAGCACACTGTAGCTCACGATATCTCGCCCTCACCTTTTTCTGTCTCCGCTAGCGCCGGGACACCTCCGTTGGGGGTAGCCGCGCGCTTTATAAGCTTAAATACATACATACACAGAATGATGAGAAAAAAACAGGATTGGACTAACTACTCATGCAAGCACTTGGGAAACTTTGCAGCTAAGCCTTCAGGGCCCCCATTCAGCTTCATGACTATGAATAGCTGTGACATATGGGAGTCAGAGGGGTCCCTCAACATATTCTGCAGGGTGGGTGGGCATAATTTTGCTTTGCCCCACTGGGCCTGCTCTGTGAGGAATATTAGTGTAGCATGTGTCAGCTGCATGTATTTAGCGTTAGGCTACATGTCTGCTGCCACCTGATTTCTGGGGAGAACGATTATTGGTTTCCAAGAAATTATTAAGAAAATTAATTGTTTTATGAGATGTTGTATAGCTTTTTTATGCATCCAGTGACCCGGTCCGGGATGATAGCACGTTGCTGTTCCAGCATTGTCAAACTCCTTTTTTTCCCACTGGCTGTTGCCCTGTAACTATTGCTGCCTACCCTCCCCTGAAAAACGTCTTTATTTATGCTACTTTTATATGACATTGAACAAATCCTTGATCAATATGGCATGCGGAGAGCATGTTATGAAGGAGCTAATTGCAGCATTTTTGTGCTTATGGACTGGAAGGTGTTTAGCAGCCTCCTGGTCCTCAGAGTTCAAAACTCTCAGGCGATGCAGCCGAAAAATAAACTGGGGGAGCCATGTAAAAGATGCATTTTCCTTGCTAGTAGCAAGATTAACTAGAAAACCCGGACTGGATGAAGGAGTCCCTGAGAACATGGTGCTATTAAAGAGGTTGGATAAAAATCCAGGGCTGGATGAAAGGGTCCTGAGACTCGGGCTATTGAGGAGTTTGGGTAAAAGAGCAGGATTGCAGGTGTTGTGTGAACATGGGGCGTCTATTGAGATTGCATAAACAACTAGAGCTGGATGAAGGAGTTCAGGTGGCTAAAGAGAATCCAACATGGCATTGGGTAAAAATTCAGAGATAGATGAAGGTGCTGCTAAAAACATGGGAGTTCTAATGAGGTTGGGTAAATAGAAAATACTGGATAAAAAATATTCCTGTGGACATGAGGATATCAATAAAATTAGGGGCAATTCCAGGCTGGGTGAAGTTGTTCCAGAGGACAAAGAGCTATATGAATGAGATTTGGAAAAAAAACAGGACTGGATGAATGTATTGTTAAAGACATGAGGAAGATAAAGGGATTTGGTATAAAGGCAAGATAGAATTGAAGGTAAATGTGTGATAATGCTTCTGATGGGGTAAATCTGGCGTGTGTCCTTCCAGCACCTAGAAGCTTGGGTTCCTTGTGTGTTATATAAACAATGCTGAATCCAAAAAGATCACACAGATTTTATGACAGAAAATCGATAACAATTGTGTGAGTTGGCAGACTGTTTTAATCCTAAATATTGCTTACAAATATATTTGGTATTAACTGTAGATTTTCTATTACTAACTCCATTGGGGCAATCATTATTTAAACGATCTTTAGTACACAATATCTCTCTCTTACGATATGATATTTTGGTTATGATATTTTAATACCCTATTGCCCAAACCAGGGAACGTACGCCTTGAAGCTTTTGTTTTCTGGGGTACACAAAGCAAATACACAGTGGCGGCCACCATAAACAAAGGGTGGTGAGGCAGGTGCAGGAAACGTGGGAGGGGTCGCGCGAAGGCGGTTTAGAAATACTTTATTTAAAAAAACAAAACGTACCTTTAGCCGCTGGCTGCCTCCAGCGTCGCACTGCCTCTCCTCTTCCTGCCTGGTGCCAGCAGCCCCTGGGACAGACTCCCATCCAATCCCCATGCTGCAGAGCAGCACAGGGATTGGCCTGAGTGGGCTAGATAGACGCTTTGCTCAGGCCAGGGAGTCTGTGGGGTTTCTCCAGCCCGGCTGCTTAATGCTGGGCTGGAGAAAACTTAAGTGCGTACATGTGTTTTGGTCAGCCTGAGACGGCCGGCAAAACACACGTGAGCACTTAGGGAGTGGAGTGCACGTAGCACTCCACCTCCCCCCTCCCCTCCCATGCCTCTGCCCCGCCCTCCCTACATCGCTGGCTCAGAGCCGGCAATGAAAAATAAAACGATGCAAGAACATCGTTTTATTTTTCATTTGCTGGCTCTGAGCCAGGCAGTGGGGCGATGCTCCTCCGCCATTGCAGAGGAGCCACCACTGCAAATACATTTTATGGTTCTGTTACTCCACCGAATGCTTAAGTTGCGCTTTTTCTCCATATGGAATATCACTGATTCCATGTCAGGCATATTCTCGTCCCTGCCATGAAATAATGAGCAGCGCTGTTGAAATGTGGAGTGTTCCTTTAAGAAGCGCCTGCTTTCTAACTGTTCCACAAGGTGTTACCGATTTCACCTTGCAGCACAGACATAAATTGGTAGCTGGCTGACAGGCTCAACTTAATGAGGGGTTTCACCTTAGCTACTCTTGGGCTAATTGACATGCTACTGTGTAAATTGGCCAACACATGTACTGCTAATGGGTTTTTCAACAGCTGTATACTGTAGTTATTAAAGAACGTGTCTGATGTGAAGAATAATGCCTTGAAGTGGAACTCTTACGCCGTATATTATTTCGCCCAGTCAGGTGTTTTGCAGTGAGTGCCCGCTGAGCATTTTGGCTTTTTAATATACTTATTTTTAAATTAAGTAATCAAGCCTAGCGGGAGCGTTGTGATGACGAGAGCTCTTAAGGTAGCTCAACGAGTTAAGAGCTTATTTCAGATTCGTGTGTAACCAGCTAATCACAAGTTTGAATTTTGGCTGGATAAGCTCAGCCTTTCATCTTTCAACGGTTGGTCAAACAAATGTGAATGGACCATTGAATAATAATACCTATTAGGCACATAATTAATGCTGCGACTGTCTCAGTCAAAACTATTGTGGTGCTGACATTAAGTTCTACTGTCTATTTACTACATTCAGTGAAAGTGTGATGCTCAAACTGGGGCATCTGGGAGACAGGGACAGTTGGTCTGTTTGTCTGCGGTGTTGGGTGAGATTATGGTGTCAGCATGCTAAAACGTTTTTGCCCACAAGCTCTTCCAGCATTAAAAGCAGGGGGTTTCCCTTCCCCATATTGAAGGATGTTTACTTTCAGTTTGCGCCCATAGTTGTGTGGAAATTAAATATACGTTGTTATTGCCCTCAGTAGAGGCCGTTAATTTCTTCTAATCGCGCTTCCTGCTTTTATCTAGAAGTACCTTATGAAACGTAAGACAATTAATTCATGTTACCACTTATAGCATTTGGCCAATGAAGTTTTTCGTAGCTACCTGTTACCATAATCTAACCCAATGAAGGCGAGTGAATACTCTATGCAAAAAAAATCACCCTTTAATGTATTAAGTGAGTGTTGTACCTGGCTGTCTCTTCAAGGTCACCCCCAAATGTGTTGCCTTCACCCCTCCTGTTTTGCTGAATTTCATTTTTGTTGGCTTTTAGGACTCTGTGCACTTTACTACTGCTAACCAGTTCTAAAGTGCTTGTGCTCTCTCCTTTAAACATGGTAACATTGGCTTACACCCAATGTTTATTGTTTTTGCAGTTTTATATAGCGCAAAATTGACCTGAAGGTATTTGGTCACTTTACAAGAGCACCAGTTACGTTACACATACATTCATTATTTTTCTAGGCAAGGGGAGATTAGTAGATTAGCCCAGAATCTAAGGATGTTGAGCCGAGACCCGAACCTGGTTCCCCAGTTCCAAAGTCGCCAGCTCTGACCGTTACTCCACATCCTCACTTCCAATTGGCACATTTAATTTACTAATAAGTCCGTAGTAAAGAAGTACTACAGGTACCCATGGCATGTAAATTAAATACTACTGGTGGGCCTGCAGCACTTATTGTGCCACCCACTTAAGTAGCCCTTTAAAAATGTCTCAGGCCTGCCTCTGCGTGCAGTTTTAAACTGCCATTTTGGCCTGGTAGAATAAACCTTTTGCCAGGCCTACACCTACCTATTTAATACATATAATTCACCCCTAGGGTAGGCTCTAATCATCCCAAAGGGCAGGGTACATGAAAGTTGGATATGTACTTTCAAGTTTTACATGTCTTGGTAGTGAAAAAGTCACACATTTGCTTTTTACTGTTGTGAGGCCTACCTTTCCCATAGGATAACATTTGGATTACTTTATTACATTTAATACATGATAACTGTGTGGCAGCAGTTAAGAATCTCATTTCTGGTGTCTGAGGAATTGTAATTTAGAAAGTTGTCATTTTCTTGTCCCAACCATTTGGTGCCTGCATCCTATATTCTGGGTCACATGACTAGATGTAATTGGCATTTGCCCTCTGTATATTCCTCCAAGACAGCCACACATCGGAGGGTCTGGGTGTTGGCAAGATGGGCCATCCTAACTTGATGAGGGGGGTGGAGCAGTCACCTGTCACACTTGCACTGCAAAGACACTGCCTCAACTCACAAATAAAGGACTTCAAACAGGTCTATTGTGCCTGCAGACAGTCTGGGACCAGGGCAGGGAGGCAGGAAATTCCAGCCACTTCTGTAAGTGGAAGAATCCAGAAGTTATTCCCACATCAAAGTGGGTACCAGGTATACAAATTGGACCCTTAGACCCACTCTGCAGTACATTCCTGTACCTGTGGATACTACAGAAGAAGGACTGGTCAGCTAACCTGCTCCACTGGACCTGCCTAGACCTGCAACTGGACATACCTGAAGCCTTCCCGGTTCTCTGAGATTGAAACCTGGACCTGCATCCTTCAGGTCAGGCTGAAGTGACTCCAAGGGTCTGCTGATTGGCCTCCTGTTTTGAACTACAAGGGACACAACAAGCTCCAGAGGCCTCAAATAATGTATTAGAATATACTCTATTTTTCTAAATTGGTGTGAGATTTTTCTTGTATTGTGGTTTCACATTATTACTGTTAAATGAGGCATAAATACTTTACTCATTGCCTCTAAGTTAAGCCTGACTGCTTTTGTGCCAAGCTACCAGAGGGTGAAGCACAGGTTAATTTAGTGACTTTTTGTGGTTCACCCTGACAGGGGTTGTGACTGGTTGCTTGATAAGGGCTCACACCACCCTCAACAAACAACCCAGTTTCTCACAGTGAGCATCACCATCATCCCGCCAACCAATGGACGTCTCCCTCAATGAGAATCTGCCCTCTTCCAAAGCTTCATGTTCATGAAAAATATCTAAATCCACCTCTAACCATCCTTCCTCCTCAGCTATGTAGCACTTCACTATTCTCCTTATGAGGTTGAATCCGTACGAATCAATACATCCATACGTACATGTACTTTACATAGGTATAGCTATATTGATGATAATCTAGCTGCTAATGTTCTCTGAGATTGTGATGCTGCGATTTTGGAGATTGAGTTTCTGATATTGTTTACTATTTAGATGTTTCATGTATCGCTAAAATGTCACGTTTCTCCAACTTGAGAGTATTTTGAGACCCGACAGCCGAAATAGTAAAACATAGTAAGCTTCCACAGTAAGAGAGTGACCTTCACGCATTTGTATCAGAGTGTAATCACAGGAAGCCCGAAATCGTTCCTCCTTCCCCCACTCTTGGCTCTGAAAATAAGCTTCAAACCACTGGATTCTGTAGGTAGGATAATTTCAAGTATGTGAGGTATAGACACACTTTAGCTGTGTGTGAAATTCATGAATTTGCTTTTGCGTAATTATGCAAAATTGTAGCAAAGTTACCTAAAATTATGCGTAATTATATGAAGTGCAAATCAGACATTTCCCGCTACATTTTAAAGCAAAATGCGCCCTCACTTCAATTTTTTGTCACAATGAGGTAGTTAAATAAAAACAGCGCAAACAACAGCTGTTTACGTTCTGGTGTTACTGTGCGTTTGCAGTAAATTTTTACCAAGAATTGCCAATTTCTGGTAAATTTTTATCATAAATGGTGCATAATTCTTCAAAGTAGCATAACAGCATAATTTTAGCAATTTTGTGTAACACGGAATTTGCGAAATTACACATATTATGGCAGGATAATTAAAATTTTGCTAGGTATAAGTTGAATGAGGGCATGATTCAGTATCACTCAGAGGCTGGCCACAACCCTCAAAACACAGTCCCAGACCTCACTGCAGAAGTTAAGAGATGTACGGGTGGATGATTTTGGTAGGGCTCTCCATGAGAAGGAATGGACCAGTGCATGGACCTTCCCAAAGAAGATCTCCAGGAATGCACAGTACCAACTGATTCAATTTTGTATCTTTTACAGAGCTTTTCTCTTTCGCCTCTACGGATCTTCAGGATTTTTCTGGGAGCCTCAGATAGCTTAGTTTGGCACTCCTGCCGTCAACCTATGACAAATATTGTGAGACCGCTTCAAAATACATCCATTCTGGAAGGGTGTTCTGTGCTGCCTGGAGAGGGCACCATGACTGACGGGAATCAACACCTGGGAGGTCTGCGCCCTAGGAATCGTTCAACGCTTCAAGAAATACAAGATATCATTTTGTTTCTTAGACCAGACATTTATCGTAGCCAAATGCCCCATCACGAAGAATTGAAAGATCCTCTCATCCTCGCCTCTGGTAACCTTCAGACGATGGGTGACAGCAGAGGGGATGACTCTCTGCTGAGAGGATGTGAGAGGCCTGTGCCGCCAACCTATAGCGCATGCCTAGGATGCACTCCTGGCATGACTGGCGGTCCCCCAGACTCGACAGAACCGCTTGTAGGCTAACAACCCCAACCAACCACCCCTATCAGGAGGACAGTAGGTACTGGGCTTATGTTGACCCCCTCATCTCACTAGTCAGTCCCTTATCCCTCACCCCTTAGACTCCCCCAGACACTCCAGAATACACAAGCATTACTTAAGCTCTGAAACAAGCACTGGGGATCCTGGTTCACTACACCCTGAGACCTCCTTCTCCCCCTTTGACCCTATTCCCCACCTCCCTATAATTGGGTAGTTCCCCCAGTTAAATCGCATGGATGATATGCACCGGCCGGCCGGCCTGGTTGCCCCTCTCACCATTCCTCGCGATCAGGGTGGATTGTCTCTGATACTGCAGATTACATAATATCGTTTACCTGGTTACTTAATTGCATTGAGTGGGGAGATGCCTGGGGAACGTAACTGGGAAAGAGCGTTACCCCAGTCTAATTACTTTTATTTGAAACGTTCATTTGCCTAAAGTTCATCCTTCAAAAAGTACACTTTTCATTACTTTTATGCCATAGCAATTCTTAGAAATGTGACAATTTTTTTTAATCGGTTTTGACATCAGCCTTAGGTTTTTAATTTTAATATCGTTATTAATTTTCTGTGACATCAAGAAAGAAGCTTATATATTCAGTGGGGGAGTCTGGGGGATAATTGACAGGGAAGAGGGGGAATGGGGTGCATGCGTTTTGTGAAAAATAAATAGAGCCCCCCATAAGGGTACTTCAAGACTGCACAAGTTTATTCAAGAAGCATCAAAAAAGCAGCAGCTTTTCTCCTCCCCCCAACGGGTGAGCATCTAATACTAAACCCCTCCCCAGTTTGTGTGACTTCTCATTGATAGACGCTGAAACTCGCATTGTAGAGCCATCGTTTTCTTATGAGAAGAATAAAAAAGGACCTTGAGCAAGATATAAGAAATGCAAACTTACAGACACATAAGTGAGGCTGAATGCGTCAGAGATGAGAAAGAAGTGCGGGCTATACCCAAAGTGGGCAAGCAAAGCAGCAGTAAATTAATCAACATGCCAGCTGTTAAGGTGATATCAAAGTAATTTCTCATTTTAAATGGGCCTGAGTCTGAGAAGCGGAGTTCGGTTGAATGGACCCTGGGTTTGGTGACAGCCTTGTATATATCGAGGCATGGGTGGGGAAGGCCAATGACAAGCAGGGCCGGCTTTAGGGCAGTGCGACTGGTGCGGCCGCACTGGGAGCTGACCTGTGGAGGGGGGCGCCGAACTCAGGAGGGGCGCTGTATTTAGCAATAACTTATTATTGGAGAGATGAGGGGCACTTTTGCCTGGTGGTAGTGAGAGAATCCGAGGAGGCGGTCATGAGGTTTGGGGGCGCCAAGAATGATTGTCGCACAGGGCGCCACCAGCGCTAATGCCGGCCCCGATGACAAGCATGTGAAAGGAGCAGTCCTATAAGGAGAAGGGAGTCAGGTTCAGCAGAGCCCTCAGATTTAGAATGTATATAGTTTATGTGTGTACATTAGTGTGACATTCTGCACTACTATACTACTCAACAGGGCTGCAGGTCATGTAGGCGTCGTGTTTTGGTTTCATAACTAACCTTTGGTGGTAATAACTCAGTCAGGTCATAAATCGTTCGGGGTTGGGCGTTAGTGTCCAGGACGCACACAGATATGTGTGTTATCCTGAGAGGGCTAAGGTACGATAATCATAGTAAGGACCCCATTTTCATAGAAAAAGTGTAGTCTGCTCCTGTAGCATGTATGCTATAAGTATGTGTGCTACAATATACAGCAACTCCAGGGTACATTTATTATGGGAATGCATGTCTGCCGGTCGGCAGTGTTTAAGGATACACATTTTTGCAGTGCAGAGTGCAGTGGCCTCCACATTCTCCAGTGCAATGCATTATCATCTGTGTCAGTCATCATTTAATATGGCTAGTTTTGTGGATGGTCGGAATGTGTGTTTGCTAGTGTTGTGTAAGAAATGCCACACTTCCCCCAGAGAGCATGTAGTTGGGGCTGAACCACAGAATTCGTGAAGGATTGACGCAAGACACATTGGGGCATATTTGTGAAAAAAGTGTCGGAGAGCACAGCTGCGCCAAATTTGCTGGTGCTGCACTCCGACATTTTGAAAATGCAGGGATGCGCCGCATTCAAACGAATATGGCGCACCCCTGTGTTTCCCCTAGCGATGGGGCAAAAAAAGCTGCCTAGTGCCAGCGCAGGCACCCTGCCGCCATGTTGCAAGGGTGCCTGTGCTACAGGGACGATTGTTTATGTGCAGGAATGGAAACCTTCCTGCACATGAACAATCAATAATGTTGATTTGCTCTTTCTATGGGGCATATTTACAAGCCCCTATCGCCACCAGAGCGTCACTTTTTTTGATGCTCCGGTGGCATAGTTGCCATTTTCTATATTTACAAGGTAGAGCTAAGCCACTTAGCGTGGCTTAGCACCACCTCATAACTATGACCATTGCAAGGGGTGTTGCTGTCGGCGTTCCACCGCAACACCTATTGCTTTTTGATGTTGCCCCAGATTTATAAGACTAAGGCAGTTCCAAAAACTAACGCCATGGAATATCAGGCATTAGAATGGCAATAACAAGGAGAAATTACTAATTTCTCATAATTTTTTCTCTTTCAATGTGTGCTGCATTAAATCAATCATTCCATCAATACCATTTTTAAATTCTGCATTACGATGCCTTAAGAGTGGCTGGTATGCCACTCGTGGCCCCCTTATGGATCCCATGCCCAATGTACCACAGGAACAGTGGCGGCTCCTCCGCTAAGGCAGAGGAGCGTGTCCACACTGCTCAAAAGGAAATGTAAAATGATAATAACGTATCGTTATTATCATTCTATTTTTCCTATTGCGTACAGTGGAGGGCAGGGCTGGCCAGAGCAGGGGAGGAGTGGGTTGCACTCCCTAAGTGCACGTGAACTGTTTGGCCAGCCCTCTTGGGCCGGCCAAACAGTTCATGCCCATTTTGTGTGTTATCCACCAGGCTGCATTACACAGCCTAGTGAGGAACATGCAGAGGCTCCCTGGTCCCATTCTGAGCGCCAAACCACGGTGCTCAGACCAATAACAATGCTGCATTTCAGCGTTGTGATTGGCTCAGGGGAGCCTGTTTGCCCGGGTGCCTTCTGCTGCTGGCCGGGACTACAGGAAGAAGGACGATGAAGAGGATGGAGGAGAGGCAGCGGCCGGTCATTACAGGTAAGTCCTTGTCTCTTTTTTTTGTTCTCCCCATCCCTGCCACCCCCATCCGGTAGCAGTCGCTACTGCACAGGAACCAAGCTGCACCTGACTGGAGGGGCCCAAAAGGGTTGAAACTGGTCTTGGGTTGTTTGTGTTCCAGTTCAGAGAGGACATGGTTTAGCAGTTTGGGCTGGATGTTCTTCATGGAGCATGACCACAGCAGATTTGTCTAGGGTTAGGTCTAATCTGAGGCAGCACTGTGGGCTAAACAACTAATGGGTTGGCATGCAGCCATCAATAATTACCAGCGGCTGAGATTAATTCAACCAATCAATCCATTTCTTATTCCATTTTCTCCTGTGTAGGTATACCACAAGAGACCAACTGTTGCAACTGGAACATATGGACTCCAATCATTACCTCTTCCATATAGGACCATCACTATGGATGGATGTATATATTTTGAGGCAATTGTGGGAGACACTCCAAGAATCTATTATTGACCTAACCATTGGAGAAGCATCAGACCCTTCCGATGTATTTTGAATAAGTATGTTCTTTCAATGGCAGTCCACATCAGGGGATAAGGGCAATTTGTCATTGGAGAGGGTAGCTGTGACCATTAGAGCACCTAGTGGTAAGAGTGCATGTGAGTACAACCTCCTGCGTCATGGCCACCTATAGCTTTGAAGATTTAAAGCAATGTCTTTTGCTGGCCCAAATAAAGTCTTTTATTCAATTAGTAATGGTCATCCATATTGACATCAGAAAATGCAGGTGAAACGTTCCCAATGAGTAGATGTAGTGATAGGCCTTCTGAATAACTTGTACCTTTCTCCACAGAGATGACTGCCAAAATGAACCCAGAGCAAAATTGCTGTCAGGTTGTCCATCAGTGGGCGGAGATTATCTGTAACCATATTGACCAGTTGTTAACTAGGACACCTAGGTAATTCAGGTTCCTCGTCAACCATATCAACCTGCGGCCACCTATGGTGTTTCTGGTGGTACCCCGGTATAGGTGAGGGATTTAATTTTTATAACAGATGAAATTATAACCTGAGAACATAGAGAAGGTCTCTATCAAAGAAATCATTGTGGGGACTGAGGCTTCAAGAGTTTTACAAGTGTTAACATGCCACGTAAGTAGAGAAGAATTTTGGAATGCCCTCTTGTGGTGTCTATACCCTTTATCTCATCAGACTGCCTAATCATAGCCGCCAGAGGTTCCCTCGCAAGGAGGAACAGTTGGATGAGAGCGGGTATCCCTGCCTTGTCCCTCTGCAAACAGGGATAGGATGTGATAAGAAACACACACACTCAATTTGTGCATTTGCGTCCTCGTATATCCATCTCACCTTGGCTAGAAAACCAGGGCAAATTCCCTGCACTGTCCAGTGTTCAAAACAGAAATCTCCATTCAGCATGATTAAGCGCATTCTCTGCATCTAGGCAAAGGGCCATTATGTCATTTGGATCGTACTTGACATGCCAACTAATTTTGGATACGAGTCTCAGATGGTTCATGTACAAGTGGCAAGGAACAACTCCCACTTAGTATTTGTGGATCAAGCTCGGGATGACTTTAAAGGCGGTTCACCAGACTTTCTGCCAATATCTTCAGTGTGAAGAGCAGGGCAGGCATCGCAGCTGGCCGTTGCTGAAGATTCACATTGGTGGGAAAACCAAAGAGAGAGTGAGTAATAGTGGGGTACGTCCTTATCCCCAAATCAATAATCAAACAACAATAGGGACGGACCCAACAAGGGAATCTAGGACACTGCAACACAGTGCCAAGGAAATGGGAAGGAAAAATCATTAGGTTTTAAAAAGAACCCTCACCCACCAACCTAGTTGGTGGCATGCTTCATCATTGGGTTCCTACCTGGGCGGCCAAGTGCAGCCCAGGTGTGCTACGATGCCTGAATACAGCGGAGCAGGTGGTTTTTGTGAAGGAAGTGAGAACAAAGTGTACGATAAAAATGCCTCTAGGATCCTCCGTCGAGGTAGAACTACTTTAATCTTGAGGTCCCCGGGCAAGGTTAAAAACGAGAAACGGTGGATACTGATAAGGACTATAATGGTCTTTAGTATCCAGATAGCGGTCTACATGTTTCAGCCTATTCATCAAATTCAAAAGGCTTTCTTCAGGACCAACAGTGCAGTGAGGCCAAATTAGGGTGCCTCGTGAAATATCAGCACACACACTAAGGTGTACTGTGAGTGCAGGGGTGTTGCCGTGCTTATGGTTCACACAGGCATGTATAGGGTCTGGAAAAACAAAACAGAGCATGAAAAACATTCAAATTTAGATCAAACCATTCGTCACTGTGTCCAGTACAACCCACATACCATAACCAAGGGCAAAGGTTGGCCGAATGACCCATCAAATAGATTCCCAGTAATCGACTCAAAAACAAACTCATGTGTATACACTTGGTGCAAGAAAAATATACACAGAGTGAATCACATGCACAAGTCAGATGGCCTCTTATGGAGGCAAAAAAAGGGGCCTCCACCTCCTCCGAATACGGTGTTAAGGAAGGTCCTGTGGTATGTACCAGTAGGCTATATACACTAAGTGCAGATTTTAATTAAACAAAGTGAATAGCATGTATAATCAGCCTCATAATTAAGGCAAAGGGACAAAAACCCTCCGCACCCACCAGTAGCGGGGGGGGGCTCTGCCGGTCCAAACAGAACAGAACTATTGCCCTGTAGAACCAAGAAAACCTTTCAGCCAATGACCAAATCCAGGAAAAAACGAACAGATCTTACTTAGACGTGGCTATATAGCAGTGCTGGGGGCGGACCCCTGTAGTCACACTCTATATCAAAAGAATGAGGTCCGGAGTTAGAACAGGGTTCGAATGGTAGCAATAGTATGAAAAAGGACCTGGGAAAAGGAACGGGAAAGGGACCCCCTCCAGGATATAGCATAGGTAGCTTACTTCGCCAAGGTGGTCCGTCCACTTTTGAACCTATTCTGGTCCAACTCTGGATCCTGGTGGTGCTGAAGCATAGTGGAGTGCCGGTTTTAAAAAAGAGCACCAGCCGGGAAACACCAGGAGTGGCGTAGTGTGCGTCGCGCCTGACGTCATACAGCATGATGACATCAGACGTATATGTGAGGGGAAGACTAGACTGCAACACTACTTGGGAATGCCGTCTGGTTTCAATAATTATAAAATAAAGCTAGTACAGAGTCTACCCTACGGTCACACGATCTATGGATATTGTGCGTGTGTGGCAAGGGTGGCAAAAGAGGCAGATTAACCATAACTGTTTTGAGGAGGTGCCTGCACCTCAAAGTATATGCTGATGACTAGACTGCAACAATACTCGGGCTCCCGCTTTTGTGATTTTTTTCCTAAAACCGATAGTCCAGGCTACTCCTACCTATCTGAAGGATACAAAAGACTTGTTGAGACAACTGGATTCACTTACCTTCAACCCTGAAACCTCCCTCTTGGTCAGCCTTGACATCGAACGTTTATACACTAGCCTCCCCCAAGATGACATAATGAGGGTTTTGCAAACTGCCCTGGACACAACAACATGGGAATATGACACCCCGATGTCCTTCATACTCGATTGTGCCGAGTTGGCATTGAAAGACAACTTTTTTTAATTCAAGGGCGAATTGTTTCTGCAGACCTACGGCACTTCCATGGGCAGCACTTTTGCCTCGAGTGTGGCAGGTCTGTACGTTTTCCAATTCGAGAAAAAATACATCCTCAATTCCGATATGCCATTCAGAGAGAACATCGCTTTTTACAAACGGTACATCAATGATGTTCTCTTGGTCTGGGAAGGACCGGAAGAGACTTTTGTCCCTTTTCTGAACTGGATCAACGATCGTGATCAGAATCTCAAATTCACGCATACTGTGGACAAAAGAAAGATCTCTTTTTTGGATGTTGAAATTGTAGCTGAAAATGGCAAGCTCAGAACAAAAACATACTTCAAACCCACAGCCAGAAACTCCCTTTTGCGGTTCGACAGTTTCCACCAAAGGCCGCTGAGAGAGAACTTGCCCTTCGGCCAGTACCTCCGACTACGGAGGAACTGCAGCAATGTCGAAGATTTCAGAGAGCAAGCACCATCTCTCTCTTCCAAATTGAGGGAACGTGGGTTCCCTGAGAAAATTCTTACGACCCCTAAAAAACGGGCACGTAATCAAAATAGGGATGGCCTTTTGGAAGAGACACCAAGAACTGCCACCAAGATATCACTGACTTGTGTAACCACTTACAGTACCATTTCCAAACTGGTGTCTAAAATCATCAAAAAGCATTGGAGGATTCTGGGAACAGGAAAATTGGATTGGGAGAAACCTTTGTCCTCATACAAAAAAAACGCATAGTCTGAAAGACAGTCTAGTTTCTACATGCCCAAGGTTACAAGAACAACAGACCCACACAGTTCTCAATGCCTGGGGACTAACGAATGTCGCAGGACACTTCCCATGTGGGAATTGTTGCGTGTGCCATCTAACCAAAACAGAAAAATACTCAATCTGGAACCTGGGAAGACATGGCATCTAACAAAACATACTAACTGTAACTCTTGCAATGTGATCTATTTAATCACTTGCCTGTGCGGATTACGCTACATTGGCATGACAAGCAGTAAAATCAAAGTGTGAATCTGTGAGCACAGGAGCAATATTAGATGCAGGCGCAACACCACTAAAATGACTGAACCAACCAATGATCTTCAATGGGTGATCATTGAGCATCTGGACAAAGACCTTACCAACTTACAGAACCGCCTACTTGACAAAGAGCAACGATGTGTCTATCGCTTGGCAATCCACAAGAATGACCTGAATGACAATATCCCCTGGAATACACTTAACATTGGGTAACTCATTGTCCCGTTAAAGTTCAAGAGGTTGTATATCCCGACTGGGCCTGATTAAGCACCAGGGCTTCACTCACCCTAGGCCCAGTGTTACCTATCGGTAGGCTTTACATATAACTTCCGGCCTTGAGGATGCTTTACACTCTGGCGATTCAAAATGAATGTACCTATTCCCTCCAATCTTACATGTCCTGGTCTTTCCATTCTAACTTCCTGGTTTTCCCACACTTCACTGGAAGGGACGTTATCAGCCTATACTTTTAGGTGCAAGCACCACCTCAAAACAGTTGTGGTTAATCGTCTTTTTCTGTGCCACACTGGCCACATACGTACAAAACCCATATATTGTGTGATCGTAGGGTAGACTCAGCATTAGCATTATCAATTTTTTTGACACCCTGACTGCATCCCCGAGTATTGTTGCGGTCTAGTCATTGGCATATACTTTGAGGTGCAGGCACCACCTCAAAACCGTTATGGTTAATCTGCCTCTTTTGCCACCCTTGCCACACACGCACAATATCGATAAATCATGTGACCGTAGGGTAGACTCTGTACTAGCTTTATTTTATAATTTTTGATACCCAGACCGCATTCCCAAGTAGTGTTGCGGTCTAGTCTTCCCCTCACGTATACGTCTGACGTCATCACGCTGCATGACATCAGACGCGACGCACGCTACGCCGCTGCTGGCGTTTCCCAGGCTGGTGCTCTTTTTTAAAACCGGCACTCCACTATGCCTCAGCACCACCGGGATCCCGAGCTAGACCAGAATAGGTTCAAAAGTGGACGGACCACCTTGACAGAGTAAGCTACCTATGCTATGTCCTGGAGGGGTCCCTTTCCCGTTCCTTTTCCCGTGTCCTTTTTCATTCTATTGCTACCATGCAAACCCTGTTCTAATTCCGTACCTCATTCTTTTGATATAGTGTGTGACTACAGGGGTCCGCCCCCAGCAGGGATCGATAGAAATGCTATATAGCCACGTCTAAGTAAGATCTGTTCGTTTTTTCCTGGATTTGGTCTTTGGCTGAAAGGTTTTCTTGGTTCTACAGGGCAATAGTTCTGTTCTGTTTGGACCGACAGAGCCCCCCCCCCGCTACTGGTGGGTGTGGAGTTTTTTTGTCCCTTTGCCTTAATTATGAGGCTGATTATGCATGTTATTCACTTTGTTTAATTAAAATCTGCACTTAGTGTATATATCCTACTGGTACATACCAAAGGACCTTCCTTAACCCCGTATTCAGAAAAGGTGGAGGCCCCGTTTTTCACCTCCATAAGAGGCTATCTCACTTGTGCATGTGATTCACTCTGCCCTTGGTTATGGTATGTGGGTCATACTGGACAGAGTGACAAATGTTTTTTTTCTACATTTGAAAGTTTTTCATGCTCTGTTTTGTTTTTCCAGACCCTATACATGCCGGTGTGAACCGTAGGTACGGCAGCACCCCTTCACTCACAGCACACCTTAGTGTGTGTACTGATATTTCACGAGGCCCCCTAATTTGGCCCCACTGCACTGTTGGTCCTGAAGAAAGCCTTTTGAATTTGATGAATAGGTTGAAACATGGAGACTGCTATCTGGATACTAAAGACCATTATAGTCCTTATCATTATCCACCGTTTCTCATTTTTAACCTTGCTCTGGGACCTCAAGATTAAAGTAGTTCTACCTCGACGGAGGATCCTAGAGGCATTTTTATCTTACACTTTGTTCTTACTTCCTTCACAAAAACTACCCCGCTCCGCTGTAATCAGGCGTCGTAGCACACCTGGGTTGCACTCGGCCGCCCAAGTGGGAACCCAATGATGAAGCATGCCCCCAACTAGGTTTGTGGGTGAGGGTTCTTTTTAAAACCTAATGGTTTTTCCTTCCCATTCCCTTGCCTCTGTGTTGCAGTGTCCTAGATTCCCTTGTTGGGTCCGTCCCTGTTGTTGTTTGATTCACATTAGTATTCACTGTGGGCATTAATTAAGCAAATGTGTCTGTAGCTATTACAAAGAAGTGGGTTCCTGCCTCGCTTTTGTATTAACATTATAATTAAGGCTCCCAGTTTTCCGTTTTTACAGATTTTTACAGATAAATACAGACAGGAAACAATGTGTTTTCCTGTCTGTATTTATTTTTAAAAACAGAAAAATACTGAAAATTGTGCTTCTTGTTAGTGGTTGACCATACTGTCTTTCATGAATTCCAGGCAAAAGCTGAGCAGACAGTCAGAATCGGGACTTACAAAAGAGGATCAAATTTCCTTAAATACAGGCATATGTTAACATGCATTTGTAGTATAACATTAATATGCACTTATGGGTGCATTGTTTCATTATATGTGGCTACTTAATTTGCAAAAACCCAACAGGCATCCATGTATGAGTGCACGTCTAAGAGTTAGATAAATGTGGAAATATACCATTTTACAACTCCATTTATTCTCAAAACACAAAATAAATATGGATAAATAACAATAAGATGGCCATAAAATAAATATGGATGAATACAGACAGAAATATTAAGAAAATAAATACCATAAAACCGGGAGCCCTAATTATAATTGCCTTGTTAAAGTCGACCCCTTGACTCTGCCTCTTTAGATGTGCTACAGGACCAATTACAGCACTGTCTTATTTATTCTGTAAATTCACCAAGGAGATGGTTTTCACTTTGGGGCCTTGCCATATGGCAAGTCTTAGATCACTGCCTCAATCTCTTCCACCCTAATCACTACCTCCAGTAAGGATTTGCCTTTGGGAAACAGTAATAACAATTGCATACCCTTGCATACCCTCTAGGGATGCTCTTTCATCTAGCAGATGCATCTCTGTGGTCCGAGCTATATAGGCATCAAAAGAAATTTCTGAACTTGTTGGGCCTGATTCACAAAGGTAAACTGACACTTTTGAGTAAGTTTACGATTGCTTCCTATTCACAAAGGTATTTTACTAGTAGTATACTTATGACAGTGGAGTCTTCGCACATTAAAAGATAGGATTGTCCTATCTTTTAATGTGCGGAGACTCTTCAGTTGTAAGGACATTACTATTAAAATACTTTGTGAATAGCAAACAATCGTAAACTTACACAAAAGTGTAAGTTTACCTTTGTGATTCATGACCATTATGTGCTTAGGATGTGTGACAAGAGTTTGTGCTTCATTATGATGTATAGCAGGTATGGTGATTTGAGCCTCCTTTTTTTTTAAGCTGAGCCACAAGCATGTGACCCACCTTCTCCCCTTGCTCACAGTGTCGCCTCTAATGTGCAAACTTTCATATTTGTAAGCAAAGTGTTAAGATTTTTTTTTCTTACATTCTAAGTTCTGCCTTAATTCTACAGATGTACTGGATGTATATCTTGGAATCATATACCTAATGTTGCACTCCAGATTGGCCGGCAGAAACGTGTACTTTGTTTTGGCTGCCGCAGAATGTCTCATCATTCTGTCTCTTACCGTCTAATTTCCTGGTGCCCAGAGGGTCATAGATATATACATATATATCTATATATACACACACACATATACATATACATACATATGTATATATACATACATATATATACATACATACATATATATACACATATACATATATAAATATATATATATATATATGTATATTATCTACTGGCGGTCGCCAGTAGATAGTTATAGTTAGGACCTTTATCCATAGGAAATCTGCAACATTCTATTTGAAATAACTCTTGCGACGGTTGACGAATCTTCGCGAAAGCTTCCAACTTGTTGGGGCGCTCCGCTCCTACCCTGAAAGTCTCGGGTTGATTCGTCAAGCGGGGGCCGAGAAAAAAGGGGGGTCCCAAAACGCGTTTTCTCCGTTTTCTCCATGTTAATTCCCATAGGAAATTTTAGCCACGGCTACAGCCCGAACTGCTGAACGGAATTACACCAAATTTTGCAAAAAGGTAGCGCTTGGTTCAGAAAGCGACCTTTTTTTTAAATGGTGTAAATCCGTTCAGTAGTTGCGGAGAAATTCAAAAAATAAGACTGAAAAAATCGATTTCCCATAGGAAATTTTATGCAAGGCTACAGCAAAACTGCTGAACGGAATTACACCGAATTTGGCAAAAAGGTAGTGCTTGGTTCAGAAAGCACCCTTTTAAAAATGGTGTAAATCCGTTCAGTAGTTGCTGAGAAAATCCAAAATAAAAGTTTCGATATTTAGAAGCACAGAGGATCCGCGCACCCTCCCGACCACGAGCTACATGCTAATTGGCTGTCAACACTCCAAACCAGGAAGTGTTGGCAGCCATCTTGTTCCTCGGTAGAACCGAGGGACAAGAAAAGACAAAAACAAGGGCGCAAAACGCAAAAAGGGGGCAGGGTAGAAACACCCTGACCCCCTAGCCCTGCTCAGGGGGTCCTACAAGGACCCCCAGGGCCCCAAAAAAAAAATCGGCAGAAAACGCGCTGGGTGCGCGGATCCTGCCGAGAAAAAAAACGAGCGCGGGCTCCCGCGCTCGTGGTTAATTGCCCCCGGGTGGGCCAAGTCCTGGGGGCATGCGGGGCTTTATTATTAATTATATGGGGGCCTCTAAGGCCCCCCAAGCCCTGGGGACCGCCACCCCCGGGGCTTTAAACAAATGGTGCGGGAGGGCTCTGAGCCCTCCCGCAGCCCTGGGGACCGCCACCCCCAGGGGCTTCTTTTTTAAAATTAAATCACCTGTGTGGGGGGGCACCAGCCCCCCCCACACGCCCGGGACCGCCACCTCCCCGGGCACTAACAAATTTAAAATGGGGGTCCGTTATGGACCCTCGAGCCCCGGGGACCACCACCTCCCCGGGCTTTGCAGATGTGGGGAGGGGGCCGCGCGGCCCCCTCCTGGAGCCATTGATGGCCCTGGGGACCGCCACCCCCAGGGCCGGCTCCTGCAGTGTCCCGGGGTGCTCACCCCCGGGACACTGTAGTTTGCAATGACAGGACGGAGCCTCGCGGCTCCCGTCCTGTCATTGCAAACTGCTTTGCTTCATTGAAGCGAGAGCAGGGAAACCTGCTCTCGCTTCAATGAAGCAAAGCAGATTGCTTTTCCACATGGGGAGCTGCATGTCAGCAGCTCCCCATGTGGAAAAGCAATGCCGGCTCCCGAGGGACGCGGGGAGCCGGCTGGGACCGTGGGGGGATTGGGGACCCCCCCACGGTCCCCAATGGAGAGGGCCAGCCCTGGGGGATGGGGTCCCCGGGGCAAGTAGTGGCCCGGGAGGGGGGCCACGCAACCCCCCTCCCCCCCAAAAATAAATAAATAAATAAATAAAGGCCTGCCCCGGGGGATGGGGTCCCCGGGGCAAAAGGAGGCCTGAGGAGGGGAGCCACGCAGCCCCCTCCTTAAAAAAAATAATAAAAAGAGTGGCCATGCCCCGGGAATGGGGTCCCCGGGGCCGGAATCGGCCACGGGAGGGGGGCCACGCGGCCCACTTCCCGCTTTTTAAAAAAGAAAAAGGGGTAAGGCCCTGGGGGATGGGGTCCCCAGGGCCCAAAAAAGGAAAAAGGAAGGGGGGCCACACAGCCCTCTCTTCGGGAAAAAAAAAACAAAAAAAACGATTGGGCCGCAGGCCCCGCCCCTTCCTTTACCACTCTGCAAACGCGCGCCCTGGCGCGTTTGCAGAGGGGGAACGAATCCCCTTGAATACTGGGGTCCCTGGGGCCAACTAGCCCACCAGGAACCTCCAGTATGCACTAGGCTGCGTTGCAGAGAGGTGCACAGAGGCCACGCCCCTTTTACACCTCTCTGCAACGCAGCTCTGTGGCGCTTACTGGAGGTACCTGGTGGGATAGTTGGACCCCAGGGATCCTCAGGATTCAAGGGGACTTAATCCCCCAACTTAAAACGTGCAACGGGGCGCGTTTGCACAGTGGTGAAGGGAGGGGCGGGCTTCAGGTGACATGTGTGCAAACAGGCCTCGTGGCGCGTTTTAAGATGGGGAATTAAATCCCCTTCAATCCTGAGGGTCCCTGGGGCCAACTAGCCCACCAGGTACCTCCAGTAAGTGCCACGGAGCTGCGTTGCAGAGTGTTGTAAAAAGGGGCGTGGCCTCTGAACACCTCTCTGCAACGCAGCTCTCTGGCGCATACTGGAGGTATCTGGTGGGCCAGTTGGCCCCTAGGGACCCTCGGGATTGAGGAGGAATTAATTCTCCAACTTAAAACGCGCCACAGGGCGTGTTTGCAGACATGTCACCTCAGGCCCCACCCCCTTCCTTCACCATTGTGCAAATATTCCTCTAAAATCAGCCGAACTGCGAATTCCGATTTACTCACCTGTTATCAGGAGAGACCTCAGTGCTGCATCTTTGAGCCCAGTACTGATCCTGAAAAGTAATTTTAACCGTACTTACCAGTAACTTGAATTTCCTTCCATAGGATATCATTGCCTGCTTTTTGCTGAAAAAGTTTCTGTGTCGATTTTTGAAACATACAAATATTCCTCTAAAATCAGCAGAACTACGAATTCCGATTTACTCACCTGTTATCAGGAGAGACCTCAGTGCTGCATCTTTCAGCCCAGTACAGATCCTGAAAAGTAATTCTAACCGTACTTACCAGTAACTTGAATTTCCTTCCATAGGCTAACATTGACTGGTTTCACTTGGAAATTCTTCTAAGTGTTGAGTTTTGGAACTTTATAATATTCCTCTAAAATCAGCTGAACTACGAATTCCGATTTACTCACCTGTTATCAGGAGAGAACCCAGTGCTGCATCTTTTAGCCCAGCACTGACCCTGAAAAGTAATTCTAACCGTACTTACCAGTAACTTGAATTTCCTTCCATAGGCTAACATTGACTGGTTTCACTTGGAAATTCTTCTAAGTGTGGAGTTTTGGAACTTTATAATATTCCTCTAAAATCAGCTGAACTACGAATTCCAATTTACTCACCTGTTATCAGGAGAGAACCCAGTGCTGCATCTTTTAGCCCAGCACTGACCCTGAAAAGTAATTCTAACCGTACTTACCAGTAACTTGAATTTCCTTCCATAGGCTAACATTGACTGGTTTCACTTGGAAATTCTTCTAAGTGTGGAGTTTTGGAACTTTATAATATTCCTCTAAAATCAGCTGAACTACGAATTCCAATTTACTCACCTGTTATCAGGAGAGACCTCAGTGCTGCATCTTTCAGCCCAGTACAGATCCTGAAAAGTAATTCTAACCGTACTTACCAGTAACTTGAATTTCCTTCCATAGGCTAACATTGACTGGTTTCACTTGGAAATTCTTCTAAGTGTGGAGTTTTGGAACTTTATAATATTCCTCTAAAATCAGCCGAACTACGAATTTCGATTTACTCACCTGTTATCAGGAGAGAACCCAGTGCTGCATCTTTTAGCCCAGCACTGACCCTGAAAAGTAATTCTAACCGTACTTACCAGTAACTTGTATTTCCTTCCATAGGAATCCATTGTCTGGTTTTCAGCAGAAAAGTTTCAAAGTGTCGATTTTCACAAACTACAAATATTCCTTAAAAATCGCCTGTATGACTTAAACGCATTCTTTCAACTGTTTACAGGAGATGCACCAGTGCTGGATCCAGGATCCACCACTGAGTAAGAAAAAGTAACGATAACACTACTTACCTGCTAAGTGAATTTCCTCCCATAGGATAACATTGGTGATTCTATGTGAAAAAGTTTCTAAGTGTCAACTTTTAAAATACAATAATATTCCTTAAAAATCACTACTGTAACCAAAACGCTTTTACTCAACTGTTTACAGGAGATGTCCCAGGACTGAATCTAGGATCCAGTCCTGTGGTTAGAAAAGTAATCCATAAAGTAACTAATTGCATTTAACTAGAAATTCACATTGAGCTCAATGTTGCATTATTTGAAATTGTGTTGCCCATTGCAACAACTGTAACTACTGTACTTAAAAGTCTATTGCCTATTTGCAAAGTATTTAAACTAAAGTAATTCATTCTGAGAAAGTATATTTTGTAATGTAATGTATAATGTAATTACAATGTAATTTAAAAAATAAAATATCTATAAATAAATAGTTTAAAAAAATGTAGTAAATCAGTATCAAAAAATAAATATAACAATTAATACATTTAAAAATTGTCATTTACAAAACCTTTGAAATTCACTGAAAAAAACCATAGGTTTCAGACATGTTATAGTTAGGAATTAGCATTTAAGAAACCTTTGAAATTCACTGAAAAAACCAAAGGTTTCAAGCACGTTATAGTTAGAAATTAGCATTTAAAAAACCTTTGAAATTCACTGAAAAAACCATAGGTTTCAGACACGTTATAGTTAGAAATTTACATTTAAAAAACCTTACAAATTCACTGAAAAACCATAGGTTTTAGGGACAGTTATAGTTAGTTGGACATTGCACTCGTACAAAACCCGTGAAATTCCCCCGTTATAGTTAGTTCAGCTAACTATAACTCGCGCCCCGCAATGCACTGCTGATGACGTCACATATTACATATTACATCACTCATGACATGGTCAGTGACATCACTGATGACATCACTGATGACATCTCAAATGGAAATGGAAAGAGCGAAGTGAAAAGTGAGGTCTGAGTAATTCTTCCCAGGCTAGATCGGAAAAACAAATGAGATTGCGTCGTAACAAAGTATTTACAGAGCACAGTACCTTTCCGTGGTGGTGTTAAGGCGCTCACCCACACAGGTAGCCCTGCGGACTAAGTGCTTGAAGCTCAGCCTATGTGGGATGAGGTTTCGTGTCAGGCGATAAGAGCGGTATGGTAAAACGGAACAACATGTTAAATAACATTAAATATATACATTTGAAATATAGCTCATTGTACACCTGCAGATCTACTCCCATTGTGGATATTACTCCTGGAATTACTATACAATTAGGAGTACACGTTCTTACAACAGGGGAGGGACATTAGATATCTTGGAGCAAGGGACATCACTAGAGACAGTTGACTGACTAGAGAACTCCCACCTTCCTAAAATGGACCACCGTACTGCCTTTTTTAACACCATGACTAATCCCCAAATCTCTTCACCTAACCCCGATATACAAGACCGAGTATTAGGTAATTATGGGGCAAGGGACTTAAGAGATTACAGTGCAACTGTTAAGAGGATATATGGGGCAGGTTTAGTCGAACCATTAGTTTACACCGAAGAGGCCGATCTGCAAGTGCACCCAAGCTTGCCCCAAACGGCAAATGACAATTTGGTCGTGATACCCTCTTCCACTAATCTTCGGATCATATCGTGGAATGTAGCAGGCTTGCAAAACAAACTCCTACTTCCACATTGGAACAAACTTATTGAGGAATATGATATTTGTATCCTTCAGGAGACATGGAGTCTTGTATCATTACACAATTAAGGCTATGCCTCCTATTGCATCCCAGCTACTACTATGGGGAGAGGACGTCCCTCAGGGGGTTTGATTGTTTGGGTGAACATTGCCTTAGGCTGACGTATTTCCATTCACCCACTGATAAGTCAAGATATTATGAGATTAACTATTAGGGGCCCAAATGGTGGGGAAACCCTAGATCTGTTTAATGTCTATATCAGAGAAACTAAGGGGGGTAAAAATCGCCCACTGTCACGCTCTTAGAGCAGGCTATATCCAGCTGTTCGCCCGGTAATCACATCTTGGTTGCAGGCGACTTAAACTGCACCTTTGAGCCTTTGAGCTCAGATGATATGCTGGAGTATGATAGGGCCGATGATAAATGGGCAGTTCCCCCACTTAACTTACCACCCATTAAAAAGTGGACTAACCTAGCCATTCAACTTAATGCAATAGCTATAGAGTTTAACCTTAGGGCAACCAACGGCAGAACTCTATCAGACAGACAGGGGGCTAACACCTTCAACAGAGTCAGCTGTCCATCACGAATCGATTATATCCTGTTAGATGTAAATCTGTGGGATGCGACGACTGACATGTTTGTAGGTGCTACATCTGATAGTGATCATAACCCTCTCTGTATGACCATGACAAACCTGTGGGCTCTTCCATCAGACCCTCAGACTAGTAGGGCAGTGACCTGTATTACTAACATCATCCCTTCCAATTGTAAAAGACATCTAAAATGGGACAAGGTAGCTCTAGAGGATTCAAATCTATTGGCTATTCGCAAGACCCTATTCGAGAAAACAGCAGAACTTCGGGCTGCGGTCTCAGATATATCTGAACGCGATATTGTCTCTGTTGTCCATTCTGGTACCGTAGAGATACTAAGCACTTACTTTCAGGCCCCACGCAAGAATAACATCTTGCGTGCTTGCAAAAAAAAAAACAGCACCCATGGTATACTAAAGACTGCAAGTTCAAAAGACAATCTTTGACTTTAGCAATTAGAACTAAAAATTGCTCCATGGTTAAAACGGCTAGGAAGAACTATAAGATTGCTTTACACAAAGCGAAGATTGAGTGGGATGAACATTATTGGCAGGAGCTGAAGGACGCAAGTCAGGGAAAGAATAAGAACCTCTTCTGGTCCTTAGTGAGCCGGGGGAAATAATAGGGACTTAGCCATTATGCCTAATCATATCACCTGCCATGAATGGCAGGATCACTTTGGGAAATTATATTCCGCTTTAGAGGACGGAATTCTGGAGGAGCCATGCGGCACCACAGACATCCCTCCTATAGGGAATATTAGTGATCCCTTTTCGCGGGATGAAATAGAGCCTGCGATTTTGAAATTAGTCCCCGCTAAAGCCCCAAGACCAGATGGTCTGCCAGGAGATTTATTTTTGTTTGGCCCTAAAGGGTGGTCAGGTTATTTTCAGTTATTTTTTAATGCCATAGCAGCCGGATGTCCTGTTCCAGAGTCCTGGAAAGGCGCTGTAGTAGTTCCTATTCACAAAAAAGGGGATAAGGAACATCCAGGTAACTATAGGCCTCTAAGCCTGACCGATGTAATGCAAAAGGTACTAGGTAGGGTCCTCCTGCAGAGAATTCAATTATGGTCTGAAGAGGAAGACATCCTCTCACAATATCAGGCGGGTTTTAGGGCCAGCACCGGGACGATCGACCAGGTTTTTAGATTAATGCTTATTTATTGGAAAGTTGTTTTAATTGGAAAAGGCAGCCTTTACCTGGCATTTATTGATTTAAAAACAGCGTTTGATCTGGTACCCAGGGATAAACTGTGGCAGATTTTAAAAGATATGGGCATTCCACCACTAATTTTGAATTTATTAATCCGTCTCCATGAGGGGAACTATGCTCAGGTGAGATGGGGTAATCAAGGACAGTTGACAGAACAGATTCCTGTTGGAAGGGGAGTCCGCCAGGGTTGTGTCATGGCTCCCACCTTGTTCTCCTTGTATGTGAACGGGGTGGTGAAGTTTTTGCAAGAAGATCCAGCTGATGCCCCAATTCTTGTGGGCGACAAAGTGCCAACGCTTCTGTTCGCCGATGACACCCTGTTGATGGCAAAAACTCCAGCTGGGCTGCAAAAGTTAATTAATAGAAATCAATCCTTTTGTAAGGTACGGGGCTTAGTAATTAATACCACAAAGACAAAGCTCATGGCATTTAACCCCCACAAATCTTTTAGGAAAAATTTTACACTGAATGGTATCCCCCTGGATAGAGTTGAGAACTTCGAATATCTTGGTATACGACTCTCCGACAAAATGCACTGGAGGCCCCATTTAGCCAAAATGCTTTTGAATCATAAACGCGTGACCGGGCACTTAGCAAAGAACATCGCTCCTCGTATAGCAGGCCAGTCGCCCCGGCGCTCGTAGTCTATGAAGCAAGTAGCTGTTAGCTCGGCCCTGTATGGTGCCGAGCTATGGGGGTTCGAAAATGTGGATGAGTTAATGAGGTCAGAGCACACATTTTTGAGGGACTTTGTTATGCTCCCCGTAATACCCCACTGATACCTCTAATGTATGATATGGGTAGGCGACCGCTTAGAGCAAATTGCTAGGCTACGCCCACTGCTTTTTTGGGCTCGCCTAAGGCATACTGAAGAGCTCACCAATTACGCCTTAGCTCTAACGGAGGTGATGGAATTGGATGTGGACCACAGGGTCAAGTGGATAACATATGTGAAGAAACCTTGATGCAACTTGGCCTCAAAGAATCATGGGATACCCAAATTCCCCCTAGCAAGATGGAACTTAAGCGCTACTATTGGGATTGGTTTGACAGCCAGGAGCTCAGTAAGCCAAATAAGGGGAGACTGACAGAGGAGTATTTTATGTTTAAACAAGTGAGAAGTTAGAGCCCTACCTAGACGTGATCCAGGTCCCACGAGATAGGACCCTGTATATTCAGTTTAGGTTTGGCACGCTCCCTGTTAATACCCAAATGGCAAAGTGGCGCGCAGCCGAGAATATAACAGAGAGTTGCCCCTGCTGTGGAGCCCTGGTCGAGTGTGTTGCTCATGTCCTGTTTGCTTGTCCTGCTTACAACAAAGCAAGGACTAAATGGTTAAAACCAATATGCAGTAATATGGGCACCCGCGATCACCGATTTGCTCTGCGCATCTTAACATCTGACCCTAGCGTCTTATTCTCATGTGGAATGGCTAAGATCTTAGGGCAAGCCTGGCTATTGAGAACCAAAGCCCTACGGGGCGTGACTTCAACTTAGGTAACTAAGACCCCAGTTAATAAGATGAGCTATGTGACTGGTATAAAAATCGTAGTATACACTTGGTTGCGCTATAATCTCTGTATATCGTCTTATGATGTATATAGCACTAGCACTTTATGTATTGACTTTTCTGTTGGTTGAGGCCCTTCTTATCTTTTTTTCTTTCATACTTTTATCATAATTATTGAACATCTGGGGTGGAATGCATTGGTGGAAAGCAAAATGTACATATTTTTATTAGACTAATGACTTTTTAGCTGAAACCTGTTTTAAAGTGTTTTATTTTTAGACGTCGCTCATAATGCCATATCAAGATATTTTAATTGGATCTCTGTATTTTAAGATTTTCTGTTCTATTGAACATATATTCTTTTACTGTACAAATGTCAAATAATGCTTTTATGATACATGTTGTCGAATAAAGCTATTTGAACTGAACTGAACATCATTTACACGACTGTAGAGCTTTCACTAACACCTTTGAAATGTAAACACTGCTTTAAAATAAAAAGTGCGTGATCGTGCAGCCGAAAGTGGGGGAATAGGCAACACATTTCTTTGAACAAGACTCTGTTTTACTGTACTCATTATACCTTACTTTCTTTTCGATCACATTCCAAACATAGGGCTCCAAGCTTAAGAGCTAAAGAAAGGCTTACAAGATTAGTACACGCATATTTGTGCCTACACCTGGCTGCAAAATGGCAGTTTTTGTGCAGTCTACATTGCACATGAAACACATGATTTTTTATCATGTTTATTGTGCATTGTCAGAGCGCACTGTACAAAGCAAGAGCCTTAAAGCTGTGAGGCATCCCTTACAAAGAATTGGCACAAACAAACCAAATAAAGATCGGAGAGCAATTTGAGGGGATCGTGGTAAGCCACATAACTGGGAGCTACCCCTTAGGCTGTTCCATTTCTAAGATTGCTGTCAAAGTGCCCATGTTCAGAATTAAACATTTGTATATTAAACATAGTTCGTCTTTGAAAAAGTGCCCTCATGCCAGTCTGTACCACAGCAAACACGAAAAAGCACATATACATTACTGGTAAGAAATTAAATTGTGAATTGTGCAAAGAACAGAACCTGTACATATGCAGAATAGCCTACAAAACGTGGACAGTAATAGCAGTACTCGATGAAAAGAAACCTTACTAACAGTACAACAAAAATGTACAAGAAGGTCAACACAAGGGCCATTTTTCTATTGTTGATTGTTGGTAGCACTGCCACAATAAAAGGCCATTTTATTATTGTTAGCTATATTGATGCTGTTGCTTTGCTGCTTTTCTCCAGCAAGTACATATATTTTTAAGTGCATTACATCGTTTATCACTAGTTTCAAATCTCCAGTTACGACTGACTTTAGCTGTCTTAATTATACCTGAACTGACAATCTGTAGCCACCTACCAGTGCACAACAGACAGAGGACAAAGAGCGAGCGGTCATACTTTCGAATTATAATTTAAATTAATTGGCCAATTATGAAAAACAACTATAAAACTGACATATCTGAGAAAGAAAAACGCAATTTTCGGAAACCTGAACTTGTCTCAGCCTTATATTAATCATAAAACATACCAACTTTAAGGGGAAGCATACTTTTGATTGAATTGTACACCAGTAAATGTTGAATATTTAGGGACACAGTAAAATAATAGAGTACTTACACGTGAGGCTGAGTCCACAGGCATGCGCCGTGCCATCCACTAACAACATGCCCCTATGCCACACATACAGCACTGGCACCTCTGTACCTCTCTGCACTGCCAGACCTCTTATGAATGACGAGGCACACAATCACCTACTCGTGAAACTAACAGCTGTCACTGAATGCAAGTGGGCACATGATGTCATGTAGGCAATGACTAACTACCCATCTCATGCACTCAAAGTTCAGAACCAGCCATCATCCCTACACGAATAACCATGACCAGGTCAGGACAAGTATGCTAGCGTGAAGGTGGTGCCAGGAGCCCACAAAACGAAGAGAGCTGTTAATACACGCAGAGTGAGTAACAGGTATACAGACCTGAACTCAGTTTGTCTTAAGGGAGTTTTACAAGTATTAATAATGTGCACTAGGAGTTATGCATATAGAGGTGTACATTCACTGCATGATGTACCATTCACTGCAAAATATATTAGCTTCACAGTGCAGTTAGTAATGGTTAATGAAGCAATATGACATTTCGCTAGTCTGACCGCTTGTACCCTTTTAAATTTGGTCAGTGGTGCCTGAAGGGTTAAGTGCATGTTGAAAATCACAGGGCACTGTCCACCTATTATAAGCCCAGGCCACATTACAGATTTGGTGCACTGCCCCACACGGTCCTGCGTTAGCCACTTAAGTCTGTCAGCCAGATGCAGACCGGGTCAGTGCACCCTATCAAATCACATGCACTGTTCCCAGGACAGGCGCGAACCTATGTCTGCTATGGAAAGAGCATTTTAGTAAAAGATAAAGCAGAAGTTTGAAGCAGCTGATCCACCTTTCACTGTGCAAACCCTAACCCGGCCTGTGTGAAATGGAGGTGGAGACCCCCCTGCAGGCAGGTCCATGGAGTGACTGTACCGGCGCCCAGGAGGCGCACTCACTGTGTGTCACCTGGTGGCCTCTTTGCCTGTCTGTAATAAGGCAGAGACACAAAGGCAAAACGATTCTATTATCGCATGGGGTGCCCCCCATGCAAAGGAGGGAACACCCTCTTGAGATCGTGGCAGTGTACATTTAGCACCAGCGTATTACAGAAGGGGATATCACTCAAATTACTTTCATATTTCACTATACTAATTCACCACTAATCCTTCATGGGTTCCGGAGTAGCGTGCTACTCGCCGAAAAAGCACTTCGAAGAGTTGTCAGGGGTACTAAGCGCTATATAAATGCAATTACAGTACAATACAATATAAGCATCTACAGTCCCTTCTGTAATAGCAAAATGCCTCAGGTGCATAAAAGAGGACACGCCTGTTCTGTCAATGGGGCATTTTTGGTAATCCCACCCCTGGTTTCACCTATGTAGTTTCTCATTCACAGGCAGAAAGTCAACGCCCTCTTCGAATGTCCACAAATTACATTTATTTAGCATCCCCCAAACAGGTAAACTTAAGGTGGGGTGGGGCTGCTCTGCTCCAATTTCCCATCCACATACCAAGATGGCTTAGGTCCAGTGGTGTGCCTGCTCACTGGGCAGTAGCAGAGAGGCATTACAGCTGCCCGCACTCTAATGATTACTCAGCGTATTTTAGAACACATCTGCTTATTTAATCCCTGGTCCAAAACAAACTGAACAAAGTAGACAAGTGCTACAAAACGACACAAGGAGCAGTGGCATGCTATGCACACTCATGTCAAGTAAGTATAACTATAGATGAGCACTGGCAGAGCTTCCAGTCTGTGCGTAGTTCTCTATTGCACTAGTCTATAACTATGGCTGTCACAGATCCAGCGAAGCCCCATTTAAACCACACCTGTGAACAATTGTACGGGAGCCCAACCAGGGGAGTAATACAGGCCCCTGCAGTGCAGGGGGGGGGGTCTCCAACCCTTCACGGGCCCCCAATCAGCCCAAAGCATACATTTGTCAAATATTGGGGGCTCTGAAACCCTTTTCACATTCTGTAGGGGGGCATCATGTTGTCTTATGCCACTGGGACCAACCCCTTGGGCTATGATGAGGTAAAGCTGGAAGGCCACCAATTAAAACAAGCATTGGCAAAGCCAATAGGTCTCGCCTTTGGGATCTTATAATTTTTTAGAAATGTAACAGTTGTTGTTTTTGCACTAAGGATTTTGTTTTGGATAATTAAACATTTTTTTGCTTTTATTGTATATGGAAATAAGTTTTGTAGCAGTTTGGCTTATCCCTGAGTTAATGTGTAAAGCGTTTGCGCAATACGTACATAGCAACACCATACCAGGCACCCCATAAAAGGAACTCGATACAAGGTTATATGAAGAATAGCCTTTGTATTTTTATAAAACATATTAGAACAGAGGGAAATGCGAAAATGAGCTTCAATTAGATAAAGTATATTACTTGTGGACGAGGCTGGCTTTGGGGAAATAGCACGTGAGTTCAAAATGCAAAAGGCCCGCGCTATATTTATTTTTTAATAACAAGCCGGAAATGTTTGTTTAAGAAAGAAAAAGTTTCTAAATCGTGTACAAGGCTGGCTTTGGTGAGAGAGCACGTAAGTTAAAAATGCAAAAGGGCTGCGCTCTATTTATTTCACAATTATGACTAAAAAGTGTATCAATTATGGACGACGCTGGCTTGAAAAAGTGTATAAATCGTGTACGAGGCTGACTTTGGTGAGAGAGCACGTCAGTTGAAAATGCCAAAGGGCCGCGCTCACACGCCACACGCGTGCTTGTAAAAGTAAAACAAAATCACACTGCTGGCACTGCAATGATGTGTTTGCTGGGGCCGCGCTATATTTATTTAACAATTATGTGCCGTAGATGTTTGTTTAATGACAAAAAAGTGTATCAATTGTGGACGACGCTGGCTTGAAAAAGTGTATAAACCGTGTACGAGCCTGGCTTTGGTGAGACAACACGTAATTTGAAAATGCAAAAGGGCCGCGCTCAATTTATTTCACAATTATGCACCGGAGATGTTTGTTTAATGCCTAAAAAGTGTATCAATTGTGGACAAGGCTGGCTTTGAGAGAGAGCACGTGAGTTCAAAATGCTAATGGGCCGCGCTCTATTTATTTAATAATAACGCTACCGAAATGTTTGTTTAATAACGCAAAAGTGTACAAATTGTGTACGAGACTGGCTTTGGTGAGAGAGCACGTCAGTTGAAAATGCCAAAGGGCCGCGCTCACACGCCACATGCGTGCTTGTAAAAGTAAAACAAAATTACACTGCTGGCACTGCAATGATGTGTAGGCTGGGGCTGCGCTCTATTTATTTAACAATTATGCGCCGTAGATGTTTGTTTAATTACTAAAAAGTGTATCAATTGTGGACGACGCTGGCTTGAAAAAGTGTATAAACCGTGTACGAGGCTGGCTTTGGTGAGAGAGCACGTAAGTTGAAAATGCAAAAGGGCCGCGCTCTATTTATTTCACAATTATGCGCCGGAGATGTTTGTTTAATGCCTAAAAAGTGTATCAATTGTGGACAAGGCTGGCTTTGAGACAGAGCACGGGAGTTCAAAATGCTAAAGGGCCGCGCTCTATTTATATAATAATAACGCTCCCGAAATGTTTGTTTAATAACGCAAAAGTGTACACATTGTGTACGAGACTGGCTTTGGTGAGAGAGCACGTCAGTTGAAAATGCCAAAGGGCCGCGCTCTATTTATTTCACAATTATGCGCAGTAGATGTTTGTTTAATGACTAAAAAGTGTATCAATTGTGGACGACGCTGGCTTTGAGAGAGAGCACACAAGTTCAAAATGCTAAAGGGCCGCTAATAATAACGCGACGCAGGTGTGTGTTTAATAATGAAAAAGTGTATAAATCGCAAAACAAGGAGGCACGTCTGGCGAGTGGTGTGCGATGTGCGCGCGGAGGCACGTCTGGCGAGTGGTGTGCGATGTGCGTGCGCTGTAAGGGTGCCCGCGAGCGATACGCTTAATGAGCCATGACAAGAGTGGAAAGCCAGATGGCGCCTGTGCACGTAACTGTGCGCGTAACCGCAAGCTTTAGACCACAAGCAAAAGCGTGTGGTCAGCTTTTTGAAGCCCCCTTACTAAAAGTCTTGCCAGAGCAGCGCATGCGCTGCCTGAGGCGAGACCTAAAAAAGATCGTTTCCGAGATCTAAAGTTCATTTGGCGAGGCCCTGCCATTAAAACCCCTCCCAGCAGACTCTGTGCTCCAAGATTTGGCCTGGGGAACTGACAGCAGGGTGTGGCTAAAGGATCAAGGAGCACACAGATCTTATATTTCTGGTCTTTTGCATTTTTTACTATATGTGCTATTCTTTTAATGTCAATCTAAACCAAACTTTATCTAGAGCTTTTATTTCAATTAATTGTATTGTCTTTTTGTCTCTCTAATTCCAATCCTGTAGTGTCAATGGAGCCTGGACTCTATGAGGATCAATGTCCTTCAGCTAGGAATGAGCCTTAGTGACCCCATGATTTAAAAAGCATTAATGTCCTCAGGCATTAATGGCACCGCACCCTGATTATAAATAAGCCCAGTCACTGAGGGTCCCGAATTGCCCTTGACAATACAAAACATTAATGGGCAACGACTGTAAGGAGTATATTAATGAGCCTAAATGGCTCCATGATGTAATATAGCATTACAGTGCACTGCTGTGAGCTATAATTGTTATGTTAAATGTTAAAATTCATTTTTTAGCGCGCACGTTCACCAAACGGTTTCTTGGCGCTACAGGCAGAACGGAGGCCATTCCAAACAGTGAGTGGGTATCAATTATAAGCGTGGGAGAAGAGCCAGGTTTTGAGTAGTTTCCTAAATTGAGCATAGGAATCCGCCATGCGCAGATAGAGGGGGAGGGCGTTCCAAAATTGAGGGGCCAGGAACGTGTATCTAAGGCCACCATGTTTCTTCCATTTAAAAGAATGGGAGACCAGCAGGTTCTTATTGGAAGAGCATAGATCGCGAGAGGGGAGATACCGCTGAATGTTTAGAGCAATAAAGGCGGGACCACGTCCTGACAGGGCTTTGTGGATGGTGCAGCCGAGTTTAAACAGGCATCGTTGGGGTATGGGGAGCCAGTGGAGACTTTTCAGCAGTGGTTTCACATGGGAGTGCTTAGGCTGTCCAAGAATGAGTCTGGCTGCCTGGTTCTGGACCCGTTGTAGACGATGGACTTGGTACGCAGGTATACCAATGTACAGGGAATTGGCGTAGTCAATACGCGAGATAACCAGGGTGAGAACCACTTGGGTCAGGGCTTCGGTGGAAAGGAATCTGCTGATTTTTCGGATTCTGTGAAGATGGAAAAAGCATGCTGAAACCACTGAACTGACCTGGGTCTTCATGGTAAGATCATCGCTGATCATGATTCCCAGGCTTTTTACTGACGAGACCGGGACTGGGGGACTCCTAGAGATGGTGGCCAAATGCAGGAGCTCCATGGGTTAGCCAAGCCACCAGTGAGAATTAACTCAGTTTTGTCAGGGTTTAGTCTGAGTTGGTTAGCATTCATCCAATCCCTGATGAAAATCATTATGGATTGAAAGTTTGTGGTAGATGCAGCTGATGGGTCGATGTTAAAGATCAGCTGGAGGTCGTCGGCATAGTTATACACAACAACCTTTCTCTTGCGCAGAGCTGAGATCAGAGGAAGAATATACAGGTTAAAGAGTAGAGGTGAAAGGGAGGAGCCCTGTGGGACCCCACAGGTCAGATTCATTTGTTCTGCCCTAAAGCCAGCAAGGCGGACATATTGGGAGCGATTGCTCAAAAAGGAGGCAATCCATTTCAGAGGCAGACCCTGGAGCCCAGCGCTGCCGACACGGTCGGCCAAAAGCTGGTGGTCGACCGTGTCAAAGGCAGCCGACAAGTCAAGGAGCACCAGGGCCTGGGTGGTGCCCTGGTCCGCCCCCTTTCTTAGTTCGTCCAGTACGGCCAGGACAACGGTTTCAGTGGAATGTTCAGGTCGGAACCCTGCTTGGTGAGGGTCCAGATAGTGAGTCTGCTCTACAAAGGAGCTAAGACTATTGGCAACATGGGCTTCCATGACCTTGCTCAAGTAAGGTAGCAGAGAGATGGGGCGATAGTTGCCAGGTACCTGTGGATCCAAGCTAGGTTTTTTAAGGACAGGAACGACTTCAGCCATCTTGAATAGATCTGGGACAATCCCTTGAGTGAGGGAGTTGTTGATGAGCGATAAAGGGGATCCGGACAGCGTAGGAAAACTTCATAGAGAATATGAGGGGACAGCTGTCCAGAGGAGAACCAGAACTAACTTTCTTAAGTAGGCCAAAGAAAGCTTCCTTAGTAACAAGGGGAAAGTGATCCAAAGAGGCAGTATTTGTGTCGCAGCATAGATAAGGCAGAGGATCAATAAGTTTAGGAATACTAGACTTAATTGTATCAATTTTCTCAATGAAAAAGTGATTGAGTGAGTCACACAGAGATTGAGAGGGGAGTGGGTTTTGCAATTACTCGGTCTAGTTTAGAAAGTTCGTCCACTATTGAAAAGATTTCTTTAGCTTTGTTAGCTGAGTTTAGTATTTTGGACGAGAAGTACTCAGCCTTGGTCTGTAGAATCAGTATTTTATAATCTTTAAAAAGGGACATAAAAATGACTTTAAGATTAGGGCAGTAATTACGTCGCCACTTGCGTTCCGCTTGCCTCAAGGTTAGTTTCTTTGCCTTTAACTCTGTTGAGAACCAGCGTTGTGCATCATGGGGCCTCTTTATTTTCACTTTCTTCACAGGTGCTAAGCTATCTCTAGCCTTATCCAACCACGTGTTGATATTTGCCGCTTGAGAAGGAAGGGACTCCTCCAGGACAGAAGGGGCCAAGGCAATTAGCGAGGAACAAAAGTCCTCCATATCCACTCTACTCCAGTTTCTGGCTAAAAAATTGCCTGAAGGAGGGATGGTATCGGGATGGACAGAGGGAATGAAAAAGGTGACCAGGTGGTGGTCAGACCATGTACACGGGGCCACTTGTAGACGGGAAATGTCCAAGTTGGCACTCCAGACCTGGTCTAAAGTATGCCCTTTGACATGAGTGGCAACCTTTATGTGTTGACTACAATTCAGTCCCATTAAAAGTTCTGTAAATTCGAGAGAACAGGGGCTTTCATGTACATCATTGGGCCAGTAGTTGATGTCCCCCACGAATAAAATTCGAGAGTTATTGACCACTAATTCGGCTATCCTGTCAGCCACCAACTGAGGAAAAGTGGGCATATGAGATGGAGGTCTGTAGAGTACAACACAGATGAATGAGAGGTTATGGGATTCAAATTTTAATGAGAGGCTATCGACTAGGGGGATGCCTAAAGAGGCCACAAGGGTGAATTTGTGTATCTTGTTGATAATAGCTGCCACTCCTCCTCCAGCCTTCCCCGCAGGCCGGTCTGCCTGAAGAATGTGGTAATTATCGGGAAGTGTTAAAGGCCCTACACCCTAGTTATAGGACCTTGCCTCAGGCAAGAGCCTATACCGATGGAGAGGACCTTTAACAACTAGGATAGCCAGAGGCAGAAGAGCTATAATTAGAGCACCTAATTTCTTTTTTTATGACCGTTAGCTGCCAATATGGCAAATAGACATCCGGGCTGTTGCACTGTTTTTATAAAACCTCAAATGAATTAGGGTGATAATGGACCACATCAGCTGCCTTGATGTTCATTTTCCCATATCATTTTATGGGACATTTCACCAACGACCTAGCAAGGCCCAGGCAGTTTATTCTTTACACCTCATCCTGTGGAAAGCCCTTGGTGCATTTGTATCCCCCCGTCACGGCTAGGACAGGAGGGGTTGGATAAGGGCCTCTTTCTTTTGTCATCTCTCTCTGAGATCTGCAAAAGTAGGTAGACCTAGGGCCCATCCACTCATGCATAACGCAGAGTGGTATGTTTTTAAGGCTTAAACAACTTTTCAACTTATATGAGCTGTTTATCCAGCTCTGATTTGTGAACATTTGAATGTTCATGATCACAAAAGGAGGAAACAATGCTTTTACCTGGAATTGTTTCAAAGGTAGTCTCACATTGTGATGCTCATAAACATAACAATCAATCAATCAATCAATCAAACAGGACTTGTAAAGCGCGGCTAATCACCCGTGAGGGTGTCCTGGCGCTGTGAACCATGTGGCTGAGGAGTAGGTGGGGGGAATTCAGTTGAACAGCCAGGTCTTGAGTCCTTTCCTGAATTCCAGCAGACATGGTGTGGTTCAGAGGTGAAGGGGGGAAGTCATTCCAGGACTTTGCTGCGTGATAGGAGAAGGAGCATCCTCCACTGTTGCTTCTGCAGATGTGGGGGGTGTGAGCGAGGGAGAGGGAGGCGGAGCGCAGGAGTCTGGTGGGTTGGCGGAAGCTCAGGCGGTGGTTGATGTATGGTGGTACTTGGTTGTGTAGGGCTTTGTAGGTGTGGTTCAGCATCTTGAATTTACTTTTCTTCTGAATGGGCAGCTGGTATAGCTTCCTGAGGTGAGGGATGATGTGGGTTAGTCTGGGGAGGTTGAGTGCACTGTGATTCCTACATAGAGAGCGTCACCGTAGTCCAGCCAGCTGGTGACTAGGGCTTGAGTAACGGTTCTTCTTGTTTTGATGGGGAGCTATTTGAAGATTTTATGGAGCATGCGAAGGGTGAGGAAGCAGTCGGAGGAAACTGCATTGATATGGTTTTTAATGGTGGGCTTGCTGTCCAGAATGATGCCAAGGTGCGGGCATGGCCCGTCGGAGTTGATGAGGGTCCTAGTTTGGAGGGCCACCAGAAGTCATTCCACGATGAGGAGTTATTCCAGAAGATTAGCAATTCTGTTTTGTCTGTGTTGAGTTTTAGGCAGTTGTCTTTCATCCAGTTTGAGATGCTAGTCATGCATCTGTGGAAGTTGGCAATGGTGGTGGAGGGTCTTCCGACAGTGAGAGGATGAGCTGGGTGTCGTTTGCATGGGATATGATGTTAAGTCTGTGTGTTCTGACGATGTTGGCCAAGGGAGTCATGTAGGTGTTAAACAGAGTGGGGCTGAAGGACTAGCCTTGAGGGACACCGCAGATGATGTTCTTGGGTTCGGCGGTGAAAGGATGAAGGCGAACTCTCTGGGTTCTTCTGGTGAGGAAGGAGGCAATCCACTTGAGGGCGTTTCCTTGGATTCCAATGTAGTGGAGTCTCTTGATGACGGTGCTGTGGGATACAGCTGAGGAGGATCAGGGCTGCTGTTTCTCCCCGGTCAAGGAGGGTTCTGATGTCATCGGTGGCAGTGATTAGGGCGGTTTTGGTGCTGTGGTTGGTGCAGAATCCGGATTGAGAGGTGTCCCGAAGACTGTTGTTCTCCAGGTGCTCCGTGAGTTGACGGTTAATGGCCTTTTCAAGGATGGGAAGGGGAGCAGAGAAATGAGACGGTACTTCTTGAGGTTGCCTGGGTCGGCAGTTTGTTTCTTGAGAAGGGGCTTGATCTCAGTTTGTTTCCATTTTTCGGGGAATCTGGCCATGGTGATGGAAGTGTTGAGGATGGCGGTGAGTTTGTTGCTGATTATCTTGCTTCTGAGGTTGAAGATATGTTGGGGGCAGGAGTTTGAGGGTGCTCCAAAATGGATGGATTTCATGATGGCGGTGGTGTTTTGCGTGGTGAGCTGGTCCCAGGTGGAGAGCAGGTGGTCGTGGTTTGCGCTTGTGGGAACCAGGAGGTTGAGAGTGTTGCCGGCAGTGGGTTACGGTACGAAGTTTTTGTAGATGGTGGCAATTTTGTCATGGAAGAAATCTACAAGGGTGTCGCAGAGTTCCTAGGAGGGGGTGATGATGTTTTCGGAGGCTGAGGGGTTGGAGAACTCTCTAGAGATGTTGAAGAGTTCTTTGCTGTGGTTGGAGCTGGCTTCGATGTGGTCGGCGAGGGCGTTCTTTTTTGTTTTTTTCAGGAGCAGTTGGTATTGGTTGAGGGATGTCTTGAAAGTGCCTCAGTCTGGTTGAGCCAGGTTTTGGTGAGGAAGATGACATCAGAGACTTTGGAGCTGATGGGTCCTAGCACCTCAACACTGAAGATCATGAGGTGCTACAGGAATGCAGGTGAAATGCTGGGCTCAGGTGATCTGGAGAATGAAGAGCTGGAGTCTGAAGAGCTACAGCCTGGAGAGATGCTGCAGCATCCTGTTCATAAGTCTCAAAAGCAAGCAGAGAGATCCAGACCTGGTGTGGCTTTTATACCGGAATGGAGTCAAACTCTACATGACTGCCGAATCTGGTTTTTCATAGCTAAAGCAGGGTTGAAATTCATTAGCTCAGTGTCCATACAACAACCTGCTTATTTTAATATTCTGGCAGTCCAGATTTGTGCATTGCTCAGGAGGCCCCTATATCAAGTCTCCTGGCATGTGCTCTCCCTCTTTATGCCATGTTGCTTGAGTGGGGCCCATCCAAAGAGACACTCCTTTTAAAGTGGGTGACTATGTTCCCATGACCTGACCTTGGCACTAATAATGACTGATGAGAACTGATTATACTATGGTTCAGGCCTTTTTACCTGAGCTTTCTGGCACTCTTTGGTAAACTGTGTAGCAAATATGTATAGCATGTATAAAAGTGCTTGAGAACCTGTTGGTTGGGATGTGCATTGGGGTCACTTTCTCTATATAGGGAACCCCTAGGGTTATAGGTTGCTCCATAAGGTTAGTGGTAGGGGGAGAGGTGTGGCGCAGCGGCCAGGGCAGCTGACTCCGGAGCGCAGGGCTCACGGTTCAATCCCTGGCACCGGCGGCAGCTCAGCTCAGCACCCTGTGACTCTGGGCAATAACTCACTAAGGGGCATATTATCAACGGCCAGCGATAATTATCGCTGGCCGTGCTTAGCGATAGATTTCTTATCGCTGGCTATCTCTGGAAATTATCGCCCTGGTAGCGCGTTATTAACAACACGCTTCTCCAGGGCGATAAAAATTCCAGAGATAGCGAGGTTATCGCCGTTTTGCAGGGAACATCGCTGGTTTTCCAGCGATGTTCCCTGCAAAGCGGCGTACTAACGCTTGCTGATACGACTACTGTGGTCGTATCAGCAGATTCCACCCCTATGTTAGGGATGGCTAAGTCGGGATTATAGCAGACGTTAGATTTTGGCAAAACGGCCGTTTTCGCCAAAATCTAACGTCTGCTATAATCTTGTGGCTGCCTTGTAAATATCGCGATGTGCACATCGGCGATATTTACAACGTAGCCCATCTGGGGTACGCCCAGTAACGCCCACTTTGCATCTCATTAGAGATGCAAGGATGGGCGTTGGGGGAAAGGGCGATAGTGCAGGGATTCACGCGATAGCGTGACCTTGCAGATTAGGCGATAGAATTATCGCCGCTTTCCGTCCGAAAACGGACGCTAAAGCGGCAATAATTGACTATCGCCTGGTTGTTAATATGCCCCTTAATCTTCCCAACGGCCCCCAGCGCCTTGAGACCCTTAGGGGTGAGTAGTTCGTGCTTCACAAATACCGGATTTGGCAGTGAGAGAGTGCTGTCTCCCCAATCCACGCATGCTCCCCTGAACTGCTTCTGTCAGTTCTCACCTCCCTATGGAATGATTTGCTAATCCAGTTTCACAGCCTGGCACCAATAACTACCTTGAAAGAAAGAGAAGGACAGACCAGTTCTAGCAGACAACTGTGTGACCTGTCTTGAATAACACCGGCCCAAAGAAATTACCAAAAAGCAAGGGCACCATACACAACACTTGCAGTGAAGAGCGGCTTCCTGCCCTACCTCCCTATCCTGTGTGCTGTGAAAAGAACTGAGTTGGCATACGCAAAAGCAGGAGAACATCTTCTCCCAAAACTGGTTGCCATAGAGATGTTGAGGACTGAAAGGAAAATGTTCATTCGTGGTTGCCCCTATGTCTTTGTGGTCATCAAACTGATCAATCAGATTCAGAGTTTATGTCCGTTCTTCCTGGAAGTAGACAAAAGCAAATTCCTGCAAATTATATGGTGTTCATTTTTTTATTTACTCTTGGAGCTCTGATCACCTGTGTAGAGGAAGGCAAAGCCCAGCAGAAGAAATACTGGCTGCCTCTCCTTCAGGGGTAGGGACCATACCCCAAGACTAGGGAAGAATTGTCCCTTCATCCATCCATCATTTTCCCCAATGATTACTAATGAAATATTCTGAACTGGAAGACAGGAGAAAAAAAAGAACTTCAAAGCATGCTGCTAGCTGACCCTTCCCACCACTTGGACACTATAGATGGCCAGCTTACCCAGCATTCTTCCTGCTTTTTCTCTTCTGTCTCTGGCTGAGAGGACTTGGGGATCCCTCCTTGACTTGAATTCCCATCTTAATACTCGTCTTTTTGTGCTGAGAGGTTTTGTGTGCAACATGAAAGCAATTTCTTAGCAGGATGGGATGTGCTGATCCCTGTGGTTGGCATTTCTACTGTCCGTTTTTGGAGATGGTAAGAAATGTCAGATATTGACCATGCTGATGGCGTCATTACCTGTTGGCTGGCATTAGTAAGACTGCTGTGTTAAAAGTTAGGACGCGATACGCAGTAACCCGTGAAACTGCATCTCCCAGTATTGCACCATGAGTGGAGCCCTGCCTACTCATGTGCAGTAACATATTTTCGGTTTCAGCCCATGAATCCCTTTTTTCTTGTGGGTATATATGGGAGCACGGTTGTAGCCAATGATTGTTCTATTTTGGGGAGTCCTTTTATTTTATGGGTAAAATTTCTGCAAACAGTCCTGTAACAGCTTTTTCTTCAGCTTCATGCTCACGTTCTCCATCAAGAAAGAGATCAGGAGAGATATTAGCCTTTATTTTTTTTTAAAGAGGATGGCTTCTGTGGTTGTTCTTTTACATCTCCAGGGATGGTGCATATTTCCACAGCGGGACAACTGGTTACTTCATGCTCCATTTCCATAGGAGGCCTTAAAACTCTTCAGGAGCATTTGACTCATAATGGTCTACTGTTGCGTAGCTATGACTTTGGCGTAGCTCTACAAGGTGTGCTTTCCCACCCACGAGTGACATTGGTGAACTTGAATTAAGGCACCAGTGGTGAATGTAAAAGACAGATTATTGTAGCCCTGCAAAACACTATTCAATGCGCAATTTAGATAGAGGCATTGCTTTTGGATTAATAACAATCCCATAAAGGGATCAGGGGCCCAGTGAAAACAGCAACAAACCTTATTTTCGTTATTCACAGTATCACACACACACTGTACTAAGATGAATAAACAATTTTAAGTAAAAGTATTTATTACTAAAGGAACAATCTGTTTCTCAGTACATCTAAAATAACTACACAGAATATTAGAAAAACACCAAGAAGGCATGTTATAAATAATGAGAATAAAACGAACATTTTTAGCATGTTTTAAAATGTCATCTTAAGCCTAACACTGAACTACTTCTATGCGCTACACTAAGAGAGCATGGAAGGCAGAGCTACTTGCAGTCTAGAGCTCCTTAGGGAGAAGAGATGCACTGCATACCTTGTTGACAGCAAAGGCTATCTTTATCAGCGGAGGTGTGTAGCCAGTGTTCCCTGTGAAGGCACAAACACATGCTGCGGTCTTCCTTCGGGGCTCGGCTTCTGTCTTCAAGTGAGATTTAGCATCTGCAAAGTGTGCTGGCAGTACCTTCTCTGGCAGAATCTTGGGCAAAAATCTGGGCGAAGAACCTCTCCTGACAAGTGGTAGTCGTTATATATTAAATCTTATCAGAGATTGGCATTTCTTATGTAAGTTACGCAATGTCTGACATAGATTATGTGCATCAAGGTGTGCGTCACAGACTTTTCCTTATGAACATTTAAGGTAAAATGATGTCAATTCAGACTACATTATTTTGGTTATATGTCTGTATGTGCTCTTATTTAACCTTGACAGAGTGGAAAGTAGATATTTGGCCCAGACAAATGTTGCATCAAGAGTTGTCTATGTCATCAATCAGATGGCTTTACGTTTTCACAGTTCTTAGAAAGATAGGGTCAAATGACATCTGCATTAAATGGCAGACATGACAATGATTCTGCATAAATCTGGAAAGATGGGGACTTCTATTGTCTAAGATTGAGACGTTGGCAACTTCCATTATCCATGATGGAGTCAGGCCTTCATAAAATGGAATCGGACCTTAGGGGCTTTACAACACTACTACTCAATCTTCCAAAATGTCAACTGACACCTTTTGAGGACAGGATCTTTAGGACAGACTTGGGGATGGTTTTTCTTCCTGCAGAAATAGGAGCATCTGAGAGCAGGGCTCAGTCTCAAGCTCTGGCTTGTCTCTGGTTGACGGTCCAGTGTCAAATGGCCTCCTGTCTATATCTGGTGTCATGGGCCCGTATATCATTTATAGCCTCTTCTGGTTCATACACTGAAATATTGGAAACCTGCATCCACTGTCATCTCATCTAGTGCCTCTGCTTCAATTTAGTAAATAGCCTAAAAAGCTTGAAGTGGAACAAGTACACAGTAAGACACACTACGTGTGTGAGATATTTTTGACACATGTTATGTTGTTATCTAAGGCAGTGGTTCTTAACCTTTTAACTTCTGTGGATACTGCAATCTGGGGACCCCTACTGAATTATTGAAATCTGGGGACCCTTACTGAGTGATTATTGGAATTGGAATCCAGAGACCCTGGCCTAAGCAATTTCAATGATTTGAACTGCAAAACACAAAAATACAGAAACAAGCATTCATCAAGCTAATACATAAATTAGGAAATATTTTATTTAATTGACAACCAAATATAAAAACAATCAAAATTTAAATTTAAATTCGAAGGTTGGAGCTTTTCTGGGATGGCTGCGGAGAACCACGCCTCCGTGTAGCCACAGGTGACGCTGCCCCGCCCCCGGTAATGGAGTTTCGCCGTACCTGAGCGGGCGCGTCACGGAAAACGAAGGTCCTGCTGGCGGTCTTTCTCTCCCCTTCACGGCTGGCGTTCTGCGGCTGGCGTTCGTGGCGGCCTCTTCTCCTTCAATGGGCTGGCATGAAGCTTCGTGGCACCGAGGCGACTTTCGTTGAAGACGCCGGGATCAACAACGGAGGCTGCTCGGCAGAGGGGGCTCAGAGGTCAGAAGCAGGAGGTAGGAGGATTTTTCTCCACGGCGGTTCAAATGCAATTAATCAATTGAAGTTGTGCTCGGGACACTTGAAGCTGCCTGGGAGCAGTCTGAGAGACATTTTAGTTACTGCGAATCTTTTCACTAGAAAATATATTGCTCTGGAAACCAATGGAGGGGTGAGCGAGTGCTCGAGAACGGGCTTTAAAATGGACAGAGTGACTTATTATAAATCGCCCGCCAGGGCACATCACGCTGTGTTCAGGGGGAGTGTCGAATACACAGAGGTTCCAGCCGCCCCTCCTCTCCCAAGCTCTCAGTAGATTCTTCACAAGAGACACTTTGGTCCATTTAACAAAACAGGCTTCCAGGCAACACGTTTACTTGGTACACTCTCGCTAGCACACTGCGTACTGCAATTATACTGCAACGTGTAAGCCGTCCTGGGAGGCCGATATATCTCTTCTGGCAGGGCTGGGGCGGTGGGAGGGGGCCGAGCAGCCCTGCTGAAGACGAACTGTGACTCTGGGCAAATCACTTAACCCTGTGCATACCAAAAAAATGAATGTGTCATTGACGTAACTGGTGCTCATGCAAAGCGCTCCAATACCTTCGGGTCAAGTTCGCGCTATATAAAACTGCAAAAAAAAAAAAAAAAACAGTGACAACGTAACACACATTCGCATTCATCACCGTCACATTGTATCGAGGTGAAAGAAAAACATGCTTTACGAATACACGACCTGCTAATTTTGTTTTAATTAATTGTTGTCCGTTCTCGATAAAGCAGCTCGGTCGATTTCACCTTTTCACTAGGGAAAGGTCACTACACGCACACAGTGTTCAATGGACACAGTGACGCTAGGGTACGACTCTGTTTCATTTTTACTTATGTGATGATATCAGTTCAGGGGCTTAGCATTCAACAGTGCAGCAGGAGTAGTAGCACCGAAGCCCAGAGGTGTCAGCAGCCCATTGCACCCCAATTGTGGCTTTCTTTTACTACCCATTCAAAAAAAGACGGCGCGGTGCACTCCAGTTTCATCATTATTCTTTGCCTTCTTTCGATAGCTTTAGTATTCTCACATTGATAGCGTGCTACCTGGAAAAGAATAATGATGAAACTGGAGTGCACCGCGCCGTCTTTTTTTGAATGGATTAATCTTACTCTCGGCCCACCAGACGGGTAGCACCCATTGGAGGAACACGATGAACTTGTTAAAATTTGAAAAGTCACAAGAGAAACAATCGTACGAACATACCTTTTTGTATAAAAAGGGTTCACATGAACTACATATGAATTGGGACTGTTAGTTCTCCTTGGTCACTGAAATGTTTATTTTTTGCAAATGTTTATTCTTACAAGTAGAGTCAGATTGACTAACATGTGACATTTATATTATCGTAGGTTAGAACCTTTCATGAATCAACGTTGTTGACATTAGCGGGTGGGCGGTGTATTGTTTATGGATACTTGGACAAGGCAGTTTGAGGTAACCACTGTGATTGGTGTGGAGGCGAAGGGAGATTGATGAGGGAATATTTCGATTTGGACTGTATGGAACGGACTGATGAACGTGGGGCATTGTGGGAGTTGGACGCAATGATCAAGAGCAGGAAGAAAAAGTGGAAGTTGGTTGTAGCATGGGAGGTAGTTTTAACTGGTAACAGGTGTAGTGGAGGGGTGGAGACTAGCAAGGATAAAAGCGCAGATGCGAGAGAGTTGCATAGTTTGTTTATTTGGGAGTGGTAGCAAAGGAGTCAGAAGGACGATTGCACGACGGCTTGAGAGGTATGGACTGGTAGAGTTATACTACCTTGAGGCACATTAGATATATTTGGAAGAAAAACAGTCGCATATAAATGTGGAAGGGGTAGGGTCATGAATTATAGATGGGATTCGACGGGTAATTTAAATGGGATAAGGGTGGTTACAATGGGTATCCAGGATACAGTAGTGTTGAGCTACAATTGTTAGCGGGATAGAACGTTGATTTATGGGAAACGCCTAAAGAGAGAATTATTATGTAAATGAGTAAACAAGCGACATTAGGGTAAAATACGGAATCTAATTGATGTGTTTTTTATTTGTAGAAAACCCCTGACCAAGGGCCAGAGAATGGGCCCGAAATGCATTGGGTAACATATGACCAATGATCGTGGATTAACTTATGTACACAGTCGTGGTGCAGGATAAGGCCCGGATGGGCATTTCTGTAACTTTAAGGATTTAGTGAAGACATAAGCGTTTCTCTTGTGACATGTGAAAATTATGAAGATTACTAAAGTTGGATTATGTTGGAGAAAAAATAAATAAAAATGAGTAACAAAGAACTTTATATGCAACTAAAAAATGCAGTGCATCTGGTTTGGGGTGGTATTCCATTCCATCTTTTTGTTTCTTTTACTACCCACCAGAGGGGCAAAAGCGCCCACGCTCCCCTTGCTACTTTGCAGTATTCATTAATTTGCAGCATGCTCAGGCCTGGCACCATGTTACTAGTTGGTGAGAAAAAAGAAAAACCCTTGAGAACCCTCAGAATGGGCTATATTAAGATCAAACATACTGTCTCCAACACGTACACACAACCCTTCTCACACAAATGTCCCATACACACAACCCTCGCCCACGTGCATGCACATATGCACGCAAAGAGCCTTCCACACATACAAGCACGCTTACACACATTACCTCGCTATATACAAACTCAGGCACACATACACAAGCTCCCTATATAAACACACAAACACAATCTCCCTATCTACACACACGCATTCAAACACACACATGCGAACTCCCTATACACATCCAAACACACACGACTCCCCACAGAGACACCTAAGCAAACCACACGCACACAACCTTTCTGTAGACACCGAAGCACACATTCACACAACCACACCCACAAACGTGCGCGCACACCCCCACACATACACAAACTATTTCCCAAACACTGAAGCCCACACAATCACTATGAGCGGTTTTGATTTACTTCCGGCTGCGCCGGCTCTCTCTTCATTGAGCCCTTCCTTATACAGCAGAGCAGCCAAGAGGAACCTGCCTGCTGAAGGGGTTCTCTGCTGTAACCTTCCTGCCTCACCGCTTCAGTCACAGCTAATCCACAGGTGAGAATTCCACACACAAAAAAATGTTCACATGTACCATTTAGCATACAGTTAGGAATCCCGAAATTTGCCCTAATCTTGGCTTTAGCATTTTTTTAAAAAGATTTTTATTTTAACATAGAACTTTAAGCAAATTTCAAATCCCATTTGATTTCGTTACAAAGTCTATGGAAAGTCTGAGGAAGAAGCCAGGGAAGTAGCTATAAATTCTGCAGCAGGTACGGTGTGTAAGATGCTCACTGCTTTCTAATTAGTTGTTGTTTTGCTTTAAGCCGGAGGGTGTGGGCCAGTTTTCTTTACTTTCACAAAATGATGCCATACCCTAGTCACGCTAATATCCAATTGCTGCAAAGGGAAATACAAATAAAATGCACATGTACCGAGAGAGCGTGCTTGCTTTTTGTCATGCTGCTCTGAAGCATACACACACTATAGTTACTGTTCCAATGCATCTTGTTAATGGTATTTCAGGTTTAGGCTGCTCAGGCACGGAAAGGGCCTTGTTGCTTGTTGGCAGTGCTTTATTGTCAACTGGACGTCTCGTGTCAGTTCAATTTCTCCTTCCCTCCTGCATTCATCTCTTTACTTCAACACCAGAGCGGATTTTGATACCATACATCATTTTTTGGCCTATACAGCTCTATTCGCACACTAATTGGTTACGTAACATTACAACTCTACTACCTACGGACGCATTCTTGATTTAGGCATTTTGTCGGCTGCACCAATTGTCACATAATTAAATATTTTCCGCATTTGCCAAATATTCCATCATCTGCTGCATAATCTGCAGATTTGAACAAAAAAAGCCTTGTTTCTAGCTCAAACGGCTCAAATGTTCCCAAAAATGCAGCTTCACGTGTTCCAGCACAGTGGAAGGCCCTTTGCAAAGCTGGAATGGTCATGTGTTACTTATTGCTAAATATGGGTGTTAAAATGGTAATAATAGTGCACAAACCTCTCTTCTTTCTGTACCCGTCTTGCCTCGTTCTGAATTTCTCTTCCATCTTTCTGCACCTTTCTTCCTCTTCCTGCACCTCACTGTCTTCTTTCTGCACTTCACTTGCCTCTTTCTGCATTTCTCTTGCCCCTTTCTGCACCCCTCTTGCTTCTTTTTGCACCTCTGTTGGTTCTTTATGCACCCCTTTTGTCTGTTTCTGCAACTCTCTTGCCTCTTTCTGTAGTTCTCTTGCCTCCTTCTGCACCTCACTTGCCTCTTTCTGCAGTTCTATTGCCTCTTTCTGCACCTCTTTCCTCTTTCTGAACCTCACTCTCTTCTTTCTGTACCCCTCTTCCCTCTTTCTGCACCTCTCTTGTCCCTCTCTGCACACCTGTTCCCTCTTTCTGCACCCCTTTTGCCTGTTTCTGCAACTCTCTTGCCTCTTTCTACAGTTCTCTTGCCTCCTTCTGCACCTCACTAGCCTCTTTTTGCACCTGTGTTCCCTTTCTGCACCTTTCCTACCTTTTCTGCACCTCTCTTGTCTCTTTCTGTACCTCTGTTGCTTCTTTCTGTACTTCTCTTGCTATTTCTGCACCCTTCATGCCTCTTTCAGCACCTCTGTTGCTTCTTTCTGCACTTCTCTTCCTTCTTTCTGCACCCCTCATGCCTCTTTCTGTACTTGTCTGGCCTCTTTGTGCACCTCTCCTACCTATTTCTGCACCCCTCTTGCCTCTTTTTGCACCTCTGTTGGTTCTTTCTGCACTGCTCTTGCTTCTTTATGCACCTATTTCGCAAATTTTTGCACCCCTCTTGCCTCGTTCTGCACCCCTTTTGCCTGTTTCTCCACCTCTTTTGCCTCTGTCTGCACCTCTGTTCCCTCTTTCTGTACCTCTTTTGCCTATTTCTGCAACTCTCTTGCCTCTTTCTGGAGTTCTCCTGCCTCCTTCTGCACCTCTGTTGCTTCTTTCTACACTTCTCTTGCCTCTTTCTGCACCCCTGTTGCTTCATTCTGCACTTTCCATGCTTCTTTCTGTACCTGTCTTGCTTCTTTCTGCACCCCTGTTGTCTCTTTCTGCACTCGTCTTCCCTCTTTCTGTACCTTTGCCTGTTTCTGCATCTCAGTAGCCTATTTCTGCACTTTTCTTGCTTCTTTCTACACCTCTGTTGCTTCTTTCAGCAATTCTCTTACCTCTTTCCGAAGTTCTCTTACCTGTTTCTGCACCCCTCTTGCCTCTTTCTGCACCCGTCTTCCCTCTTTGTACAACTGTCTAGCCTCTTTCTATACCTCTCTTCCCTCTTTCTGCACCATTCTTGCCTCTTTTTGTACCTCTGTTGCTTCTTTCTGCACTTCTCTTGCCTCTTTCTGCACCCTTCGTGCCTCTTTTAGCAACTCTGTTGCTTCTTTCTGCACTCCTCTTCCTTCTTTCTGCACCCCTCGTGGCTCCTTCTGCACCTCTGTTGCCTCTTTCAGCACCTCTGTTGGTTCTTTCTGCACTGCTCTTGCTTCTTTCTAAACCTCTGTTGCTTCTTTCAGCAATTCTCTTGCCTCTTTCTGCACTTCTCTTGCTTGTTTCTGCACCCCTCTTGCCTCTTTCTGAACCCGTCTTCCCTCTTTGTACAACTCTCTAGCCTCTTTCTACACCTCTCTTCCCTCTTTCTGCACCACTCTTGCCTCTTTTTGTACCTCTGTTGCTTCTTTCTGCACTTCTCTTGCCTCTTTCTGCACCCTTCGTGTCTCTTTCAGCACCTCTGTTGCTTCTTTCTGCACTTCTCTTCCTTCTTTCTGCACCCCTCATGCCTCTTTCAGCACCTCTGTTGCTTCTTTCTGCACTCCTCTTACTTCTTTCTGCACCCCTCGTGACTCCTTCTGCACCTCTGTTGCCTCTTTCAGCACCTCTGTTAGTTCTTTCTGTACTGCTCTTGCTTCTTTCTGCACCTCACTTGCCTCTTTCAGCAATTCTCTTGCCTCTTTCTGCAGTTCTCTTCCTTCTTTTTGCACCCCTCCTGCCTCTTTCTGTACCTCTCTTGCCTCTTTGTGTACCTCTCCTACCTCTTTCTTTACCCCTCTTGCCTCTTTTTGCACCTCTGTTGGTTCTTTCTGCACTGCTCTTGCTTCTTTCTGCACCTCACTTGCCTCTTTCTGCACTTATCTTGCTTCTTTTTAAACCTCTGTTGCTTCTTTCAGCATTTCTCTTGCCTCTTTCTGCACTTCTCGTCCTTCTTTCTGCACTCCTCCTGCCTCTTTCTGTACCTCTCTTGCCTCTTTGTGCACCCCTCCTACCTTTTTCTGCACCCCTCTTGCCTCTTTTTGCACCTCTGTTGGTTCTTTCTGCACTGCTCTTACTTCTTTCTGCACCTCACTTGCCTCTTTCTGCACCCCTGTTCCCTGTTTCTGCACCTTTCCTGCCTGTTTATGCACTTCTCTTGCCTCTTTCTGCACCTCTGAGTTAGAGGTAGTTTTAATCCCCCTGCCCTATTATGTACTAGGGCCTTACAGGGGAGGTCATGCCAATCACAAGGTTACCCTAACCCATAGTGTACCCTAGTGTATGTAGGTGTTTTCACTGTATTCAAAGTGTCTTTCAGCATAGCACTGGCTCCGGGCCTTGTTAGTCAGAGTCAGTTACCACCAGTAGCAATCAGTTAAAAGTTGGGGGCACAGGATGACTTTGCAACAAGGCCTTTTTCTGCACCTCTGTTGGTTCTTTCTGCATATCTCTTGTTTCTTCCTGCACTTTTCTTCGTCTTTCTGGACTTCTATTGCCTTTTTCTGCATTTCTCTTGCTTCTTTCTGTGCCTTTCTTCCTCTTTCTTCACTTGTCCTACCTCTGTAGGCATAGTTAGAAATTATCATTTAAAAACCTTAGAAATTCACTGAAAAAACCATAGGTTTCAGGGATGTTATAGTTAGAAATTATCATTTAAAAAACCTTTGAAATTCACTGAAAAAACCATATGTTTCAGGGACGTTATAGTTAGAAATTAGCATTTAAAAAACCTTTGAAATTCACTGAAAAAACCATAGGTTTCAGGGACGTTCTAGTTTGAAATTAGCTTTTAAAAACCTTAGAAATTCACTGAAAAAACCATAGGTTTCAGGGACGTTATAGTTAGTTGGACATTTCACTCGTACAAAACCAGAGAAATTCGGGCGTTATAGTTAGTTGAGCTAACTATAACTCGCGCCCCGCAATGCACTGCTGATGACGTCACATATTACATCATTCATGACATGGTCAGTGACATCACTGATGAAATCACTGATGACATCTCAAATGACATCACTGATGCCATCACTGATGACATCATCCAGTGACTGTGTGTTTCTATAAAGTTTAAATATGTTTTATATATATATATATATATATATATGCCAAGGTATATTGAAGTATGAGTGGGTGTATGAGTGTCTGAATAGATGATTTAGTAGGTGCGCGACTGATTGTATAAGTGAGTGATTAAACTTGTCTTACTGAATGCATGGGTTAGTGAGTAAACTGTGTAAATGTCTGTATCAGTCTGTCAGTTGGTGTGTAAGCGGCTGCATGGGTTGGTGAGTAGCTACATTAGTGTCTATATGGGTTATTAATTAGTTGTCTGAGTATCTGTATGGGTGCCTGAGTATCTGTGTGGGTGGGTGGGGGTGTGTGACTCTGTGCATAGATGTGTCAGTGGGTAATTCACTGGGTGTATGGGTTCAAGAGTGCATCTGTGAAGGGCTGTATGGGTGGGTGAGTGTGTGTATGGGTGTGTTGGTGAGTGAATGGATGTCTCAGTGGTACATGTGTGAGTAACTACATATGTGAAAGGCAGTATATGTGAGTGTTGGAGTATATAAATCACTATATGTGAGAGTGAGTGATTGTGAGAGTGGCTGTATGGATGAGTGTGTGCTTGTATCAGTGATTGTATAAGAGAGTAAGTATGTGTTAGTATCTGTATGAATAAGTGAGGTGGTGTGTATATAACTGTATAGGTGAGTAAATGGGAGTGTGAATGATTCTTTGCATGATTGACTAGGTGTGTGAGTAACTCTATGGATGAGTGGCAATGTGTGAGTGTCTATATAGGTGTATGAGTGCAAATGATAGTGCTGTATTGATATGTGACTGCATGTATGAGTGACTGTATGGGTGAATGAGTAGACATGTGTGTAGACCTAGGAATCAGTGAGTGGGTATGTAGTAACTGGTATTGGTGTGTCTATGGTTTCGAAAATGGTAGTCTGTATTTTAGAGTGGGTGTATCAAAGGTTATATTTGGGTGTGAGGAGGTGCATCAGATAATCATGTGGATGATGTCATCAGTGATGTCATTTGAGATGTCATCAGTGATGTCATCAGTGATGTCACTGACCATGTCATGAATGATGTAATATGTGACGTCATCAGCAGTGCATTGCGGGGGCGCGAGTTATAGTTAGCTCAACTAACTATAACGGCCAAATTTCTCTGGTTTTGTACGAGTGAAATGTCCAACCAACTATAACGTCCCTGAAACCTGTGGTTTTTTCAGTGAATTTCTAAGGTTTTTTAAATGCTAATTTCTAACTATAACGTCCCTGAAACCTATGGTTTTTTCAGTGAATATATATATATAGAAAGTGTGGTGAACCACTACTACATAGTTTGAAAACATAAAGATACAGAGTACAGAACCAAATGACTAGGTGCCACAGATCTAACTTTGGGCACTTCCCTTTTCAGGACGAAATCCCTCACTCACCATAGGTGACATGCTTCATCATTTGGGATTCTCCTCCCAGAGGAAAAGCATATTTCCTCTGAGGGCTACAACCCCCTCTCTGAGAGGGAGGAGCTCAGGGATGTTTTGAATAGCTAATAGAATATTGTAAATCCACAAATGAAGAGACAGCTGTGTGAATGAGGGTGCAGCGCAACAAAAATTGGTAAATGTGAGGGTAGTGAAGTTAAAACAAGCTAAAGAGCGCAAAAAAGAGGTACTTTATTTAGATACGCCCTTTGCCAGGATTAAAAGACGTGTACCCGCGGTATGGATTTAAACCGCAAAGGTAGAATAGATAGTAATGGTCAACATGTTTCAGCCATAAACCTAGTTGTAGGCAGGGCTTTCATCAGGACCTATATAGCTGCTGCTAAATCAGTGTAAGTGCTACAACAAAAAGGATATAAGGACAGAGAATCTTCTTAGTCTGTCCGTTCCAAAGGGAAGAATTACCTATAATCAGAAAAGAAGCATCAAAACAAAATTGATCCATACCAATGATCACAAGCATCAAATGTAAAGTGCAAAAGGTTCTGTAAAGGGTAATAAAGAAAAACCTTACCCACCACTGCTGGGTAAGCAACCACACCTCTACCTGGCAACAGCTCAGGAAAGGAGCACCGGTCTGAAAAAAACGGTGTATCTTGTCATTAACACATCTTGTCCTATCAAAAACCAGGGGTTATGACAATAGCACCAATATCCCCGATAGGCATGTTTTAGGGAGCAAATATAAACAAGGAAGACACAGGGAGCACATGCCATTTAAACATGAGATGTAAAGTTGGTAAGAAAAAGCTATCATATCCAAAGCCTGAATGGCTGCAACGTGAAAACCACCATGAGGACTCAGCTAGAATAGAAATTTGAACCTCGTAGGTGGGGAAACTAAAAAATGTAATTATGGCCCCACTAACCATAGAAACTCAGAGGGCAAATAAGAATGCCCAAAGAGCCAACAGCCTAATATACAAGGCTCCACTAGGCAAAAAGCAGGGTCTGGAATTAATGTAGCAAATCCCCACTCTGATCGAAAAAAGGGGGGGGGCCAGCCAAGCAGAAAGACTCACCTATCCGTCGGTACACCGGTGCTTGCAGAGCCTGCAGCCGGAGGTGAAGTCGAGTCTGACCTGGCCTGCCTTTATAGCCCGGGATCATGGTAAATTGGCTCCAGGTGGGTGCGCACACAGGAGAGGTATGAGCATGTGTCAGGTAAAAGTCACTACTCTCCCGCGCATGCGCGCTGTAAGAGAGTGTCCGATATATTCAAAAACCATAAAAGACCGGCCAGATCGCCGCACAATGAGAAAAATGAGAAAAAATGCGATCAATAACGCATCGATTCCTCTGATTTGGGCATTTCAAATGTAAAAGGCCAATCTGTCAAGCGCTATATCGACAACGCGCATGTGTCATGTAAAGACACTACTCTCCCGCGCATGGGCGTTTCAAGAGAGTGTTCAGTATATCCAAAAAACTATAAATAAACCGGCCAACTGTCCGCAAGAGGAGAGAAGATGCGTTAGACACAGCATCGATTCCTCTGAATTGGGCGTTTCATGTTTACAAGTGTAGAAAGCCAGTCAGTGAGGCGCTGTATCGATGTCGCGCATGCGTGGAAGTAAGACACGCGCCCGATGCAACAATCACAATATAAGGAACACTGGCCTTAACACCACAACACTTGGCAAAAAAGAAGAACATCACCGTGCTGTATACCTACACAGCATATACTAGCACATGAATTGCACTCAGCACTACAACAATTCTGGATAAAGTCTCAGAAGCTATATGCTCTTGTAAGCGATGGTCTAGACAAAGCATATAATCGCAGGGATGAATGTATATTCCAGGACACTCATAAATACTTGTATTTTATACCATCAGAAGTACATGGGTGTGCGTCCATTAATGGCCAAAAACTAGGAGTAGATCAATAAACACCTTGATAGAGTTTCAGAGTTTCAGAGTTTCAAGTTTCTTTATTTTTGCATAGTTAACTAAAACCATTGCAGTGTTAACTCTTAAAAGAATTTAAAAAAAATGTAACCAAACATTCAGTGTGATTTCATCAACCATTACTGCCTATTTAGGCACTGGAATTATAAAACAACAATCTTCTAATAAAACCAATTAAAACCCAGAGGTAGGGACAGTTCCTTACAGTCTAAAATCAGAATTGATAATGGTGGTATTAATAAATGTCCTTAATTCGCTGGGTTCTCCCAGAAGTAGGAAAGATGCCTTTCCATCTAAAATCTGAATTAATGATAATGATATTAGTAAATGACCTTAGTTCGCCGAGTGCAACAGTCACAGATTTTATTCACCCGCCGTGCTTGTCCATTGACCAATATCATGTTCTCTTAAGGTCGGTCTGCGGCTTCAAAGCATTACAATTGATATTTCAAGCTTACGTTATTTTGGGCATTTTTTTTTCTGCCAGTGTAAGGAATTTTACAACTCTGCAATTCAATTGTGTGTTTTCCGGGTTTAAGCAGGCCAGCACTGCTTGTCTCCTGGTGCGGGTGCCTTTGTGCTTGAGTGGTGCTTTTAGGAGCTGTCGCCGTTCTTGATGCAGTTCCTTGCATGAACAGATTAGATGTAAGATATCTCCTTGCCTGGTGTTACACAGCCTACACGTATCTTGTACTGTTGTCCTCAACCATGGTGGAAGATGCTGAGCACACGGAAAAATCCCCAATCTGTGCCTTAGAAAGTTCATTTTTATGGCTTTAGGATATCCCTGGTTGAAGAATGCTTGTGCAGCGAGTGATTTGTAGGAGTTCAAAGTCATCCAGGCATGTGATCTCTTTGAAAAGCTAGCCTTGTCCTCCACCAAGGAAATTTGTTTTATGGACTTCCAGACTAGTTTTTGAAGGTTAAATTACCGAGTTGCGTGTCCCAGAGTCCCATAAGTTGGGTAGTTTCCAGGGCCAGCCGAAGGTAATTTCTAGCTTGGGAGTGCTCCCTATGCTGCATGTCATGCCACAGCAGATGATTTAATGTGTTTGTAGTGGCACTTCTTATCTTATGCCAGCAGATGATGTAAGAGCCGTACCTGGCTAAGACTTGTTGTAGTAGACCGAACTCTAACCTTATTTGAGCAGGTGATGTATAGAGGCGGTAGGCTGAACATTGTTCTGTAAGCTTTGACCTGTGTGTTGTCCAGATCCTTAGCGTCTCTTCCCCTCATTGCCCTCGCTGCCATAGGCAATTGAGGGAGAAGTTTGGCCTGGACTACCTTCAGCAGCGGGGTCAGAGTCGGCCCCATCAATTTATTTGCAAGGTTTTTCATCGATAGGGCTATCAGCAGGCCTTTCCTTCTTATTTCCTCTTTCTGGCGCTTGAACGACCCTTCCTTGTCGATTATGACTCCTAGATACTTGTACTCATGAGCTGGGTCAAGTTTAGTGCCACCCAGGAGCCAGTGCTCTGCAGGTTTTTTTTTTTGTTATTTATTGACATCGTCCAAGTCTTACTCAGATTTATTTTTAAATTGTTTTCTATAGCATAGTTCTGCATTTCTGTCAGTAAATGTTGGAGACTAACGTAAGTGTGACTGAGCAGAACTACGTCGTCTGCATACATGAGATTGGTTAATGTTTTCCCTCCTATTTTGGGTGAATGGGAGTTACAGGCATCGAGCGCCTTCGGGAGGTCGGCCATGAATAGATTGAACAGGGTTGGTGCGAGCACACAGCCCTGTTTCAGTCCTTTTGTTGTGGGAACTTTCGAGGAGAGGTGGGTGCCACCACCTAATTTCACCTGCACCCAGGTATCTGTGTGTAGAAGCGACAGAATGTTTAGAATGGGCTCTGGTATGCCCCATTTCGCCAGTTTCCCCCACAGTCTGCCCCTCTCTACGTTGTCGAATGCAGCGCCAAAGTCAATGTAACATAGGTGTAAAGGCAATTTAGAGGTTTTTGCTGCGTCGATCAGTAGAGAGATTGTGAGGATGTTTGTTGTTGTGCTGGCCATTTTGCTAAAACCAGTTTGGTTCAACGGTATTATTTGATTCGCCTCGGCCCAGGATGTGAGCTCCTCGAGTATGATGCCCGCAAAGTATTTTGCTACATTATCTATCAGAGCTACTAGGCGGTAGTTGTTAGGCTCGGCCTTATCTCCTTTTTTATGGATTGGCACAATTGTCGAGCCCTTCCAAGATTCCAGTATTCTGTTTAGCAGCCTGACTTCCAGAAAGAGAGGTTGTAGAATGTCAGCCCAGTCCTCCGCCTTTGCTTTGAACATTGCAGGTGGAATGCCATTCGGTCCCGGAGCCCCTTCTTTCCTCCCTTTAGCAATCTGCTTTTTAATTAGGAGTGGCAGGGGGCTGCTAGCTGCGCTTGATGATATATTTCCTGTAGCTGGTAGCTTCTGCTCTTTCGTCTCAGTAGTGCATGCTCCAGCTTGTTCTTCTTGTATCCAGCTGTTAAGAATTTGTGCTCCAGCGCTTCCCATTTGATTATTAAAGTGAGTAGAGAGGAATTTTACCCAATTTGCATCACTGATGTTTGACGCGATGCCCTCATGTTGAGGGTTGATTATCCCGTTCACGCTTTTCCAGAAGCGAGCGCTGTCCTTGCAATTTATATCATGTAGGAGTTTTGCCCAGGTTGCATTCTCTTGGTCTCTGCTAATGTTCCATTTCAGTTTTTTCAGTGATGCCCTTTGGTCCTTCAAGAGGAATCGTGCGCTGTCATTTCCTGGGAGTCTTCTCAGCATACGTAGAGTTGTGTTTATTGATTTTTGAGGGACTTAAGCTGTGTTCTTTGATCTTTCGGAATTCTATTTTTTTGATATTGTTTCTGGAAGTTTTCTTTTGTGGGGAATTTAACTGCGTGTTGTTCTAATAGTGTAGCAATGAACTGTCCCCAATGGGCAATTTGATCTTCTTGACTGAGAACTTGAGTTCTATAAAGTTGAATTGCAGCTTCCGCCTGGAAATTTATGTTGTTTATTGTACATTTGATCCTTCTTAGGTTGTAGGTGAAAATAGGCCCCAAGGTTGAGTTTGGCCTAATGGATCTAGGTGCGGAGGCTGTTAGCTGAAGTTCCTGAGGGCGATGGTCGCTATCGCCCTTGTCCCCCATTCTGAACCCAAGGATGTGTGGGAACAGAGAGAGGCTTACAAAGGTGTAGTCCAGTATGGAACTTGTTGTTGCAGAATAAAATGAATCGACTGGGGGTGAGTCGTCCGGGAATCTTCCATTTACTGCTCAGAGGTTTAGGTGCTCTAGGTCGTCGAGAAGGCCGCTTTTGCAGCATTTTTTTCTTCCATGCAGTGGAGCACATTGTGTGGGAATATTGTAGATGCCGTTATGGATAGATGCCTCATCTCCTTCAGCTGATCCAATAAGATATTGGTTTAGGTCCCCAGCCAGGATAAACATTGGTTTTTCCATCTCTGTAGCATACATAGCCACTTGATCAGTGAGTTTTTTTGAGTCTTTTGCTTTGCGTTTAGGATGAACGTACGAGTTGATTAGGCACACCTCCATTTCTTCGCCCTGGAGGGAGATAGTGATTGTGACTGCTATTGTTGCAGTTGACATCGAGCCCATGGGGGTTGCTGAAGGTATACTCGTCGTAGAAACGAAAGTGGCCAGCCCCCCTGAGGGGTGACCAAACCTGCCGGTCCTTATTGCTGGTGTAGTAAAGCACATATAGCCCTGAATGTGCTGAGAATCCGTGAGCCAAGTTTCTTGCAGCAAGATTATGTCAAAGGATCTAACATAGCTCAGGAAATCTGGGTCGTCTATTTTTGTTGCTAAGCCATTGATATTCCAAGAGCATAGTCTAAGAGGAATCCCCTTTGCCCTGCTTTGGGCTTCATCCTGTAAGTAGCGTCAGTCGTCCTCTGTGCATATGATTAGAGTGCGGGATATTGCTCCCCTGTTAAAACCTTGGCTTGTCAGGGCGGGTACCCTCCATGGTATTTCTTGTTGATCCCTCTGACTGCTAACACTCGATTGCCGGGATCTGCTCCGAGCACCTCTAAGTACACAGTTTGAGTGTACGTGGTGTGTTGTCGGTCCAGGGCTTGCGTTGTTTAATAGTGGAAATGGATAGGATGCTACTGGGTCTCTTCAAAGGTGTCAGTCTAAACAAATGTGTGCACCAGTACATGTCTTTTAATCCTGGCAAAGGGCGAATCTAAATAAAGTACCTCTTTTTTGCGCTCTTTAGCTAGTTTTAACTTCACTACCCTCACATTTACCAATTTTCGTTGCGCTGCGCCCTCATTCACACAGCTGTCTCTTCATTTGTGGATTTACAATATTCTATTAGCTATTCAAAACATCCCTGAGCTCCTCCCTCTCAGAGAGGGGGTTGTAGCCCTCAGATGAACTATGCTTTTCCTCTGGGAGGAGAATCCCAAATGATGAAGCATGTCACCTATGGTGAGTGAGGGATTTCGTCCTGAAAAGGGAAGTGCCCAAAGTTAGATCTGTGGCACCTAGTCATTTGGTTCTGTACTCTGTATCTTTATGTTTTCAAACTATGTAGTAGTGGTTCACCACACTTTCTGATTTTTTTGTCATAGACCCGAGGATTCTGTACTGTTTTGTGATATTGTATTGGGGATTGAATCCTATGAGGTCTTTAAATTTCCCTAGGACCCTCTGGCGTTGAACCGTTCTTTGTTTGGTAGTCTTTCAAGCAGCTTTCTCGGCTGCGGGTCCTTTTTTTATGTAGGTATTACAGTTGGATACCTTTTTTCTCAATAGGAGCTTGTTTATGAAGGTTCAGATTTCAGGGTAGGCACAGACATTTCTCTTTCTTGTCTCCAAGCAGTTTTGTATATCAAAATGGCTGAGCGACAGGGTTTAGCTTTCGACGACACAATGGCTCAATCCATCTTGAGCACACCTAGCATTATTGATACATTTCAAGGGGGTGCCCCTACACAGGGTGATGACTGGACCAAACTACTGGTGCTTAAGAAATCTCATTCTCGGGTTTACATACATGGAGCCATTATGACGGAATATCTCAGGGGTAATTGTGCACCAACAGGGCTTATTGTTACTAATGCTCCCCGTCTGTTTCTGGATGACAAGTTATTTCTCAAAGATTGGTCATTGGTGGCCTGGCGGTGTACCCGCGATTGGCTGATCATTATTATCAATACAGCCAAGCGAATCGCGGACACCATTTTAATTGAGATACAGGCCCTAGAGTCTCAAATTAAAGTCACTTTGTCAGGGGCACTATTTAAGAAACAGAATGAAGAGTCCAATAAGAGCAATAAGGAGTTTAAAGACTCTATTTTGACGTCTAAGATCAACAAATTTAAAAAAGATCTAGCGCGCTTTTCAATGGAGATAGTATACCCATATACTAGCGCCGAATATGTGCCTCCTCAACACAATCGACAGGGTCGCAGATATGGGTCGAACTACTCCACGTCAGGCAGCGAAGATTGGTCCAGTGACTCGGACAATTCCAACCAAGGCGACCCACCCAGTAGAGGGTACGCCCGTAGAGGCAGAGGCAACTGGAGAGGGTTTCGAGGTAACACTCAACACATACCACCACCACAATGGTGGGCACCTGGCCCTTTTCATTATCCACCTTTTCCACCACATGGGCAAGTGTTTCCTTATCAGCCACAACCTCAGATGTACCCTAATCAGCCGTTTTTAGGGTTTGGCCGAGCAAGATCCAGAGGCAGGAGGCAACAACAACAGACCCAGGTACATTGGGCAGACAACCCACCGGCTCGCTCAACCCGGAGCATGACAGAAGCCCAGGCAGGACCGAGCCCCGAGGTGATCTAGTTATCAATTTGAGTAACAAGAGCTTGACTACAGATGAATTAGCCCTTCTCAACAAGGGACTTGGTTTTGTACCCTCGCACCGGGGTGATACTTTTGAGATCAAACGAGAACTTGCCCAATTTTTCCGGAAAATCCGTTTGAACTTTTTCTTCAGAGACAAAGCTCTAGATGTCACTGAGGAGTTGGATACCAATACTGGCTTAAGAAATAAATCTACATTTAATCCTCTTGCCAGTCAGGTTCCTCCTCAAGTTCTGACTTTTGAAAAGGCCGTGACCTCACAAGTCACTACTATTTGTGCCAAGGACAATAGACAGTATCAGAACTTGACCAAGAACGAACGACTAGCCATGGCATCCTTGATTGCTGAAGACACCATAACAATCAAACCCGCTGATAAAGGGGGATCCATTGTAGTAATGGATACCTCCTCTTATCGGACGGAATGTCTGAGGCAACTTGAAGACACACGGTTTTATAAACCATTGAGTGAGGATCCCATTAAGAGATTAGAACATGAAATCAAGACTCTTGTGGAAGAAGCACGGTCTAATGACTGGATCACGACTCATGAAGCTACCTTTTTAGTAAAAACTTATCCCATTGTTCCTTACTTTTATGCACTTCCCAAGGTGCATAAGAGTCAGAGACCTCCACCTGGTCGCCCGATTATTTCGGGATTAGGTTCTCTACTCAAACCTCTTTCCACCTTCGTGGACTACTTTTTGAGGCCCCTTGTAGTAGAGATGCCTACTTACTTGAAGGACACTAAAGAGATTCTTAGGTTAGTGGATGACCTGAGTTTTGACGTTGAAAGTGATTACCTCGTCTCCTTCGACATAGAAACATTGTATAAATGTATTCCGCAAGATGAAACCCTGGCTGCCATTGAAACACTCTTGTTAAATAGATCTCCAGACTCGATTACGCCTGTCTCATTTATCATTGATTGTGCCAGACTGGCCATGAAAGAAAACTTTTTTAAGTTTGAAGAACAGCTGTTTCTCCAGGTGTCTGGCACTTCAATGGGGAGCGTCTTCGCTCCTAGTCTGGCCAATCTCTACGTTCACATTTTCGAACAAGAGCATATTTTGAATGATAATAATCCATACAGAGACCACATACGTGTATGGAAAATGTATATCGACGATGTGCTTGTAGTGTGGAGAGGCACATCCACCTCCATTACTGAGTTTAAGACCTGGCTGAACAACCGCAATCAATATTTGAATTTCACCTGCGAATTTAGCAAGACTCATCTGCCTTTTTTGGATGTTATGATCTCTCCTTTTGAAGGGGGCTTGAGTACTGAATTATACAAAAAACCAATGGCGAAGAACTCTCTCCTATCGTACAATAGTTTTCATCCCCAGGCCCTACGTGATAATGTGCCTTTTGGGCAATTTTTACGTATAAGGAGGAATTGTTCATCTACTATTAAGTATCAGGAACATGCCCAGATTTTATCGGACCAGTTACAAGTTAGGCATTATCCTAAGAAACTTGTGAAGAGATCCTTAGAGCGTGCAAGAAACAACAATAGGGTATCTCTTCTTGAATCAGGCACTCCCAAAGCAACTACCAACAGATTGACATGTGTTCACACTTTTTGCAGTTTTTCTAATCAAATCAAGAAAAGCATACTGTCCAATTGGAAGATCTTGAATATTGGTGATAGTTCATTACCACGCCCACTATTTGCTTTCAGGCGCAGCACCAACATCAAAGATCGTTTGGTACACACACGTCCTCGTACCAGTAACAAAAATCCACAGGGCACTCTGTGGGGTTTACCTCCTGTACAGGGCCATTTTCCCTGTGGGTCCTGTACGGCTTGTCCACACACGACTCACACCACGGAAATTGACATTGGATCATCTAAGCCATGGATTCTGACTTGCCATACAAACTGCAATAGTGACAAACTGGTGTATTTGATCCATTGCCCATGCCCGCTTCGATACGTGGGCATGACCACACGCAGAGTGAAGACTCGTATTCTTGAGCACAAGAGTACTATTAGATGTAGGAAGTCTTCGACCAAACTGACTAATCATTTTCTCTCTGCCCAGCACAGTCCACAGGATCTTAAGTGGACTGTCTTGGAAAGACCTTTTATCCCACCTCACATTACTGACCTTACAACTTTTCTGTTTAAACGGGAACAATGGTGGATTCACAAATTGCAGACTGACAGTGTAGGTCTGAATGATGAGATTCCATGGGTTTCACTGTAGTACAATTTCTATGGAACCCGTCCATACATTTGGTTTCTGGTCCTTCCTTGGACTAGGCCCATGTCTTTATGCACTGGTGCACACATTTGTTTAGACTGACACCTTTGAAGAGACCCAGTAGCATCCTCTATCAAGGTGTTATATTGATCTACTCCTAGTTTTTGGCCATTAATGGACGCACACCCATGTATTTCTGATGGTATAAAACACAAGTATTTATGAGTGTCCTGGAATATACATTCATCCCTGCGATTATATGCTTTGTCTAGACCATCGCTTACAAGAGCATATAGCTTCTGAGACTTTATCCAGAATTGTTGTAGTGCTGAGTGCAATTCATGTGCTAGTATATGCTGTGTAGGTATACAGCACGGTGATGTTCTTCTTTTTTGCCAAGTGTTGTGGTGTTAAGGCCAGTGTTCCTTATATTGTGATCGTTGCATCGGGCGCGTGTCTTACTTCCACGCATGCGCGACATCGATACAGAGCCTCACTGACTGGCTTTCTACACTTGTAAACATGAAACGCCCAATTCAGAGGAATCGATGCTGTGTCTATCGCATCTTCTCTCCTCTTGCGGACAGTTGGCCGGTTTGTTTATAGTTTTTTGGATATACTGAACACTCTCTTGAAACGCCCATGCGCGGGAGAGTAGTGTCTTTACATGACACATGCGCGTTGTCGATATAGCGCTTGACAGATTGGCCTTTTACATTTGAAATGCCCAAATCAGAGGAATCGATGCGTTATTGATCGCATTTTTTCACATTTTTCTCATTGTGCGGCGATCTGGCCGGTCTTTTATAGTTTTTGAATATATCGGACACTCTCTTACAGCGCGCATGCGCGGGAGAGTAGTGACTTTTACCTGACACATGCTCATACCTCTCCTGTGTGCGCACCCACCTGGAGCCAATTTACCATGATCCCGGGCTATAAAGGCAGGCCAGGTCAGACTCGACTTCACCTCCGGCTGCAGGCTCTGCAAGCACCCGGTGTACCGACGGATAGGTGAGTCTTTCTGCTTGGCTGGCCCCCCCTTTTTCGATCAGAGTGGGGATTTGCTACACTATTTCCAGACCCTGCTTTTTGCCTAGTGGAGCCTTGTATATTAGGCTGTTGGCTCTTTGGGCATTCTTATTTGCCCTCTGAGTTTCTATGGTTAGTGGGGCCATAATGACATTTTTTAGTTTCCCCACCTACGAGGTTCAAATTTCTATTCTAGCTGAGTCCTCATGGTGGTTTTCACGTTGCAGCCATTCAGGCTTTGGATATGATAGCTTTTTCTTACCAACTTTACATCTCATGTTTAAATGGCATGTGCTCCCTGTGTCTTCCTTGTTTATATTTGCTCCCTAAAACATGCCTATCGGGGATATTGGTACTATTGTCATAATCCCTGGTTTTTGATAGGACAAGATGTGTTAATGACAAGATACACCGTTTTTTTCAGAGCGGTGCTCCTTTCCTGAGCTGTTGCCAGATAGAGGTGTGGTTGCTTACCCAGCAGTGGCGGGTAAGGTTTTTCTTTATTACCCTTTACAGAACCTTTTGCACTTTACATTTGATGCTTGTGATCATTGGTATGGATCAATTTTGTTTTGATGCTTCTTTTCTGATTATAGGTAATCCTTCCCTTTGGAACGGACAGACTAAGAAGATTCTCTGTCCTTATATCCTTTTTTGTTGTAGCACTTACACTGATTTAGCAGCAGTTATATAGGTCCTGATGAAAGCCCTGCCTACAACTAGGTTTATGGCTGAAACATGTTGACCATTACTATCTATTCTACCTTTGCGGTTTAAATCCATACCGCGGGTACACGTCTTTTAATCCTGGCAAAGGGCGTATCTAAATAAAGTACCTCTTTTTGCGCTCTTTAGCTAGTTTTAACTTCACTACCCTCACATTTACCAATTTTTGTTGCGCTGCGCCATCATTCACACAGCTGTCTCTTCATTTGTGGATTTACAATATTCTATTAGCTATTCAAAACATCCCTGAGCTCCTCCCTCTCAGAGAGGGGGTTGTAGCCCTCAGAGGAACTATGCTTTTCCTCTGGGAGGAGAATCCCAAATGATGAAGCATGTCACCTATGGTGAGTGAGGGATTTCGTCCTGAAAAGGGAAGTGCCCAAAGTTAGATCTGTGGCACCTAGTCATTTGGTTCTGTACTCTGTATCTTTATGTTTTCAAACTATGTAGTAGTGGTTCACCACACTTTCAGATTTTTTTGTCATAGACCCGAGGATTCTGTACTGTTTTGTGATATTGTATTGGGGATTGAATCCTATGAGGTCTTTAAATTTCCCTAGGACCCTCTGGCGTTGAACCATTCTTTGTTTGGTAGTCTTTCGAGCAGCTTTCTCGGCTGCGGGTCCTCTTTTTATGTAGGTATTACAGTTGGATACCTTTTTTCTCAATAGGAGCTTGTTTATGAAGGTTCAGATTTCAGGGTAGGCACAGACATTTCTCTTTCTTGTCTCCAAGCAGTTTTGTATATCAAAATGGCTGAGCGAAAGGGTTTAGCTTTCGACGACACAATGGCTCAATCCATCTTGAGCACACCTAGCATTATTGATACATTTCAAGGGGGTGCCCCTACACAGGGTGATGACTGGACCAAACTACTGGTGCTTAAGAAATCTCATTCTCGGGTTTACATACATGGAGCCATTATGACGGAATATCTCAGGGGTAATTGTGCACCAACAGGGCTTATTGTTACTAATGCTCCCCGTCTGTTTCTGGATGACAAGTTATTTCTCAAAGATTGGTCATTGGTGGCCTGGCGGTGTACCCGCGATTGGCTGATCCTTATTATCAATACAGCCAAGCGAATCGCGGACACCATTTTAATTGAGATACAGGCTCTAGAGTCTCAAATTAAAGTCACTTTGTCAGGGGCACTATTTAAGAAACAGAATGAAGAGTCCAATAAGAGCAATAAGGAGTTTAAAGACTCTGTTTTGACGTCTAAGATCAACAAATTTAAAAAAGATCTAGCGCGCTTTTCAATGGAGATAGTATACCCATATACTAGTGCCGAATATGTGCCTCCTCAACACAATCGTCAGGGTCGCAGATATGGGTCGAACTACTCCACGTGAGGCAGAGAAGATTGGTCCAGTGACTCGGACAATTCCAACCAAGGCGACCCACCCAGTAGACGGTATGCCCGTAGAGGCAGAGGCAACTGGAGAGGGTTTCGAGGTAACACTGAACACATACCACCACCACAATGGTGGGCACCTTGCCCTTTTCATTATCCACCTTTTCCACCACATGGGCAAGTGTTTCCTTATCAGCCACAACCTCAGATGTACCCTAATCAGCCTTTTTTAGGGTTTGGCCGAGCAAGATCCAGAGGCAGGAGGCAACAACAACAGACCCAGGTTCATTGGGCAGACAACCCGCCGGCTCGCTCAACCCGGAGCATGACAGAAGCCCAGGCAGGACCGAGCCCCGAGGTGATCTAGTTATCAATTTGAGTAACAAGAGCTTGACTACAGATGAATTAGCCCTTCTCAACAAGGGACTTGGTTTTGTACCCTCGCACCGGGGTGATACTTTTGAGATCAAACGAGAACTTGCCCAATTTTTCCGGAAAATCCGTTTGAACTTTTTCTTCAGAGACAAAGCTCTAGATGTCACTGAGGAGTTGGATACCAATACTGGCTTAAGAAATAAATCTACATTTAATCCTCTTGCCAGTCAGGTTCCTCCTCAAGTTCTGACTTTTGAAAAGGCCGTGACCTCACAAGTCCCTACTATTTGTGCCAAGGACAATAGACAGTATCAGAACTTGACCAAGAACGAACGACTAGCCATGGCATCCTTGATTGCTGATGACACCATAACAATCAAACCCGCTGATAAAGGGGGATCCATTGTAGTAATGGATACCTCCTCTTATCGGACGGAATGTCTGAGGCAACTTGAAGACACACGGTTTTATAAACCATTGAGTGAGGATCCCACTAAGAGATTAGCATATGAAATCAAGACTCTTGTGGAAGAAGCACGGTCTAATGACTGGATCACGACTCATGAAGCTACCTTTTTAGTAAAAACTTATCCCATTGTTCCTTACTTTTATGCACTTCCCAAGGTGCATAAGAGTCAGAGACCTCCACCTGGTCGCCCGATTATTTCGGGATTAGGTTCTCTACTCAAACCTCTTTCCACCTTCGTGGACTACTTTTTGAGGCCCCTTGTAGTAGAGATGCCTACTTACTTGAAGGACACTAAAGAGGTTCTTAGGTTAGTGGATGACCTGAGTTTTGACGTTGAAAGTGATTACCTTGTTTCCTTCGACGTAGAATCATTGTATACGTGTTTTCCGCAAGATGAAACCCTGGCTGCCATTGAAACACTCTTGTTAAATAGACCTCCAGACTCGATTACGCCTGTCTCATTTATCATTGATTGTGCCAGACTGGCCATGAAAAAAAACTTTTTTAAGTTTGAAGAACAGCTGTTTCTCCAGGTGTCTGGCACTTCAATGGTGAGCGTCTTCGCTCCTAGTCTGGCCAATCTCTACGTTCACATTTTCGAACAAGATCATATTTTGAATGATAATAATCCATAGAGACCACATACGTGTATGGAAAAGGTATATCGACGATGTGCTTGTAGTGTGGAGAGGCACATCCACCTCCATTACTGAGTTTAAGACCTGGCTGAACAACCGCAATCAATATTTGAATTTCACCTGCGAATTTAGCAAGACTCATCTGCCTTTTTGGATGTTATGATCTCTCCTTTTGAAGGGGGCTTGAGTACTGAATTATACAAAAAACCAATGGCGAAGAACTCTCTCCTATCGTACAATAGTTTTCATCCCCAGGCCCTACGTGATAATATGCCTTATGGGCAATTTTTACGTATAAGGAGGAATTGTTCATCTACTATTAAGTATCAGGAACATGCCCAGATTTTATCGGACCAGTTACAAGTTAGGCATTATCCTAAGAAACTTGTGAAGAGATCCTTAAAGCGTGCAAGAAACAACAATAGGGTATCTCTTCTTGAATCAGGTACTCCCAAAGCAACTACCAACAGATTGACATGTGTTCACACTTTTGCAGTTTTTCTAATCAAATCAAGAAAAGCATACTGTCCAATTGGAAGATCTTGAATATTGGTGATACTTCATTACCACGCCCACTATTTGCTTTCAGGCGCACCACCAACATCAAAGATCGTTTGGTACACACACGTCCTCGTACCAGTAACAAAAATCCACAGGGCACTCTGTCGGGTTTACCTCCTGTACAGGGCCATTTTCCCTGTGGGTCCTGTGCGGCTTGTCCACACACGACTCACACCACGGAAATTGACATTGGATCATCTAAGCCATGGATTCTGACTTGCCATACAAACTGCAATAGTGACAACCTGGTGTATTTGATCCATTGGCCGTGCCCGCTTCGATACGTGGGCATGACCACATGCAGAGTGAAGACTCGTATTCTTGAGCACAAGAGTACTATTAGATGTAGGAAGTCTTCGACCAAACTGACTAATCATTTTCTCTCTGCCCAGCACAGTCCACAGGATCTTAAGTGGACTGTCTTGGAAAGACCTTTTATCCCACCTCACATTACTGACCTTACAACTTTTCTGTTTAAATGGGAACAATGGTGGATTCACAAATTGCAGACTGACAGTGTAGGTCTGAATGATGAGATTCCATGGGTTTCACTGTAGTACAATTTCTATAGAATCAGTCCATACATTTGGTTTCTGGTCCTTCCTTGGACTAGGCCCATGTCTTTATGCACTGGTGCACACATTTGTTTAGACTGACACCTTTGAAGAGACCCAGTAGCATCCTCTATCAAGGTGTTATATTGATCTACTCCTAGTTTTTGGCCATTAATGGACGGACACCCATGTACTTCTGATGGTATAAAATACAAGTATTTATGAGTGTCCTGGAATATACATTCATCCCTGCGATTATATGCTTTGTCTAGACCATCGCTTACAAGAGCATATAGCTTCTGAGACTTTATCCAGAATTGTTGTAGTGCTGAGTGCAATTCATGTGCTAGTATATGCTGTGTAGGTATACAGCACAGTGATGTTCTTCTTTTTTGCCAAGTGTTGTGGTGTTAAGGCCAGTGTTCCTTATATTGTGATTGTTGCATCGGGCGCGTGTCTTACTTCCACGCATGCGCGACATCGATACAGCGCCTCACTGACTGGCTTTCTACACTAGTAAACATGAAACGCCCAATTCAGAGGAATCGATGCTGTGTCTATCGCATCTTCTCTCCTCTTGCGGACAGTTGGCCGGTTTGTTTATAGTTTTTTGGATATACTGAACACTCTCTTGAAACGCCCATGCGCGGGAGAGTAGTGTCTTTACATGACACATGCGCGTTGTTGATATAGCGCTTGACAGATTGGCCTTTTACATTTGAAATGCCCAAATCAGAGGAATCGATGCATTATTGATCGCATTTTTTCGCATTTTTCTCATTGTGCGGCGATCTGGACGGTCTTTTATGGTTTTTGAATGTATCGGACACTCTCTTACAGCGCGCATGCGCGGGAGAGTAGTGACTTTTACCTGACACATGCTCATACCTCTCCTGTGTGCGCACCCACCTGGAGCCAATTTACCATGATCCCGGGCTATAAAGGCAGGCCAGGTCAGACTCGACTTCACCTCCGGCTGCAGGCTCTGCAAGCACCGGTGTACCGACGGATAGGTGAGTCTTTCTGCTTGGCTGGCCCCCCCCCCTTTTTTCGATCAGAGTGGGGATTTGCTACACTATTTCCAGACCCTGCTTTTTGCCTAGTGGAGCCTTGTATATTAGGCTGTTGGCTCTTTGGGCATTCTTATTTGCCCTCTGAGTTTCTATGGTTAGTGGGGCCATAATGACATTTTTTAGTTTCTCCACCTACGAGGTTCAAATTTCAATTCTAGCTGAGTCCTCATGGTGGTTTTCACGTTGCAGCCATTCAGGCTTTGGATATGATAGCTTTTTCTTACCAACTTTACATCTCATGTTTAAATGGCATGTGCTCCCTGTGTCTTCCTTGTTTATATTTGCTCCCTAAAACATGCCTATCGGGGATATTGGTACTATTGTCATAACCCCTGGTTTTTGATAGGACAAGATGTGTTAATGACAAGATACACCGTTTTTTTCAGAGCGGTGCTCCTTTCCTGAGCTGTTGCCAGGTAGAGGTGTGGTTGCTTACCCAGCAGTGGTGGGTAAGGTTTTTCTTTATTACCCTTTACAGAACCTTTTGCACTTTACATTTGATGCTTGTGATCATTGGTATGGATCAATTTTGTTTTGATGCTTCTTTTCTGATTATAGGTAATTCTTCCCTTTGGAACGGACAGACTAAGAAGATTCTCTGTCCTTATATCCTTTTTTGTTGTAGCACTTACACTGATTTAGCAGCAGCTATATAGGTCCTGATGAAAGCCCTGCCTACAACTAGGTTTATGGCTGAAACATGTTGACCATTACTATCTATTCTACCTTTGCGGTTTAAATCCATACAGCGGGTACACGTCTTTTAATCCTGGCAAAGGGCGTATCTAAATAAAGTACCTCTTTTTTGCACTCTTTAGCTAGTTTTAACTTCACTACCCTCACATTTACCAATTTTTGTTGCGCTGCACCCTCATTCACACAGCTGTCTCTTCATTTGTGGATTTACAATATTCTATTAGCTATTCAAAACATCCCTGAGCTCCTCCCTCTCAGAGAGGGGGTTGTAGCCCTCAGAGGAACTATGCTTTTCCTCTGGGAGGAGAATCCCAAATAATGAAGCATGTCACCTATGGTGAGTGAGGGATTTCGTCCTGAAAAGGGAAGTGCCCAAAGTTAGATCTGTGGCACCTAGTCATTTGGTTCTGTACTCTGTATTTTTATGTTTTCAAACTATGTAGTAGTGGTTCACCACACTTTCTGATTTTTTTGTCATAGACCCGAGGATTCTGTACTGTTTTGTGATATTGTATTGGGGATTGAATCCTATGAGGTCTTTAAATTTCCCTAGGACCCTCTGGCGTTGAACCGTTCTTTGTTTGGTAATATATATATATATATATATATATATATATATATACATACATATCTGGTCACGCTGGACCGGGGCAAAGTCACAAGTTCAGGCCAACTGCGATGTAGCACGGGCTGGCAACAGGGACCCAATTGATCCACTTAACAGAGTACCTTAAATCCTGGTTGCGGAGCGTTGCGTGGATCCGTGTCGAAGATGCTTTGCGCAGCCAAAGCGATGGGTTGGTTCTGAGATGTGGCGAGGCTGTGGTGTGAGGTCCTGTTGTATCATTGTCAATGATCCCATCGCTGAGGCTTGCAATGCGAAGTCCGGCATCAAGGATGCGGCACGCAGCTGGCGATGCATCGGCTCCAAGGAGCTGCAAAGCTGCGATGGGGAGTTCATCGTCCTCAGCGAGGCTACCGTTGGCAAGAGATGTTAGGACCTGTGCTGTGGATGCGTTGCACTGTCCGGGCAATGCGTAAGTTCTGAGGACTGTGGAGGTGAAACGGGTCTTTTCGATGGGTCCAATCTATGCAGCAGCAGCGATGCTTTTATTCTGCTCTGGGATGCACCGCTCGGCTGGGGAGATGTGTCAGTTCTGCTTGAGGATGAATCGTTCAGTAGAGAAGATGCCTCAGTTTCACTGGAAAGCACCTTAGGCCCATTTCCAAGGGTCCAGGACTGGGGGGCACCACTTGGCAGGGTAGAATTACAGATGGCAAAGTCCAGGTTCAGGTGCAAGGTCATTAAAAGCCTGTGATGTCCCTGAGGCTTCAGATCAGGAGGCCATCCTACTAGCCCTTGGAGTCATTCTGGGTTCAAGAGATGCAGGTCCAGTCCTTCTCACCCAGGGCAGCAGGCAGAAGGTCAGCACCACAAAGCAGGATTCTATCAGACTGGAGTCCAGCAGAGTGGCAGTCCCTCGGCAGCATAGCAGTCCTTCTTCCTGGCAGGTTATCCACAGATCCAGAAATGTACTGAAATGGTGGTGTCTGAGGTCCTTCTTTACACACAGTTGTGCCTTTGAAGTGGGGAGGAGCTTCTAGAGGTAATTTGCCTTTGAAGTGCACAGATGACCTGCCCTGGTTCCTCACTAACTACAGGGGGTATGCAGCATTTTGTATATAGACAGGACACAATCTATTCAGGTGTAAGTGAGGCTGGGCCCAGCTCCTCCCTCCCATCCCACCAGTGATGTCCCATTCAGTCACACCTAAGTTCCCATTGTGTGTGGCCATCTAGGAGGAATGCACAAAGCGGAACTGCCAACTACACTCAGTCATGTGATTAGAGAACAGCTGTAGGCACCAAATTGCTTAGCCAAGAAAAAGCCAACTTTCTAAAAGAAATATTTTCAGAATTGTAACTTAAAATCCGACTTCACCATAAGTTAGGATTTTGAATTTGGATTCCAAAGACATCAAACGTGGACCAGTTATCACTTCCATTTGGAAATTACACTTGTAAAATATAATAAGGTGATCCCAATGTTATTCTATGGATGATATAGGCCTTGCAGCAGTGAAAACCAGATTTAAGAGTTTTTCACGACCTGGACATATAAAGCTTAAAAGTACATGCCCAACTTTTTACAGACATTGCACCCTGCCCTCTGGGCTGTCCAGGGATTACCTTAGGGGTGATGTACATGTATTAAAAAGGATGTTTGGGTCCTGGCAAAAGGTTTATTTTGCCAAGTCAAATTGGCAACTTAAACAGCACACACAGGCTCTGCAATGGTAGGCATGAGTCATGTTTAAATGGCTACTTAAGTGGATGGCACAATCAAAGCTTCAGGCCCTCTAGTAGCATTTAATTTACAGGCCCTGGGAACTTATAGTACCCCTTTACTAGGGATTTATTAGTAAATTAAATATTCCAATTGGGCATAAGCCCATTTTACCAATTCTTCCATGTTTTAATGTTTTAAGTAGAGAGCACATGCACTCTACCACTGGTGAGCAGTAGTAAAGTGCTCAGAATCCTAAAGCTGGGGAGCCAGAAAGCTAAAAGGTTTGGGGATGACCCTGCAGAAAGGGCCATTTCTAACAGTGACATGCAGGCAGGATAGGAATGTGTATTCCCTCTTTGTTGAATGTGTTAGGTGCCAATAGTTGACCAGGCCATGATCTTCCATAACATCATGAAGGATGGCTCTGTCATTGACATTTTGTTTGTTTATGGGGCCACTCCTGCCATTATCGAGTCTATTTGCAAGTTCCAGACACCCCAAATGACAGTCTTCACTGAGAAAATGTCAGTAAGGATTTTTCATGTGGTAGATAGACATTTTATTTGGTGCTTTCATGTAGGAGGACTGAGGAAAACAAGTGATGGGTGGAAAGCGTGAATTAATCTCAGCCACTGGTAGTTCAGGCTGGACTGTTCCAATCTGAGCAGAAGCAAGACTCATTTACATATGGCTGGTTCCTATCTGAGGTGGCATCGTGGCCAAAGAAAAACTAACTGGGATGTGGTCCCAAACAATTACCAGCAGCTGAGATTAATTCAAGCATTCCATCCATCGCAAAATTATTTTTTCTAAGTATTTGGAGCATAGGTAGCGCCCACAATCAGTATGTCTTTCATACTGTATGTTGCAAGTATTTGTGGATTGGAACCACTACTCCAGAATGCTTTGAAGACAATGTATGTGATGGGTCATGTGCCAAGGGAGATTGCAGTCTGGTCCTTCCGCTGCTCACTACCCTTCCCAAAAAGCCTCTCTATGATTTTGAGGCTCAAGGTGAATTTCCTATAAAAGCAACATGCTAGGGTTCTTAGAGGGTAAGGCAGCCTTTTTTTGTGCTTTATGTGGTGCATCATGCCAATCATATTAAAAGGATAACATGAACTGAGGTTTTTGACGTGACATCTTCTGTTATAATCCCTGTTCCTGCATCGAAAATGCACACTGTTTGGGTTGGATTTAACCATTGTGTCAAGTCCACAGTAGTACCGATGTTGGGGACCCAGGACACAGGCACTTAGAGTAAAGAGCATGATGGTAAATGGGGCAGGAGGGTCCAAATGAGTTATATAAAAGGGCTTTGTAATGTATGTCCGAAGTGGATACATGGGAGGGTCACTATCATACTGAGTCATAAGGAGTGCACTTAAAATAGGGCAAAAGAAGAATAGAAGATAAAAGAGTAAAATAAAACGGGTGCAGCCCAATTTTGAACAACAATAAACAGCACAAACTGTGAACAGATGGTCTCAGTCTACCAAGATCCTCCACCAAACATTTCTATGATTGGAAAATTAATAGGAAAAACATTGTACTTGTGGGTGCGAAGTCTAAAGGTTCAGCTGGATGCCTGGGAACCAGACCATGAGATGGATTTGCATGGATAAGGTAAATAAGTGTGGACAGTGCTCAACTTGAATCACACCAGCTCTTTCCATTCAATGTTAAAATAATCCAAATATCCAAACAATTAGATGGGGGTATAAAAGGGGAGAAATGCAATGGTCCAAAACCTTCAGTGTAGGGTGATGTTATACAGAAAGAGGTATAGTCAGTTGGCCTATGGGAACAATGTGTGGACTTTCCCCTCAGCACCTGCACTTTTCAGTTCCATCTATGTTAATATTGCATGACTGTGGTACGTGGAGAGAGGGAGGTCAGCGGGAAAGGCCTGTAAGCAATCCCATGGTGTGGATGATCCATCTTCAGGTCTTGAGCGCTGACCTGGATATGACTCTGTCTCTGGAGGTGCATCTGTTGCCTCATATGTCTCTGCTCACGTTCTTGTTACTGCTGTCAAATTCTCACCCTTCAGTTCTACTTAGTCACTGGGTGGGATGCTGCCACCTCTGTTTCAGGTACCATCCATTGTTGCTGCCTCCCTCCCTTCTCTTGGTAATACATCCATGGCTGAAGACTCCATGTTCCTTAAAATGTTTCCTGGTCTTGGATTCTTAAAATTCCCGTTTCCTACTATACATGGTTACAAGCATTGTTGCAGGTTCAGGTTAGCCATATAGAATGCTCCACTTGCAGATCAGAGGACATTTTGGCAGGAATTTCTTCCATTTTGCTGTTGTTTTCTGTGAGAATTCAACTGTTGTAAAGTTCTAGTGAGGACCATGAAGAAGAGGGCCATTGTTCTTCGTCGATGGAGCAATCACCTGACTGGCCTGCAGAAAACATGCAACAATTATTCTTGCCTGTCCATTGACATTCTAAAAGATTATAAGATGGACTCTGTGTGCTCTTGGAATTCCAGTGGTGGGTAAAAAGGTTGATCAGTTTTGGCAGGGAGTCATCCAGGAAGGATTCAACTATTTTCCCTTCAAGCCCACTGTGGTGTTCTGTATTCTGTATCTATGTGATGATGCTGATCCCTGAAATATAGGTATCTGTGTTATGTTTTGAAGATCTGGAATGTGGGGTGGTTGTCAATGTGGAATGTTGTACATAGTATTCTATGTTAGTTGTGGTGGTGTTTCTTTGTGGATGGGGTCTCTACTGATACTGTCCAAATAAAGAAGATAATTTTGCATCTCAACATTGCGTGACAACATCCTTGGATCCCACACTTTCCAGGGGTGTCTGAGAAGTAGACATTGTTTCTGCAACCTTCTGTCCTCCAAGTTGATTGCCTTCTGGTATACCACCCACAAATCACACCTGAGGTTAGGGCCATTGCCCATTTAATCCATATGACTTTCTATCACAAATAATCTCGTCCCTTTTGAGTTCAAGTGGGATTAGAAAAAGTCCATATTCAACCTCAATGAATTGAGTTATGCTGTAGAGGCTATGGTTTTATGTTCGAACTACGAGTTTGCCAACCACGACTTCCCTAACAACGAGGTCGCAACCACGACCTCGTCTAAACCACGATTTTTTTTACCACGCATTCCTTTACCACGATTTTTCGTGGTAAAGGAATGTGTGTTAAAAAAAATGCTTTCCAACTAGTACCCCGATCTCCCAACCCTTAAAAACTAATTACCCCTACCCTAAAAATAAACACGATTACCAACACACCCTAAAAACAAACACGATCACCCACACCCCCTAAAAACTAACCCCAAACCCCTAAAAACTAACCCCAAACCCCCCCAACCCCTGTATACTAACTCCAAACCCCCCGCCCTCTAAAAACTAATTCCCCACTCTAAAAATAAACACGATCACCCACAAACCCTAATAACTAATTCCCCCCACCCTAATAATAAATACGATCACCCACACACGCTTAAAACATACACTACTCACCCACACCCCTTAATAAACGAACTCAACCCCCATAAAACTAATTTCCCCCTCCCTAAAAATAATCACGATCACCCCACCTCCTAAAAACGATCTCAACACCTTTTAAACTAATTCCTCCACCTTTAAAATAAATACGAACACCCATACCCCCTTAAAACTAAACCCAACCCCTAAAATCTAACCCTAAAACCCCCCACCCCCGGAAAATTAACCCCTCTTACCTGTTCCTCTGCGACGCTCCTCCGAACTCCGACCTGCCTGAACACTAGACCGACTCAGCCTTAAGGCTGAGTCGTTGTTCGGGCAAGTCGTTGTTCGGCTTGCGTGACTCCGGAACTCGTTGTTCCGGAGTCGTTGTTCAGGATGTTTCCCAGAGGCTATGGTATCTTCAGGTACAAATCCCAATGTGATTTTTATTTGCAGTCCGTTCTTTCAAAAATGTCTAACATCACCTCTGCCATGGCACCAGTAGAGGTACAGGCCTTGAGGTACTGCATCAGAAAAGAGATGTTGATGAGATGGTTTAGGTTTTGGCTTGAGGCACACCACCCAATGTGCTGTCTGTTGAGGTCATGAATATTGTCATGCTAGTAATTAATGTACATTGAAGAGGAAGTAAGGAGTAGGAAATCGCCAAATCAGGACAAGTATCCGGGCCCATGCATCACTTCTGGTGATTCAATACAAGGGCTACAGTCAAGGCTACACATCTCTTGGTTTAAGAGGTCAAAAAAGAAAATAAGTCAAAATAGGGGATCAAGAGCTATGGCTTTGTAAATGTCTATCCTCCAAGTCTGTGAATAAGTCTTTGAATATGGTATAGACTACCCTTTCACCTCGGCAACTGAAGCCTCCCAATCAGTACACTTCTCAATTAACAATCCACAGTCACTCGTGTTCTGTTGTTCTTGTGTGTTGGCAGTAAAATTTTACTGAGAATGGTGCATTCATGGTAAATCTTTACTGCGAATGATGTGTAATTTCGCAAACTGACTTAATGGTGCAGTTTCAGGAATTTCATGTAATAGGCATAACATGAAATTGATGAAACTAAGTAAATTAGTAAATGCGACCCTAGGCTCTCTGCACAATAGTGCACCAATTCTCGTTCCACAATAGCCCAGCACATTGAGGGGCATTTTTATAAGAAGAGTTGTGTCGCTCTTGCACCACTCAACGTGGTGCAAGAGGGACACAAGTCCAAAATGCAATATATGAAGTCACACAAGGCCACCTTGTGAGTCTCTGAGTGGCTACATAGATCTGGAGTAATGCAGTGCAAACCGCAGCATTGCGTTACTTTAACTTGGGAAGGTAGACCTGCGAATGTGCCAAAAAGATACGCCTATCCAGGAGGCGTAATGAGGAGAAATATCTTTATTTCCCCTTGTTACTTCCACTTTGTATGCATGCTGCATTCTGGAGAACAGATAGAAGGAGGAATATAGCTCTCAGGATTGTTGTTGTGCAGGAAGGTGCCACTTCCTGCTCAAAAACAATCCTGCATACAACACAGGCGACCTTACACCATGGGACAAGGGTGCTTACACTGGCCCTAGGCAGCCAAGATGGCACCAGTGCAGGGACAAAGGCAGGAACGCACTGCATTCTTTTAAATACGGTGCATTTCTGCCCTTTTCCTGTAAAGCAGGGCAGAAATGTGACTTGCTGCACTACGTTGCGTTACTTTGCCATGAATATGGCCCTGAGTTCAGGGACCCTAGTAATACCAAGGCAGATTTCCATGGTGTTGTCTCCATGTTGTTTGGGTTACCATGTGCAGTGGTCCCTTTACGTTCAGGGATCATCTTCAGTTTTCCTCCAAGGCAGTGGCCCAGGTCCCGTGCGCTCTTCCAGATCTGAGCGGCCTCCGCTGTCTCCCCTTTAACCAGGGTCTGCATCATTTGCATGCTCCAGTGGTACACAGAAGCCTATGTCACATGGCAGGTTAGGGACATGAGGAGATCACTCTATCCACTCCGGGCACATAAGAGTGTGTAAGGAGTGCCCTAACACAGGCACACACCAGAGGGCAGGCAGGGGCTTCAGGGCACCAAAAGATCACCATGAAGCAGCTCATCCCAACTCCACCTGGTCATCCAATGTGCGGATCCAGGTTTCAACTTCGCTAGGTCACCGTCAGTGGTTTCCAAGGTGCAAAGGAGCATGCACGATGGACAGGAGCTTCCAAAAAAGCAGGTAGGTTGTGATATGGTGGGGAGCTTGAAAGGAAAGCCAGGCAAATTGGCAGTGCTAAGTCCCTCCTCCAGCCCTAGTTATTTGAGGCTAGGCTTGTTTGAGAGTTCTAGGGGGCTACATATCTGAAGCAATGATGTTGTTAATGTGATGTTATAGGGCTAGAAATCAGTGTGGACTAGGGGAGATTTCCTGTTCATGATGTGCTCCTTCACCAGATATTCAATGGTGGATTTGGAGTGTAAGGCTTTGAGCCGTGGCTGGTTTGCACCATCCACTATGCTCTTCTCAGTGAATTAGGTGAGGTTGTTGGTAAAACAACCCCATATCTCATTTTCCCTGTCTTGGGGTGTTAGAAATGGGATCTCTAGTTGGCAAGGGCTTGCACCTTTGTCCAAGTAGGGACCCTTCTTCCTAGTCAGGGTAAGGGTGTTACACTCGTGAAGTAACCCCTGCTCACCCTCGTGGTAGCTTGGCACGAGCAGTCAGGCTTAATTCAGAGGCAGTGTGTAAAGCATTTGCACATAACCAACAGTAATACCGTGTAAGCACTACAAACGGACACCACACCAGTTTAGAAAAATAACCAATATTTTATATACTCAAGACAAGACCAATTACGACAAAAATCCACAATACTGTACTTTAAAAATGAATGCTTGATAAAGTAACTTCTTCTTTGCAAGAATAGTTCAAAAACAAAGTTCGTACGAGTCGGTAGCTCCGTCCGAGCCTACCGCGATGCTGAAAACCACAGAGTCTAACAGTTCTAGCCGACCGCGTCGATATGGGCCAGCAGAGTCATGAACAGACTCGGTTACAGTACCTTTCTCGTTGTGGCTGGTACGGAGTGTACGAGCCGGTCGGCGTTCGCCGCGGTTGCGGTGCAAGACGGAGCGGTGCAAGGTGCGGTGTCCCTCGATGCGGTGCAGGCAGCGGCTCGATGAGCGTCGTGCAGACGGAGTCGGTGAGTCCAAGGCGTGCGATGCAGGGTGAGACGATGCTCGATGCGGTGCTGACAGGTTGCGATGCAGGCGACCTAGCCGGAGTGCGGGAGCTGGCGTCGGACAGCGGTGCGAGTCGGAGCGGTGCGTCGCAGACGTGCGAGCGGTGCCCCAAATGCGGTGCGGTCACTGACTCTTGAGCCAGTTGCAGCGACAGCATCGGTCTGGTCCGGCTGGCACAGTGAAGCGATGCGATGCGAACTGCGGTGCCCACAGGTCACGGTGCAAGCAGCGGCTCGGTGCTGGCGGCGCCGGACGCCGCCACGGTGAGACCAGGGTTGCGATGCGAAGCGGGGCGATGCGGTCTGCGGTGCAAACAGGTCACCGGTCAGGGATGGATTCGGTTGACGGAGTCGGTTGCAGTTCCCTTCCTCTGTGGCAACTGAAACAGCGTTCCAGAAGCGGTACCCAGAGGTTTGTGAAGTCTTTGTAGTCCCTGAGACTTCTTAACAGGAGGCCAGCTCGGTTCCAGGCCCTTGGAGATACTCAGCACAAGTTTGTAGAAAGTTCATTCCAGTCCTTTCGCTGCCCAAGACAGAAGCAGCAACTGCAGGCCAACCCAACAAAGCAACAACACAGCAAAGGGGCAGTACTCCTCCTGGCAGCTCTTCCAGCTCTTCGTCTTGGCAGGTTCCTTGATTCCAGCGAGATCTAAATTCATGGGGTCAGGGCCCCAATATTTATATCCTAAATTCCTTTGTTCTCTGAAGGCAGAGAGGCCTTTGCCTAGTCCAAACCAGTTCTGGAGCACTTTGTTGACAAGTCTCCGTCCCTTCTTTCAGTGAGTAGGCCAGGGACATCAGACGCATCACAGGAGGTGGAGCCAGCATTGTGGAGGGAAGGCACTGTCCTATTCAGGGCCCAGGTGCGACCCCTCCCACCCATCTACATGTAGATCTTGCTATTCAGCCCTGTGCTGACTCACCCTGTCTCCTGGCATCCCCCAGCCCCTGTCACTCACACTCCAGACAAGGAATACACAGCCTCGCAGAGGCAGGCTTGGGTGGTTAGACAAGAAAATACCCACTTTCTAAAAGTGGTATTTTCAAACACAGAATGTTAAAACCAACTTCACTAAAAGATGCATTTTATCATTCTGAGTCCAGGCATACTAAACTCGAATTTCTACCACGTTCCCGGGGTCAGTTAGGATTATAAACTGTAATAATCAAAACTGCCCATTCTGGCCTAGGGGGAACAGGTAGCCTTGCAATAGTGAAAAACAAACTAGGCTGTAATTCACTATCAGGACATGCCGCACACACCAGGGCATGTCCTACCTTTCGCATACAACGCACCCTGCCCACAGGGGTACCTTGGGCCTACCTTAGGCGTGACTAACATGTAGCAAAGGGAAGGTTTAGGACTTGCAAGTGTGTGCACTTGCCAAGTCGACATGGCAGCCCCAGGCTGCGCACAGGCTCTGCGATGGCAGGCCCGAGTTACATTTTACGGGCTGTTTGCGTGGGTGGCACAATCCAGTGCTGCAGCCCACCAACAGCATTTGGTCTATAGGCCCTGGCACTCGCAGTGCACTTTACAAGGGACTGACAGATAAACCAAATAGGCCAATCATGGAAACACCAATCCATAACACATTTTATACAGGAGCACTTGCACTTTCCCACTGGACCGCAGTGAGGAAAGTGCGCAGAATCATTACACCAGCAAAAACAGAGTCAAAACCGGGAGGTCAAAAAGCAAAAAGTCAGGGGAAACACGCCAAAAGATGCCAAGTCTAACATGGGGTGATTCGTATCTTGTGCTTTAACTTCTAGAAGATATTTGAACTGACTGTGTGATATAGGAAGCGTCTCTTAGGTCCACCATAGGGCCCAGAGTTCTAGGACCATCAGGGTAAACTCTTTCTATTCATTAAGATTGTTGTGCTATGTTCTATAGGTTGTACTTAAATCTGTCAACAACTTACCTTTTCGTGTACTTCACTGTGTACTAATTTAGATGTTCTGGGCTTGTTTACTATTAATTTTGAAGCAACTATAAATATAATTGGTAACATTTTTGATTCAGTGCCCAGTTAAAAATAATTGGTATCTTTTGCATCTTGCATATTCTTGTTTTCTGTGATCTCAAGATCATGCTTAGCTTTTTGGATACACAGAAGTCTAAAAGTTGCACCTTGGTAGCTGCCTCTTACAGTATTGTTTTAGAGGACTAGCGGGGGGAGCTGCCATATCTAGAAAGAAGGACAGGGAAATCAGGAAATAATAAAACACACCCTGAAGTTGACTAAACTAAAAAACACAGCCTATAATGCTCATTTTCAGAGTTTGGCTTGATGGTGCTATTGATTTCAATGTGACACTGATTTTCATTAATCTGAAGCAGTTCCTTAAAGTTGAACTCACCACTGTCATTTTCAAATTTCAGGGTCATTTGAGAGTAAATATCCTCTTGCACCTCCATGTGGGAATGTTGCTATTAGGGAAGATTTGAAACGATTAGGGTCTGTGCACGACCTTGCTCATGCTCAAAAGTTAAGCTATTTTGGCTTACATCTGCCTCGCTGGAGTATGTGAAATCTCAGGCTTGTAAAGACTGAGGGGCAGATTTACAAGCCCCTTGCGTCACTTTTACACTGCCGTTGCGTCACTTTTGTGACGCATTGGCAGCGTAAACAATGCGGCCTATTTACAACGTGACGCATCTAGGGAGATGCGTCACGTTGTAAAGCCTCTGCGTCACATTATACCTGCGTCAGGCATAATGTATGCAGGGTGGGCGTTCCCACGCAGGAAGGCCTCGTAAAGTGACGCAGTGAAATCTACAAGATTTCACTGCGCCACTTTTAGACGCCACTGCGTCAGAACCTTACGCCTGCTAGAAGCAGGCGTAAGTAGTGACGCAGTGTAGTGGGAATAGGCCTCAACACGCATTGCTGGAGTTGCGTCGTGCTTGCGACACGACTCCAGCAATGCGGGACTTTTCCGCCAACAGATGCGTCAGAATTTCTGACGCATCTGTCAATCCTTGCGCCATAGTGCGCCGTATTGTAAATACGGCGCATCTATGGTGGCGCAAGGGATTCTAAGGGTGGCACAGGGAAAGTGACGCATCTATACAGATGCGTCACTTTCTTGTAAATCTGCCCCTGGGTACTTTCATCTCAGGTTGCCAGTCTTGATTGCGCTTCCACTTTCTTCCTCCATCACTGGTTGCATTTATTCAACAGTCAGCAGCATTCCTCCCTTTAAAAATACCTAAATAAATAAAATGATTAATGGCTGCTGATTCGGTCACCAATTCCCATTATTGCCCTTTTGGCATCCTTTTACTTATTAAACAGCACCTATGCATGTCGCCTGTTGCCGTAGAGATTACTAGGCTTTTTTACATTACCTCACTTGTATGGGGTACATGCACACAGCGCCCTTATCACAATTATAATTTGCACGTCTATTTCTCACATATTGTAACCCATCATCCTGCCCAGGTTCTGCATCCCATAAGGCAATAACCCGTCCTCGGTGGTCATCACTCAGATCCTGAACATACTTCCCACATAGTCTCAAAACAAAAACAACACACTTCCAGCCACACACCCTACATGGGGTAGCTTGCTATCCATGAAGGCAAGCTCTTCAACGCTCCCACATTGGTGTTGTAATCACTGTTTAAATGGTATAGTGAAATACAATCCAATTATCGTATGAATACCAGGAAAATATACTCCACAATTAAATGTGGTGGCCCATGCACTTGCAATGAAGTTGTCTTCCTTCTTATTTTTGCCTGTTAGATGTTCCGTGTAGCTTTGATAATACCTTGCCATATCCTGGAAGAATTTATCATGGGTGTTTCTGCTTTTGTAGCTAGTGCTTCATGGTATATCAGTGCAGATGTGACATGAAATATACTTTTTTAGCTTTACACTCCAGCTCACTGAAATGTGTAGCTGCGGCTCTAACCTGAAGCCGATTGACAGGCAAGGTCACTTTTCTCCTAAACGCCTACTATGACAAACTGCTTTCCTTTTGGTCAAATACAGATGAATGCCTCTTATTTCTTTGCAGCGCACCTTACTTCCTTGCATGTGCTCTTCCTTTGCTTAGAATTGCTATAGGATATACAGTTTTCTATGAATGCATATAGGTGCTGCACATGAGCACATAACATTGACCTCTCCGTTGTCTATCTTTACAATTAGTTTGAATATTGGTGATACCGGGCCAGTGCTAGGCATGGTCAGTGGGCTGCTGTAGAAGGCCCCGCAGTCCGCCCACCAACATAGGGCCCCGTGCTGGTGTGCCTCAGCCAGTGCACGACTTCCTACATTTCCCTTTCCTCACACTGCTCTTCCTATACCCCATTCCCCATTTGATTGAGAGTGAGGTGAGTCTCAACTTCGCACACTACAAGTAAAATTACAATTGGGCCCAGGCGAGAGAAGTAGGGCCTCTTCCCTGCACCTCACATCCTTTCCTGGGCTTTGGAGCTCTTGTCCATGACTACAAGGCACAGGGGAGTGGGCCCTCTCCCCTTGGTCCTGCAATGCCTGACCTTAGCTGTGAAGCCTAAGGTAAGGGCACTACCCCCTCTGGGCTTCCCCGCTCTGGATCAAGGTGGCGAGGCCCAGGGAAGTGGTCATCTTGCCTCCTTGGGCCTTTTAGCGCTAAATCATGGTTGCGAGGCCTATGGGAGTAGGGTTCGTTCCCTTCAGCCTAATAGTGCTGTACCATGGCATTGTGCACGAGCCGGTGTCAGGGGCATAGTCATCAGTAGTGTATCAGGCGCAATGGAAGCAAGCACCAGGGGTATGAGATACCCAACACACCCAAAATATGATTTTTGGAGTGGATGTATTTACTTTGCACAAGAGCCCATGACACCATTGCTATGCTACTTGCCCCCCTTCCATGAGTCCTGCAGCCATGTTCCAGTGTTGCGAGGCAAAAGAGAGGAACTTCCTCCCGTGGCCTCGCAGAAAGGATCTAGCATTGAGATGCCCAGGGGAGGAGGTGCAGCAGTAGGCCATGGCTGTGATGTACATAACCAGGCACCTGTTAGACGTGTAGCAGTCACTAGTGCAGCAGGTGCAATGGAACCAGGGATCAGGATTGTTGGGGACCCAATGCGCTCAAATTATGGCTGTGCTTTGTTGTCCAGCAAGTGAATAGAAGGAGGGAAGATGACCTATTTACCTTCCTTACCTCAGATCCCTGCCACCATTGTTACGCCCTGTTATGCCACTCACCCCTCTCTCATGGGCCTTGTAGCCATGATCCAGCATTGCAAGGCCATGGACAAGGCCCACTCCCCTGGGTTTCACGGCATGGTCCAGTTCTGTGAGGTCTAGCAGGTTAGGGTGGCAGGGTGCATGATTGTCTCTCATTTTATACGTTTGCCGGTTCTGCAGTGGAATCCTGCAGGTAGGCAAATGTCATATTGTTTTTGCTTCCCAAAGGACTGATGTATGCAAGCAGGCTAATCAACAAGGGATGTTAAAAACAGGGCAGATTGGAAGCTTGGACCAGCTAAGTACAGTGGGATGTCCCAGCACTAACACTGGTAACTACCTCTATGCAGAGGTGTGAAGGGCCAGAATTTGATAAAATGATAGCTGGGAGGGAGGACATGTAGCACAGGAAGCGCCCTGCACATACCACTTTATTAGAATGTTTACCTTAGAGGTGCTAAATAGGAGAAATCTAAAAACTGAGAATGAAACAGCCCTAAATAAACAGGCACTCATCCTAAAATCTTTACGTTCAAATATTGGCTAGTCTGCTGATGAAATAGTTGCAGATAAGGAGAAAAGGACACTGGGAGAACATGATTTTGCCCATGATTAAACAAATTGGTCAAGTAGGAGAACCAATATTGCAACACAGGACTGATTGTTTCAAGACCCATCACTTTCCCACTGAAGCACATGCTCTATGTGTTCAAGAGATTAGGGCCCTGATTTATGATAGGATGTAATAAGATGAAAACCCTAAAATGATCTGCGCAAATTGTGGTAGCTCCTATATGAACATCATCTTGATGAAAGCCCAAACATGCTAAGTGACCTGCAAAGTGATAATGGAACGTTTGCTGCTGTACTGAAAAAGGAATCCTAGGGATAGAGTTGGTGAGGGTGGAGCTTCTTCTTCACTTTTAGAAGTTAGGAATGGAGTCTTCAAGAATCGATTATTGTAATTGACTCTTAGCTATGGTCCAGTGCTGTGAGGCCCTGGGAAGAAGGTCCCTCCCCTGGGCTTCACAGTACTGAGCCATGGGCTTGAGTTCCATGGGATGGCTCTACTTCCATTGAGCCTCCACACATGCTTATGCACTGCTAGATTTGAGGGAGGGCCAAACCCTGGCTTCACAGCACTGGTCCATGGGTGCAAAGTCCAGGAGAAAGCCACACTTCATTGGACTTCACAGCCTTAGTCAAGCACTGCGAGGCTCTGACAGTGGGGGCTCTGGTTCAGACTTTAATTACTTCTGAACTTCCAATTAATACTTTCTTTCAGTTACGTTCCTTCTGGTGTCGATGCCCCATATCACAGTCCTCATGTGTGCAAAATTCCTCCAACAGTTTGTTGCACAGTGACTTTTTAGATTGCGCATGGCCAGTCCATTCAATGAGTATCTGCTTTGTTTTTGTGCATAAGTAACTAATCATTTGTTTTATGCTAAAAGACAATCCACACATATCTGCTAGAAATGGCTGTATATTGCATCAAGCATGTGACTTGAATTGAATTAATGACGTAAATAGAACAATGACATATCCAGTCTTCCTGCTTCTCATTTCATGTTATACTTAACGTACGTAGGGGCATATTAGCAAGACCCACGTTAAAATTATCGCCGTTTTAGCGTCAGGAAACTGCCGCTAAAACGGCGATAATGGGCTTGCTAATATGCGTTATAGAATTCAATAGAAGCCCAGGTTAGATGTGCAGGACATCTAACCTGGGCTTCTATTGAATTCCATAACGCATATTAGCAAGCCCATTATCGCCGCTTTAGCGGCAGTTTCCTGCCGCTAAAACGGCGATAATTTTATCGCCGGTCTTGCTAATATGCCCCTAGGTTTAATTGCTTTCCTGAATTTAAATAGAACAGGTTATGAGAGAATGGCAGCAGGAAAAGAGGTTCACAATTTGGCAGATTCATTGGGGAAGAATCTGTGTGCATTTGTAATTGTTTCAGTTCGTACACAGTTAGTAAGAACCGATTTCTCTAGTCTAAGATTTTACGTGACTGAAGCAACAATGTGGAAGTTAAAAAAGTAGGCCAGTGGTGATAGAAGATTCTATGCACAATCATAAGGGCTTTGAACACAACCCTAGATTGAATAGGTAGCCAGTGCAAGGTTCCTAGGAATTGTGGTATATTGTAATGTCTTGTAATGTTGAATAAGAGGCAGGAAGTGGCATTGTGCATTATTTGAAGCCAATAGAGGTTTTTTATGGATGGCTAAATAAATGTCCTTAATGTGACCAAACCTAGATTGACTCAAGACACTGACTACTGCTGTGGGCCAGTTACTATGAATGTAAGTAAGCGTTTCTTCAAAGATCTTGAGTTGACCAAAGCACATACTGGCACTTATATCATTTTGAGTCATAGAATGGTGTCTAGATGGATGCTCAGATTGCATTTTGCCTTGAGTGGGGATGGAAGAGGTTGCCTGAAGTTAGAGCAGCAGGTCATGAGCCAGGAAAGTTATGCTTGGGTGTTAGCCACACAATGGTTTCCTTGGGATTTATCTTCAGGAAGTAAAAAGACATCCACTGGTGTGTTAAAGTATTTGATGTTCGTAAAAGTCTTTCAAACTTGTGCAAGTTTCATATTTGCACTCGGTTGAGACAAGTTAAATATGATTTGAGTTTCATCCACATACATATAGAAACTGGCTCATGAGTGATGTAGGAGAGTGGATTTAAAAGCAGTAGGGACAGGATTGGCCCATGCAGGACACCACAGTTTAATCCTTGGATGAGGAAGAAAAAGGTATACAGCAGGGATGAGTTAGTTGGAGCATCGGAGTGCCGCCCTTTCAACTTTCCACACCGTATTTCCTTTATTTTACTGCTGCACAGACATACGGTTTTGTTTATGTCTGTCTTGCCCTCGTTCATTGTGAGCATCAGACAGTCAGGCACATTTGAAAGGCACATGCTATAGTGCGCATATGCCAGCTGTCGCATGTTTTGCAGGGCTTGCATGTTTTCTGCCCTGACTCTCTGTGGTCTTAAACAATGTAAAACCACGCCCTTACAAGAAGTAGAGAAGCCTCCCTCATTGAACACAGGCCGGGCGCTTTAGGCTTCAGCCTGTGTTACCAGGCGTGGCTGGTACAGGTAAGAGTGGTAGGGTGGGGGGAAAGTCAACAAACAACGTAATAAGGAAATTAACATAAATAAATAAATAGATAAATCCACTTACCTTGCGCTCACCACATCACCGACTCGGCCTGTCTTTAGGCTAAGTATCTGCTATACAAATATCACATACATACATGTAGCGCCCAGTGTTTGTGAGGAGTGTTGTGGCCGCTGGGTTGGCGGGCGGTGGGGCTGAGAGGAGGCATAGGGGTCGCGAAGGGAGAGGGGCAAAATAAAAATAATAATAAACACCTTTCCTTCCGCCGGCCGTGACATGCGTGGCACTCCTCTGCTCCTCTTCTTCGGCACAGGCTCCTAGAATGCCCTGTGGCCAATCATGAAGCTGCTCTCACATGAGAGCAGCTTCAGGATTGGCCTCAGCGCCGTCAATTAGCTCTCCAGGATAGACTGGGAGTCTGTGCCTGCTCTCTCCAACCCCAGCAATGCAGCTGGGGTTGGAGAGAGCTTCACTGCCCATGACGATTTGGCCGGCCTGAGACGGCCGGCCAAACCGTCATGTGCAGTGAAGGGAGTGCACTACCACTCCCCTCAGTGCTGTCACCCCCCCAGGCCCCGCCCCCAGGACTCAGCAGGAAAGGAGACATAAAACGAATGTCATTTTATTTATCCTTTCCTGCCGTTTTTTGGGGGGGCAACGCTCCTCTGCCATAGCGGAGGAGCCGCCTCTGAAACATACATACACACATACATATCAATCAATCAATCATGGGTTTGTTAAGCGCGACTACTCACCCGTAAGGGTCTCAAGGTGCTGGGGGGGAGGGGGGGAGGCGCAGGGTCCTGTCCATCAAGGAGGAGGTCTATCGAAGAGCCATGTTTTGAGGTCCCTCGTGAAGATGGGGAGTGATGTCGTCTGTCTGAGGTGGAGCGGGAGGGCAACCAAGGCTCTGGCCGCGAGGAAGGAGAAGGAGCGGCCTCCCGATCTGGACTTCCTGGTGCGGGGGACCACGGCGTGGGAGAGCTGGGCTGATCATAGGGTCCTTTGGGGTGCGTGGAATTTGAGTCGGCTGTTCAGGTATGCTGGTCCGGTATTGTGGAGGGCTTTGTGTGTGTGGGTGAGAATCTTGAAGGTGATTCTTGCCTCGATGGGGAGCCAGTGGAGTGTGCGCAGGTGCTGGGAGATGTGGCAGTGTCGTGGCAGGTTGAGGATTAGTCTGGCGGCGGCGTTCTGGATGTTTTGAAGCTTGCGGGTGAGGTTTTTGTTGATTCCGGCGTAGAGTGCGTTGCCGTAGTCAAGTCTGCTGGTGATGAGGGCGTGAGTGACGGTCTTTCTGTGTTCGAGGGGGATCCATTTGAAGGTCTTGCGTAGGAGGCGGAGGGTGTGGAAGCAGGAGGATGCGACGGAGTTGATCTGGCGGTCCATTTTTAGTTCGGAGTCCAGGATGATTCCGAGGTTGCGTGCGTGGTCTGTGGGGGTGGGCGGGCTTCCGAGGGTGGGGGGCCACCAGGTGTCGTTCCAGGCATCGGGGTGTGGGCCCATGATGAGTACTTCTGTTTTGTCCGTGCTGAGTTGTAGACAGCTGCTCTTCATCCATTTGGTGACTGCTTCCATGCCTTCTTGAAAGTTGTGTTTGGCTGCGTTGGGTTCGTTGGATAGGGAGAGGATGAGTTGGGTGTCGTCTGCGTATGAAACAATGTTGAGTCCTTGGGTTCTGACGATGGGGGTGAGCGGAGCCATGTAGACGTTGAACAGCGTGGGGCTGAGGGAGGATCCTTGGAGACTCCGCAGGTAGTCGGTGTAGGGTCCGAGAGGAAGGGAGGGAGTCTGACCCGCTGCGTTCTACCGGAGAGGAATGAGCGGATCCAGTCGAGGGCCTTGTCCCGGATCCCTGCGTCGTGAAGTCTGCATGTTAGGGTGCGGTGAGAGACTGTGTTGAAGGCCGCTGAGAGGTCGAGGAGGATGAGGGCTACTGTCTCTCCTCTGTCCAGGAGGGAGCGGATGTCGTCTGTTGCGGCGAGGAGGGCGGTTTCTGTGCTGTGGTTCTTTCTGAAGCCGGATTGGGAGGAGTCGAGGATGTTGTGCTCTTCGATGAAGGTGGCGAGTTGGCTGTTGATGGCTTTCTCGATGACTTTTGCTGGGAACGGGAGCAGGGAGATGGGTCTGTAGTTCTTGAGGTCGGTGGGGTCCGCCGAGGTTTTCTTCAGGAGGGGGTTGATCTCGGCAAGCTTCCAGTCGTAGGGGAAGGAGGCGTTCGCGAGGGAGCGGTTGATGGTGTGGCGAAGCATGGGGGTGATGGTGTCTGCGGCTCTGTTGAAGATGTGGTGGGGGCAGGGGTCCGTGGGGGCCCCGGAGTGGATTGACTTCATCGTCTTCAGTGTATCTTCGGTGGTGAGGGCTGTCCAGCTGTCAATCGTTGGCTTCAAGGTGTTGGGGTGGTTGGTGAGGGTTCTGTGTGTTGGCTGTCTTTGTCGAAATTGTCGTAAATGTTCTTGATTTTATGGTGGAAGAAGGTGCTGAGTTTGTCGCAGAGGTCTTGTGAGGGAGGGATGTCTGTAGACTCACTGATGGGTTGGGCGAACTCCTTGATGATGCTGAAGAGTTCTTTGCTGTTGTGCGCGTGCGTGGCGATTCTGTCTTTGATCGCTTTCTTTCTTGTATCTCTGATGAGTTGGTGGTGGGCGTTGGTTGCGGCTCTGAAGTTGTTGTGGGCTTCTGTAGAATTGGAGTTTCTCCAGGTCGTTTCGAGGCGACGGCATGTGCGTCTGGACTCTCGGAGTTCGGTGGTGAACCAGCTGGCTTTCCTGGCGTGTGTGTTGTTGTTCTTCTTGAGGGGGGCTATGGTGTTGGCACAGTCGGAGATCCATCTGTGCAGGGTTCGGGCTGCGGTGTTGGGGTCGTTGTTGTCCGCGATGGTTGGGGTGGAGTTGCCGAGTGAGGTGGTGAGCTGGTCGTCGGTGATTTTAGACCAATTTCTTCGTGGGAGCAGGTGCTGGGTTCTGTGGATGGTGGGTGTTCTGAAGGTGAAATGGATGCAGCGATGGTCTGTCCACGGGAGTTCGATGGTGTGGCTGAAAGTGATGGAGTTTCCTGTTGTGAAGATGGGGTCGAGGGTGTGTCCTGCTGAGTGCGTGGGTTCAGTCACGATCTGGCGGAGTCCTATGTTGTGGAGGTTGTCCTGGAGGGATGTGGTGTTGGGGTCTTCTTGGTTGTCGAGGTGGAAGTTGAGGTCTCCCAGCAAGGTGTAGTTGGTGGATGCGATGGCCTGCGGGTTGATGCTGTCCGTGATGGAGTTGGTGAATGGTCCGCGGGGTCCGGGGGACCGGTAGATGAGGGTTCCCCGGAGGGTGGTGGTAGGGCTGGCCTGTATCTTGAAGTGTAGGTGTTCCATCAGGTCTGTGGACTCGTCGGGAAGTGTGCTCAGTCGGAGGGTGGATTTGTGGACGATGGCGATTCCCCCCCAGGGCGGGTGGGGCGGTCCTTCCGGGAGATCTTGTATCCTTGGGGAATGGCGATGGCAATGTCAGGTCCCGAGGTGGTGTTGGTCCAGGTTTCAGTGAAGAATGCAACGTCCGGGGTGGTGCTGTCGAGGAGGTCCCAGATTTCGGTGGCGTGTTTGTGGAGGGATCGGACATTGAGGAGGATGCATTGCAGGGTCTTTGGTGCGGTCGCGTTGTTGCGGGCGGGTTGTGCTGGATCCGTGGTCTTGGCGGTGCTGCAGGAGGGGCGGCAGCGGTGACAACTGAAGGGTCCGTGGGTGTCGGCTGGTGATGCCAGCTTGCAGTTGTTGTTGCGACCTGGGTTGAGTGCGTAGAGTGCCGCTGGGTTGTAGCATTGGCGGTTCGGAGGTCCAGGGTTTCTGGTGCTGGTCACGTACGGAACGCGTACGGGCGCAGACGGGCTTGCCTTTGGCGTGCCAGCGGCGCGCACGCTGCACGATGCCGCCATTAAGTAGGGGTCGGGGAGGGCTGGACAGCTGGGAGGCGGGAGCGGGGAGGGGAAACTGGCTTGGGCTGGTCGCGCTGGAGAGGAGGGGCCGCGGGGGCAGCAGCGGCGGGAAAAACGGGAGAGAGGTGCACAGAAAAAGGAGTGAAAACAGCGTAATAGTAGAAAAAGAAGGATGGAAAGTGAAAGAAAGAGAGTAAAAGGGTGAAAAACGAAGGTGAAAGGAAAGAGGTGAAAGGATAAAGCAAGCAGAATAAATGGAGCGAGAGAAGGAGTGAGAGGTCCACTGGACCACCAGGGATGAGGCGCAGGTATAGCCTGCGGGTGGAGGAGGTTCTCGAACACCAACACTCGAGAGTGCAGGGGCTCAGGAGGGCCTCACTTGATGGTGGAGCTGCAAGGGTGGGAGAGCAATTTCACTGACAATAAGACACTCCCTTCACTGCACATGACGGTTTGGCCGGCCGTCTCAGGCCGGCCAAATCGTCATGGGCAGTAAAGCTCTCTCCAACCCCAGCTGCATTGCTGGGGTTGGAGAGAGCAGGCACAGACTCCCAGTCTGTCCTGGAGTGCTAATCGACGGCGCTCAGGCCAATCTGCAGCTCGAGGATTTAATTACATCCCAGTCATTCAAACACACACCTGCATATGAATATAAACATACTTAAATATATATTTATTTTTAATAATTGTAAAATAATAATTAAATACTAATCTACTAATATTATTTTAAATTTGCAATAATATTACTTTTAATTGAATATTTAATTTTATTGACTAAATGTAATGTCATTTTAAAATATCCATCCCAGAACCCTAAAAACTCCTTACTGATCCCTAAATGACCATCTCTACAACTATTCTCAACTAATCCCTAAACCTTAAGAACTCCTTACTACTCCTCTACACTTGCCATCCCTGAGCCCTATGAACTTTGCTAAAAACCTCATATTCTTCCCATCCCTTAACCCTAAAAACCCTTACTACCCCTCCAAAACACTATATATATATTTATTTACGGAGACACACACACACATAAAAGACTAAGGGCCAGATGTACGACCACCCAATTTGCGACTCGCAAATTGCGTTGCAATTGCGACTCGCAATTTGCGAGTCGCAAATTGGTATGTCCTACAGTGTCTACGACACTGATTGAGATTCCCAATGGGGTCGCAAATTGCATGCCTCATGCATATTCATGAGGCACTCGCAATTTTCGACCCCATTGGGAATGGCTGGCCCTCCCAGGTATGGTGGCCCGCTGGGCTCAGCAGACCTCCATGTCTGGGACTGCTTTTAAATAAAGCAGTTTTTTTTTAATGCAGCCCGCTTTCCTTAAAGGAAAACGGAATGAATTTAAAAAAAGAAAAATGAAACGTTTTCGTTTCATTTTTTAAGGGCAGGTAGTGGTCCCTGTAGGTTTTTGCATGTGCAAACGGGTCTTTGCGCATGCCAAAACGGGTCGTACATCTGGCCCTTAAGACCTGCGAAGTAAATATACTGAAAACTGAAACAGTACCTGCAATGTACAGACTTCCAATATAGCTTCCACGATGTAGTGGCTCCTAATGTAACATGTAACACCAGCGAGGTAATGGTACCATACCTTACAATATGGGCACTCATTTTATTAGGGTTTTTAATTCTGTTATTAATGTTTTAGTAATATCAGCACAAGGAAAGTTGCTTCTTGCAAAGTCGCCTCGATGATGCCAGAATTCTAATAGTCAATTGATGGCACCTCCTGTGATGTTATTTCCTGTGATGTCACATTATATGCAAATTAGAAGCACCAGGCACGTTCCCTTTCTGCCTAGGGCCGGTTCTAAGTTGTCATATTCAGTGTCTCTGATGTTTCCAAGGGGAGGTAGGCCTTGGATTCTGCCTTCTGAAAGCTCTCTGTAGGTAGCAATCTGCCTCGCCTGCAATAAAACGTCCAACCATTAACAGAACCGAATCCAAAAAGCTGCTCCCTGCTATCTGTGTGTGCAGAGATGAATGTTTGCCAATGCCGCACTCCAGTCGGGAGCTGCCTGACACCTGAAATACCATCTTTTTTAATCAATGCCGCGGTGACATTTTTACATGCAGCTGATTAAATATTTATTCTCGAGCTGCTTTTCCCAGTCAGGTGTACAGCATGAGCCGAAGTCGCATTATTCAGTTTCCTCCAAGGACTTTGTTTTGCTGGGAGAGCCTGCAAAGCAGCAGGGGCAGGCTAAGGAGGAAGGGATTTAAGTGGCTCCTGCGTGGCATCGATTCCGGGTAATTCATTCAGTTTATTCCAGGGTGTCTGGTTTCCTCTGCTGCTTTCTTCTCTTACGAAGCTTCCACACCACTTTCCTTGTGCAGTGGAGTAACGCAAAATGAACCCCCCCCACCCCCGCAGAATGTGATGAGGGCTACTGATTCTCCTATATTTTATATTCATTTGCCTTGGGTTGAATGGGTTCCCTCCTGAAGAGTTATGCCCCGTTCCCCCTGCAGCGGGCCTGCCTTACATCCTGTCCTTGTGAATTTTGCTGCACTGTAAGTGAAAATTCACATCTCAGGCTGTAAACTACAATAAAGGTGGAGATATCATAGAAAGGTTCTCCCTTTATGACTGGCCGCAATGGAAAAATTGTCTAGCAACCCAAATTAGCCAAAACATCTTATAAACGTCTGTTCAACATCATGTGGGCCTAAATTTAAGCTGAGACATTACATTTTCAGCTGTAACTAATGTGTTACCACTATTTCACCAGACTGGGCGGGTAGGGTGTTGTGAGTTAAAACTCGCTAACTGGCTTATTACGAGTCTGGCGGTCCACGGACCGCCAGACTCTCAGGGGCGTGGCAGTGGTGGTCTTCCGACCGCCCTATTATAACCAGGGCTTCGGCCACCCTGGGACCACTGCAACTGGCAGTGTCATGCCTGTCTTGAGGCCGCAACAATATGCTTGGCGGGGCTGCTGTGGCCCCACCAAGCAAATTATGAGTTTCCTCACAGCCACACTTTTCATGACGGTGTGACTTGCATGAAAAGTGTGGTCGTGAGGAAAGAAAGGGGGCCCTACAGGGTTCCCTGGTGCCTCAGGCCATCTGAATGCACACAGGGGGGCACTGCACCCCAGTACCTGCATGGTATGGACCACAGTAGTCCATGCCGTGCAGGTACTGCCTTTGACGTTCCAATTGCGGTGACTATTTCATAGGCACCGCCCTGGGATCTCCAAAGAACCACCCCCCAGACCAGGAGAAAACTCCTGATCTGGCAGGCGTTTCCTACATGGGTTTGGCAGAGCAGGAGCGGGGCGGTCCCGCACCGCCAAACTCATAATAATGCCTGAGATTAAGGTCTTTTTTATTTGTGAGGCAACTGAAAACATCTCACAGGTTGAGGCAAGGGTGGACTCTGTTCTAGTGTAGTTCTAAGAAACACGGGAACCTAACAGTCATTAGGGACCATGGGTAGTCATACTATATCAGAACAGTGGTCCCTAGACACACAATAGCTGCAATCTTCAATACCGAATGGTTGTTTATTTGTAACAAAAGAAAAAAGAAGGAACAGGAATATCATACTTATTAACAATGGCGCAGTGGGTAAAGGTGACAAAACCTGCTTGGTGCTCTAATTTAGATGATACATACTTGATAGTGTGTATCCAAAACAAAAAATAGTACAGCCCATTACAAATTAATGAGTAGTGCAAATAGGGTCTAAACAGCAGTCAACGTTTTGATCTCTTGACGTCTCTTAAGTAGATATCGGGATCATCACCAGGCCTCAAAGGTTTCTTAAGAACCTGAAATTTAGCTAAAATCACACAAAGACCAAAATAGAAAAAACCTGTAATCAGAAATAGATATATATAGAGAGGATACAAGGTACAGGGGAAATCAGAGAGATTACTCACATGGTAAACGCTTGAAGGCACCGAAAAAAGAGACAATGCATCTTGTGAGGGAAGGTAAAGAAATGAAACCACAGTAGAGTGTAATGTGAACATGACTCACCTCGGGGTAGAAATACTGTAGATATGTGTGAAAAATCCAGAATAGGAGGAGCCTAGGGAGAGTAAAGGAAATAAGAAACTTGCAGCCAGAATGGAAGTTGAAAAAATTATAAATAAAACACTCAGAGAATGTTACTGACTGGTATCACAAAGTGCTTCAAATGAATATCTGAGGGCAGCGGGTGCTCATGTGAAAGGGATGAGAGGTGCCTACAAATCGTAGAGTTACCCTGGGGACCATGGTGTGCTCCAAATGGAAGGTCCAAACCGTCAGGGGACAGCGGGATCTTGCAACACTAGAATAGGGAGCACCCTGCTTGGAAGAGTGCCGCGGACGAGAACATGAAGGGTAGCAAGGAACTGCCATTCAGCGGTCTTCAAGAGAGCTTGGGCGAGCGACGAGCAGTGGGCCATAGCGTGTGCATGTGTCTCTATGCTAGGGATAGAAAAAGTAATAGAAATAGAGGAGGGACAACAAAAGGCTGCACATTCAGGAAAAGAGAAAGGAAGGCGGTCATATTGGAGGAGTTACGAAGAAGTGAACCTCTATTCACAATATCAATGAAAGAAGGAGTAAAAAGTTGGAGTGCAACAATGATATCAGATCACAGTAAAACACAGTTTGACAAAAGGACCAAATAATTCCACATGGGAACTACAGAAACAAAACCACTACACGGAAAAGCAAAAGATAGATTAATGAAGGTATCCAAAGAGAGTCAGCCATGTTGGAAGTAGGGGAGGACCACGTAACACAATGGGAGAGGTACGCCAATGCACACCCTCTGTAGTCATCAAAATAAACACTTGAAAGTGCAATGGCCAACTGTAAAAAGCCAATTTTGGCCCCTACTAAGTTCTTTTAGAAAAGATACTGAAAGAAAGTCCTATTTGGAATTACAAGGAAATATGTTCTGATCCAAGAGTGCCAATTAGATTGGATGAGTAAGCCTCATCCTTTAGTTGTGTCATGCTTTATCATCGGCGATCTCATCCCATCCTAGTAAGATGATACTACCAGGGCGGACTCAGCCTCAGTAAGAGGGAGATTTCATAACAGCTAACTGAACAAGACAGGATACAGATATACTAAAAATACCTTAAAGTAAACCCTTTGAGAAGAGGTGGTATCCTCTGTAGTCACACATTCATCGCCGAGCAACTGGTTGACGTGGACGATTTAGGTCCTCCTCTGTTATACCTCTTGATGAATGTGGGACTACTGAGGATACCACCTCTCCCCAGACCATTAAGCTCTACTTCCCTATCCTTGGCTTCCCGGGTTGTCAAAGTAGAACTCACAGTTTGACAACTCTCCCCATCGCACTCACTTACTTAGAGTAAGGAGTAGGAATATGCCCTGATGAATGCTCCTCATCAGTACTGGCAACATTGTTGGCAGAAACTTGTTGGCTTAAAGGCAGATGTTTGGGCCATTGTACCTACAAACCGTCCCAATTTTTGGTTTTAGTTGTACCTAAGGTACCCATTATTAAAGTTATTATCCTGGGTTTACCTTAATGTATATGTGGTGTATCTGGATACTGTATTCTCCAGTTAGCTTTTATTAAGAGCTCCCTCTTACTGAGGTTGAGTTCGGCCTGGTAATATCATCTTACCAGGGTGGGATGAGGTCACCGATGATGAAGCATGACACAAGTAGTGGGTGTGGCTTCCTCATCCAATCTAATTGGCACTCTAGGATCAGGACATATATTTCCTTGCAATCCCAAATAGGGCTTTCTTTTAGGATCATTTCTAAAAGAACATGGAAGTAGTGGAGGGACAACAAAAAGAGGAACATCCAGAGAAAGAGAAAGGGAGGCAGTCACAAAGAAGTGAACTTCTACTGACAAAATCAATGAAAGAAGGAGTAAAGAGCTGGAGTGCAACAATGATCACAATCAATCACAGTTCTACAAAAGCACCAAATTATTCTTCATGGGGTCCACAGAGGCAATATCACTACACATAAAAAGTTCCGGTCAAAGTAAAGGATAGAATAACCAAGGCATCCAAAGAGAGTCAATCATGTTGGAAAGGTCAGAAAGGTGTATAGTAGAAAGGGCCTTTCTCAGCGAGAATGTTATTTTTAGTCAATGTGTTTTTTGGTTTCCATATTGTAAAATGTTATATATTGGTGAAATGAATTAATGTATCTTGTTATTGAATTATTTATATTGTTATGTTTTTTTTTATTTGTGCATGTATTTTATGTGTGTGTGTATGTATATATATATATTATATATATATATATATATATATATGTATACACCCACACACATATATATTTGTGTATGTTATTATATATGCTTTTTAAAGTACAACATTTTAAATATATAAAAATTAAAATGAATATAATATAACATTTAAAAAGCATTAATTATTGCATACTATATATGTAAAATGTGTGTGTTTGTATAAGTATATATTTATATAGAGTATTAAACAATTAGTGAAATGTATTTACTTTACATTATATTGATTTTATATATTACAATATTTAACATTTACTACCTTAATCTGTATGAATATTAGAAAAACAATATGTTGACTGTTTTTGGACAATGTCACTGTCCACTGTATTTTTTCAAATATTTTTGCCATTTCCCTTATAAGTATAGGAACAGGATATTGTGGTAAATTATATTTTTGACACAGTATTTTTGTCAACAATATTTTTAGCACGATAGTCTGTCACTGAAGCAGTTGTGGAGAAGCATAAGAAAAGTTAAGTACAATCAAAAAAGTTAATGAACATCTGCATCTTCAGTAATGCTGTTCGCGCCTTATTGAGCCAGAGGTGCTAAGCCCTATTTTTCATCCCTCTACCCATTATTTAGATTTCACTTTACAACGCAAATATCTGCTTGAACTGTTCCCAATTTCTAAAGAGTACAAAGAATGGGCTTTGTTTCTTCCCAGAGAACTAAATAAACTCTCTCACCTCATGGTTTTGACTGCTTGGTGTTTCAGAACGCACCTACTGAGTACTTGCATGTCAATGCTAAGGGGACTATTTCACACCATAACAGTGCACTGAATCATCACACATTAAATACTTTATCTTATACATGCATTGCATTCTCAAAGCCAGTAGCGGCTCCTGGAGGGAGTGCTGCGGGGCGGTGGGGCGGGGGAGGAGCAGGGTGGGGGGTAGTAAACTACGGCATACGGCCGAACGGAGGTAAGTAAACAAATAAAGAAATAAAACGAATTTCGTTGCACGCGCTGCATCGCATTTGGCCGCTACTGCTCAAAGCAATCGGTTTCTTTTATACTGCAGCATGCTTTCTAACTATTATCTGAACTAAAAATGTAACCAGACCCATCGGCTTTGCCAATGCTTGTAGATGAAGCGTTCTGAAGGCTTGTGCTAATAGTTCAGCATTTATTCTGAGCGATGTGATTAATTGTTCGACTCCAACAATTATCTCCTACTACACCCCAACGATTCTGCTGGTGTTACACAGTTTGCTTGTAGTGCACGTGCAGCCTACTTTTTGAATGTATGGGTGGTGTTAGAAACCTTTGTGCATGGAGTACAAATTAGCACCAGGAAAATTATGTTGCGCTTTAGAAGATTTTTCAGCAATTGCATCTTGGCATCATGTGGATTTGTAGAAAAACTCTAAACTTGAGGTCTCTTCAAAAGGTGTGAACTCAGATCCAATCAAAACGAGGGTTTGACATCGACAAAAAAAAGGCGTGTTTTACGGCATAACCTTGACAGATATCAACCAGGTTCCCTTTCCACTTACAAAACAAACTACTTCTTGTGGGTTCATTGCCGCCTATTTTTCGACTGTCAACATTTTGACGCCATAAAGATGGCCACGGGAATATTGCCAGACATTGAAGGATGGCTTTCACCCTGCAGTGGTACCAGGGGATCTCTGGGCCAAGGCTGCTTTGCTGCCTGATTCATGGAGAACGACCCGTTGACAGTCCAATAAAAGTGGCAATTCTTAAGTTGGCAAGGGGAATGCATATCCTCTGAAGGCTATGTGAATCTAGAGAGGTAATGCCGCCTTGCCCGTGCTATTGCTACTTTCTTGTTTTCCTTACAGACCAGCAGCTAAAAACCGGAGACAAACAAACAAATCAAGGCAAACAACAGAATCCCTATCACACAATACATGTGAAATCTGAATTTGTTCATAGCTTAACAAAGGTGGGGCTTCTTTACTACTATGTGTTCCTAATTTCAGCAAATATAATAAAACTATTAATCTGCTTCAATAAAGCTACATAGCCAAGCAGTAGACCAGTGGCTGCCCCATTCTCAATTCACTCCTAGAAAATCTCTCCCACTCCCCAAAGCATTTTGCACCCCACGGCACTGACATCACCTAGGCTGTCTATTATCGGACCAAAACTTCTGGAAGACCCTTGATGTGCCACCTTGCTACCATTGTGTGTCACCCATCCTCTTACTTCTAATGAAAACAAATGTTGCTGACCCTCCACACCCCATGATCATCTGCTTAATCCCGGTAATGTCTGCTATGACATCTTTGCTTACCTCTGTCTGACCAATACAAGAGAACTCTGTCACTATGCCAGTGCGCACCACAATCTGACCTGCACTGGAAGCTTCTGCTTCGCTTCTGTACCTGCATGCACCATCATCTGACATTTATTTTTGCATGTGTCTGGCGTGGTACAAGTGTACCTCCAGCTAACCTAAAATGGATTCTTCTGCCACTTAACCAGCATTTGCCACTATCTCTCCTATACCACACCACGTAATCCTGCTTGTGTGCATGTACAAGCCACCAGCCATGGGCCTTGTGCTAGATAATTTTACTAGTCCCCCAGCTTTTACCACTAGCTGTACTGTACAATATACGTCTGCCGCTGTACGTGTGCATACTACCTCCTGACACCTACTAGATTCTTCTGCCACTATACTAGCATGAACCGCCCACTGGCATATACACAGATGTCAAAGTGGGCCGGAACTTGAGGAGATAGGTGCTCATACTTTTTTAATTCTACAAAAACAGTTCCGGTGCTTTTTGAAAAAAAAAAAAAAAAAAACATGGCGACCTTCAGTTGCCTTTGGCAGTAAGCGACTGGAGGGTAGGAGGGGGGTCTCCTGTGCCATGAAGGAGAGGGAGGGACAGAAAGCTATAGAAGAAACAAAACGCCCTCTTGTCAGGGTGAGCTCTGTCTGGAAGAAATGTAAATATGTGCAATTAGTAAATCAGCAAAGGTTAAGGCTTCTTGGGAGCCAGTTTGGACTTCAATTGGACACATCACTTGAAGTTCATGGTGACTGCATTTTATTCTTTTTGAGTGGTAATATCAGGGAGTTAACAACTGACTTTTGGAATGTGTTAGAACGGGGAGGGTTCAAATCCCCACCCATTGCTACCAAAGGTTAGAATCGGGGGTCCCCAGTTGGCTGAGGTAGGTACCTTAGTCCAAATAGGGACCCTTGCTTCTAAGTCAGGGAAAGGATGGACATCTTCTCAGATAGCCCCTGCTCACCCCCTCGGTAGCTTGGCACGAGCAGCCAGGCTTATCTCCAAGGCAATGTGTAAAGTATTTGCAATCCTGCTCTCAGTAACCCAATGATGACACCACAAAGGGACTCCACACGAGTTTCATAAAAAAACAAGTATACGTTTATATAAAAAGATATACGATGAGACCACACGATAAAAATCCAACATATGCGTATTTGTAATATTTCACCTGGCCGGTTATTAGGCCAGCAAGCCCTTGTGGGTTCTTGCAGTATTAATGAGCAATTCTCAATGATCCAAATGCAGTCCTAATGCAATGCTATGCAGTTCGTAATACAAGAATCAGGCACTACGTAATGTAAAAATAATGCAGTTCGTTATGCCAAAATAATGCGATGCGTAATGCAACAATCAGGCGGTTCGTAATGCAAAAATAATGCAATGCGTAATGCAACAATCAGGCAGTTCGTAATGCAAAAATAATGCAATGCGTAATGCAACAATCAGGCAGTTCGTAATGCAAAAATAATGCAATGCGTAATGCAACAATCAGGCAGTTCGTAATGCCAACAATAATGCAATGCGTAATGCAACAATCAGGCAGTTCGTAATGCAAAAATAATGCAATGCGTAATGCAACAATCAGTCAGTTCGTAATGCCGACAATAATGTACTCCAGCACCGTTCACGGTGCTCTGGACGGACTGTATGCCACTCGTACTGACTTGCGGTCAGCTACTGCCAAAATATGCCCCCAACACTGGTCTGGTGTAAACAAAGTGCAGCTCCACACTCCGGCCCCAGTACTGCCACTCCTCGGCAGGTACGGGCCGCGATTCTAACTTGAGCGGGGGCTCGCGCTGCAAGGATGGGAAAGGCCGAGAGCATTTCTCTCCGAGACCGCACCCCGCCCCAGGCGGTGACACACGCACGCTCGCCGAGCGTTACCTGGGGGGTGCGATCTCACTCTCCTCTCCTTTCCTCGCGGTTTGGGCCTCCGGGGCGACTTCGTTGATCTCGGGCAGTGGAACACGGACTCCCGACGTCATGGTTCGAGGTCTCTCATTGGCAAGGGCAGGCTCGGGCCGGCGCCACCGCTCCTCTGGGGTTGCCGGTCCGAGCCGATGGCAAAGTCGAAGGTCACAGGCTGCAACAGGGCACACGCACACAGCGTCGCTGAGACTCACTTGAGCTTCGGGTGTACACGATCACAGGACAATCCTCACGAAGGTCTCAGGCTGCACGAAGCACACGCACACAGTGTCGCTGAGACTCACTTGGAGTCCAGGTGCCCACGATCACAGGGCAATCTTCACGAAGGTCTCAAGCTGCACGAAGCACACGCACACAGCGTCGCTGAGACTCACTTGGATTACGGGTGCACACGATCACAGGACAATCCTCACGAAGGTCTCAGGCTGCACAAAGCACACGCACACAGCGTCGCTGAGACTCACTTGGACTCCGGGTGCACACGATCACGGGGCAGTTCTTACGAAGGTCTCAGGCTGCCAAAAAGCACATGCACACAGCGTCGCTGAGACACTCCTCTGGAAACTTTTGTGTTCCTGAGTTTCCACAACAGGGAGCTAGCTCTCCTCGGGCCCTTGGGGACAAGTTACTTCAGGACACAGCACACAGCAAAGTCCCTTCGCCTCTCCTTGGTTAAATCAGCAAACTGCAGGCCAGCCCCAGAACACACAGCAAGGGTCAGTCCTTTCCTTCAGTCTCTTCAGCTGTTTCTTCCTTGGCAGAGGTTCCTCTTGACCACGAAGTAGTTTCAATCCTTTACAGTCTTGATCAGTCCTAAGTTCAGGGGTTTCAGCTCTCATAGTTATACCCCTAAATGTCTTTGAAGTCTTTGTGTTCAGGGGGGCACTGACCCCTTTCCAAACCAGTTCTGGGTGTCTCCCTTTGATAGTGGGGGTCTGGATCTTCAATCACTCAGCAGGAGATGGAGCCATTGTTTTATGGCGGCAGCCCAGGCCTCATCACCTCCAGGGGCTACTCCTCCCCCCTACACTCCAGATGCAGGTCAGCCTGTTGCTGTCTCACCTCCTCCCCTGGGTCAAGACATTCCCCAGATACTATCACTTTCAAATCCAGACAGTCAATCCACAACCAGGCAGAGACACACAGAATTGTTAGAACACAAAAACCAGCTACTTCTAAAAGTGTGGTTTCTAAACACACAATGCAAAAACCACCTTCACAAAAAGATGTGTTATTAAATTGTGAGTTCAGGCACACTAAACTTCATCCCTCCATCTTAAGCCTATGGGAAGATAGGCTGGAAACATATTACACAGCCTCCCCATTCTGTCCTATGGGCAAGATGGCCTTTCAACAGTGAAAAACGAAATGGAGAGTATTTCACTGTCAGGACATGGTACACACCTCAGTACATGTCCTACCTTTCACATACACTGCACCCTGCCCAGGGGTGTACCTTGGGCCTACCATAGGGGTGTCTGATGTGCATAAAAAGGGAAGGGTCAGGCCTGGCAAGTGGGTGCACTTGTCAGGACAACATGGCAGTTTTAGCAACTGCGCGCAGGCACTGCAGTGGCAGGCCTGAGTTCTCTCTTTAGGGCTACTTGTGTGGGTGGCATAATTAGTGCTGCAGGCCCACTAGTAGCATTTGCATTACCAGCCCTGGCACACATAGTGCATTTTACTAGGGACTTCCTTAGTAAGACAAATATACCATTACACTTTATACAGGGAGCACTTGCACTTTGACACTGATCAGCAGTGGCAAAGTGCCCAAAGCATCTAAGTTGGTAAAACGAAATCCATCACAAATCAAAAATAGAGGAGGTAGAGGCAAAAAATCAGGGGTAATCACGCCAAGAAATGCCAGGTCTAACACGTGTCCCCTCCAGCCGAAAAGTGGGGGGAACTACCCACCCTCATGGGAGTTCTCATCACTAAGGCGGAAAAATCTGGACAGACCATCAGCATTGGCGTGTTCTGTTCCAGGTCGGTGGACCACCTCAACAGTTTTGGGTTCTCACCCCTCATCTGCATCAACCATCTGAGGGGCCTGTGGTCTGTCTGAACCAGGAAGTGAGTCACAAACAAGTAAGGCCTCAGCTTCTTCAGCGCCCTGACCACAGCAAAAGCTTCCCTTTGAATTGCACTCCACCTCTGTTCCCTGGGAAGTAGCCTCCTGCTAATGAAAGCTACGGGTTGGTCCAAGCCCTCGTCATTCAATTGTGAGAGTACTGCTCCCACACCATGCTCTGAAGCATCTGTCTGCACCACAAATTCTTTGGAGAAATCAGGTGCCTTGAGCACGGGCGCCGTGCACATGGCAGTTTTCAGGGCATCAAAAGCGGTCTGGCAGGCATCAGTCCAGATCACCTTCTTGGGCTGTTTCTTTGAAGTCAGTTCTGTCAAGGGGGCAACAATGGTGCCATACCCCTTCACAAACCATGTAATACCCAGTGAGTCCTAAAAAGGCCCTCACTCCCGTCTGGGTCTTGGGGGGTTCCCAAGCCAGGATGGTATCAATTTTTGCCTGGCCGCTCCGTACCTGGTGTCCTAAGTACACCACAGAACCCTGCCCTATCTGGCACTTACTCGCCTTGATAGTTAGGCCTGCCCCCTGCAAGGCCTTCAACACTTCACAGAGGTGTTGCAAATGTTCCTCCCAACTGGAGCTGAATACAGCAATGTCAACTAGGTAGGCGGCGCTGAATTCCTCCAGCCCACACAGCACCTGGTTAACCAGTTTCTGGAAGGTGGCAGGGGCATTCTTCAACCCAAAGGGCATAACTCTGAACTGGTAGTGCCGCTCTGGCGTTGAGAACGCCGACCTCTCTTTGGCCCCTTCGGTCAAGGCAATCTGCCAGTACCCAGAGGTCAAGTCAAATGTACTGAGGTACCGGGCATCTCCCAGCCGATCCACAAGCTCATCAGCTCTGGGGATGGGGTGAGCGTCAGTCTTGGTGACCTCATTGAGCCCACGGTAATCCACACAGAACCGGAGTTCTGGGGTGGCACCAGGCGCAGCAGGATTTGGCACAAGGACCACTGGGCTAGCCCAGGGGCTGCTGGATGGCTCAATCACCCCTAGCACCAGCATCTTGGAAACCTCCACCTTGATGCTGGCCCTGACCTTATCAGCTACTCTGTAAAATTTTTGTTTTACAGGCAGACTGTCTCCAGTGTCCACATCATGGACGCACCAATGGGTGATGCCTGGGGTCAGGGAGAACAGGGAGGTGAACTGGCCCAATACCTGGCGACAGTCCCTCTGCTGTTCCGGGGTCAGGGTAGGCGAGAAGTTCACCCCATCCACTGACCCATCCTTCTCCTTGGCTGACAGGAGGTCCGGGAGGGGTTCACTCTCCTCCTCCGCCCCATCATTCGTAGCCAAGAGCATAGTCAAATCGGACCTCTCAAAGTGGGTATTGAGGCGGTTCACATGGAGGACCCTCAAAGGGTTCCTAGGAGAGTGTAAGTCAACCAGGTTGGTCACTTCGCTCCTGCGCTCCACCACCTCATAAGGCCCAGTCCACTTGTCCTGGAGCCCGCAAGGTTCCACTGGTGCCATCACCCACACTTTCTGTCCAGGTTGAAATTCGACCAGAGTGGCATTCTGGTCGTACCACCCTTTCATTTCTTCCTGGCTGGCTTCCAGATTCGCCTGTGCGAGTTGCCTGAAACGACTATTTGGTTCCTGAAGGCCAGCATGTAGCTATAGACATCCTGGGGGGGTTTACTAGCAGCCTTCTCCCAGCCCTCCTTCACCAAACTCAAGGGTCCTCTTACAGGGTGCCCATACAGGAGCTCAAAGGGACTGAACCCTAAGGACTTCTGTGGCACCTCTCTGTAAGCAAACAGCAGGCATGGTAAGAGGACGTCCCACTTACGCCTCATGGGTTCCTCAAGGCCCATAATCATGCCCTTCAGGGTCCCGTTAAATCTCTCAACCAGACCGTTACCCTGGGGGTGGTAAGGGGTGGTGAACTTGTAGGTTACACCGCACTCCTTCCACAGAGATTTCATATACCTCGATATGAAATTAGTACCCCGGTCGGACACCACCTCTCTGGGGAATCCCACGCGGGAGAAAATCCCCATCAGTGCACGGCCCACCACGGGGGCTGTCACCGTCCGGAGAGGGATGGCTTCCGGGTACCGGGTGGCATGGTCCACCAAGACCAGGATGAACCTGTTGCCCATGGCTGTCTTGGGATCCAGAGGCCCCACGATGTCAATGCCCACCCTTTCATAGGGGGTGCTGACTACAGGGAAAGGTTGGAGGGGAGCCGTGTGCTTCCTCCCACTCTTACCACTTGCCTGGCAAGTCTGACAGGTCCTGCAATGAGTATCAGAACTCTTGCACATTTGAGGCCAGTAGAAGTGGGTGACAAGCCTCTCAAAGGTCTTGTCCTGCCCCAAATGTCCTGCTAAAGGTACATCATGAGCCAACACCAGTAGGAAGGTTCTGAAGCGCTGGGGTAGCACCAGCGCACGGCCTGACCCAGGCTCAGCAACCTTAGGCTCACTATATAGAAGATCATTCTCCCAGTAAATCAAGTGTGACCCGGCCGGATCACCTGCTGCCTGGTTTGCTGCCTGTTGCCGCAAACCTACAAGAGAAGGGCACTTCTTCTGCTCCTCACAGAATTCCTCCCTGGAGGGCCCTCCCTCCTGCTGCCATTCGGTCAGCTCAGGTAGGTCCCCCAGTTCAGCTACTTGCTCCCCCGTAGGCTCCAGGGCATCCCACTCAAGGTTCGCCTCCTCCTGGACCATGGGAACTTTGGGGGCCGGTTTCCCGCGCCCCTGCCTCTTCTCTTTAAGGCAGGCACCTGGGCCACTGTTTCAGGCTCCAGGTCCTCTTGAACACCTTTACTGGCTGCCATAGCCCGAGTGGTCACACAAGCCCACTCAGGTAGACCCAACTTCTCCAAATGTGCCTGGCGCTCCACCTCCTTCCAGGGGGAACTCTCCAGGTCATTCCCCAGCAGACAGTCTACAGGCATGGACGGACTTACAACGACCTTCAAGGAACCTGAGACCCCCCCACTCAAAGGGAACTAGCACCACCGTACAGAGGCGCACGGAGTTGTCTGCTGCAACTACAGGGTGAAGTACATTGGGAATTACCTGCTCCTCAGACACCCACTGACACCTAACAGATGTCAAACTGGCTCCTGTGTCTCTCAGAGCCTCCACCCTCCTTCCATTGATGGTCACCCACTGCCTGTAATTTTTAGTATTCTCAGGCAGAGAGACTTCCTGGACCATCTCTCGATCTCCTAATGAGACCAGGGTCATAACTGCTTGCTCCTCCCCATTCCAAGGACTCCATTCCTCCCCCAATGCTACACTCACTAAACCCGGTGTTGGAGCAGCAGTGGGTGCAGGTGGCTTCTTGGGTCATTTAGGGGCAATGTGACCCACTTCTTTACAGAAATAACAAGTAGGGGGACCTCTGTTTTCCCACTTGCCCTTATGGGGCCAGGACCTCTTAGCCTTGGGGGACTGGGACCCTTTTACCTGGGAACTACTTTGGGGCCCTTTAGAGAACCCCTTGTGGTTACCCCTGTCCTCCCCCACCTTCTGCGGGGGACCCTGTACACCTTTGGTGGTGGTACCTCCAATCCCCTTGTGGACCCTGGTGCTGGTCCAGCGGTCCGCCTCTTCAGCAAGCTTACCGGGATCAGTCAGCTTACTGTCCAAAAGATGCTGGCGCAGCTCTGGAACACACAGACTACTCAAGTGCTCCCAACTAATTAAGTCTCATAAGCCCTTAAAATCAATTACCTTGCTGCCCTTCATCCAACCATCCAGTGCACGTGTGTACGCATTCACACACTCAACCCAAGTACTGGATTCCATTTTCTTGAAGTTCCTGAATTTCTGCCAGTACTGTTCAGGAGTGAGCCCATACCTGAGGCATAAAGCCTCCTTCATATTGGCGTAGGTCAGGGTTCCCGCCCTCTCTAAATGCGGTAAAACATCCCTCCCAGAAGCCTCAAAGTGTTTCCATAGGCCCGCCCCCCAATGCTTTTCAGGCACCTCATTCATCCTCAGTGCGATCTCATATGCCGTGAACCACGCATAAATATCATCACCCCGTTGGTAATCTCGCACTAAGTCTTTGGGAATGTACACCTTACCCACTGGCATTGGTTGTGTGCTGCCACCATTCGAACTGGACTCCACCTGTTTAACCTTCATGTCCAGTTCCCTCATGCTTAACTCATGAGCTAAGAGAATCTTCTTCTCTTCCAAGGCGAGAGCGTTCCTGCTCTCCTCTGCTCGCTTTTCACTTTCAATGAGCAGCTTTTTCTCTTCTGCTTGAGTTTTAAGTTTTAAAACTTCCAACTCATGCTCTCTGACCCTTTGGTTTTCCTCCAGCTCCTCTGGGGAAAAACTCCTCACTGAATGGTTACTACCAGCCCCTGAGGCTGGTCCTTCCACTGGCAAATCCTGTGGACCAAATCCATTCCCTGGGTCATCCTCATCCACCTCAACATCACCTGTCCCCTGAGTCTCTTTGGCTTCCCACCAGGCCCTCAAGGCCGTTTGCAGCTCCTCCTTCTTGGCGCTACTTTTCATGGGACATCCCAAAGCTCTGCAGAATTGCCTCAATTGATCAACTTTGTAGGTAAGCAATGCCTCAATGTCGAACTCCAATTCTGCAACCTCACTGGCTACTTGACTCCTCTGAGACATGATGTGTGGCTTAAAGGTCGCTCAAAAATAGAACCAAAAATCAAAACACAATATGTGGTTGCGTCGTGGTCTGCGCTAAACTAGTGATGTACACCAATCACTGTGAGTGGATTTGCAAATACACGTTCCAATCCCACACCGCTGACCACCAATGTTAGAACGAGGAGGGTTCAAATCCCCACCCGTTGCTACCCGAGGTTAGAATTGGGGGTCCCCAGTTGGCTGAGGTAGGTACCTTAGTCCAAATAGGGACCCTTGCTTCTAAGTCAGGGAAAGGAAGGACACCTTCTCAGAGAGCCCCTGCTCACCCCCTCGGTAGCTTGGCACGAGCAGCCAGGCTTATCTCCAAGGCAATGTGTAAAGTATTTGCAATCCCGCTCTCAGTAACCCAATGATGACACCAAAAAGGGACTCCACACGAGTTTCATAAAAAAAACAAGTATAAGTTTATATAAAAAGATATACGATGAGACCACACGATAAAAATCCAACATATGCGTATTTGTATTATTTCACCTGGCCGGTTATTAGGCCAGCAAGCCCTTGTAGGTTCTTGCAGTATTAATGAGCAATTCTCAATGATCCAAATGCAGTCCTAATGCAATGCTATGCAGTTCGTGATGCAAGAATCAGGCACTTCGTAATGTAAAAATAATGCAGTTCGTTATGCCAAAATAATGTGATGCGTAATGCAACAATCAGGCAGTTTGTAATGCAAAAATAATGCAATGCGTAATGCAACAATCAGGCAGTTCGTAATGCAAAAATAATGCAATGCGTAATGCAACAATCAGGCAGTTCGTAATGCAAAAATAATGCAATGCGTAATGCAACAATCAGGCAGTTCGTAATGCCAACAATAATGCAATGCGTAATGCAACAATCAGGCAGTTCGTAATGCCGACAATAATGTACTCCAGCACCGTTCACGGTGCTCTGGACGGACTCTATGCCACTCGTACTATACTCCACACTTCGGCCCCAGTATTGCCACTCCTCGGCAAGTACGGGCCGCGATTCTAACTTGAGCGGGGGCTCACGCTGCAAGGATGGGAAAGGCCGAGAGCGTTTCTCTCCGAGACCGCACCCTGCCCCAGGGGGCGACACACGCACGCTCGCTGAGCGTTGCCTGGGGGGTGCGATCTCGTTCTCCTCTCCTCTCCTCGCGGCTTGGGCCTCCGGGGTGACTTTGTTGATCTCGGGCAGTGGAACACGGATTCCCGACATGATGGTTCGAGGTCTCTCCTTGGCAAAGGCAGGCTCGGGCCGGCGGCACCGCTCCTCTGGGGTTGCCGGTCCGAGCCGATGGCAAAGTCGAAGGTCGCAGGCCGCAACAGGGCACACGCACCCAGCGTCGCTTAGACTCACTTGAGTTTCGGGTGTACACGATCACAGGACAATCCTCACAAAGGTCTCAGGCTGCACGAAGCACACGCACACAGCGTCGCTGAGACTCACTTGCGCTTCGGGTGTACACAGTCACAGGACAATCCTCACGAAGGTCTCAGGCTGCACGAAGCACACGCACACAGCGTCGCTGAGACTCACTTGGACTGCAGGTGCCCACGATCACAGGGCAATCTTCACGAAGGTCTCAGGCTGCACGAAGCACACGCACACAGCGTCGCTGAGACTCACTTGGACTCCAGGTGCCCACGATCACAGGGCAATCCTCACGAAGGTCTCAGGCTGCACGAAGCACACGCACACAGTGTCGCTGAGACTCACTTGGATTCCGGGTGCACACGATCACAGGACAATCCTCACGAAGGTCTCAGGCTGCATAATGCACATGCACACAGCGTCGCTGAGATTCACTTGGACTCCGGGTGCACACGATCACGGGGCAGTTCTTACGATGGTCTCAGGCTGCCAAAAAGCACACGCACACAGCGTCGCTGAGACACTCCTCTGGAAACTTTTGTGTTCCTGAGTTTCCACAACAGGGAGCCAGCTCTCCTCGGGCCCTTGGGGACAAGTTACTTCAGGACACAGCACACAGCAAAGTCCTTTCAAGCAGAGGGACACAGCACACAGCAAAGTCCCTTCTCCTCTCCTTGGTTAAATCAGCAAACTGCAGGCCAGCCCCAGAACACACAGCAAGGGTCAGTCCTTTCGTTCAGTCTCTTCAGCTGTTTCTTCCTTGGCAGAGGTTCCTCTTGACCACGAAGTAGTTTCAATCCTTTACAGTCTTGATCAGTCCTAAGTTCAGGGATTTCAGCTCTCATAGTTATACCCCAAAATGTCTTTGAAGTCTCTGTGTTCAGGGGGGCACTGATCCCTGTCCAAACCAGTTCTGGGTGTCTCCCTTTGATAGTGGGGGTCTGGATCTTCAATCACTCAGCAGGAGATGGAGCCATTGTTTTATGGTGGCAGCCCAGGCCTCTTCACCTCCAGGGGCTACTCCTCCCCCCTACACTCCAGATGCAGGTTAGCCTGTTACTGTCTCACCTCCTCCCCTGGGTCAAGACATTCCCCAGATCCTATCACTTTCAAATCCAGACAGTCAATCCACAACCAGGCAGAGACACACAGAATTGTTAGAACACAAAAACCAGTTACTTCTAAAAGTGTGGTTTCTAAACACACAATGCAAAAACCACCTTCACAAAAAGATGTGTTATTAAATTGTGAGTTCAGGCACACTAAACTTCATCCCTCCATCTTAAGCCTATGGGAAGATAGGCTGGAAACATATTACACAGCCTCCCCATTCTGTCCTATGGGCAAGATGGCCTTTCAACAGTGAAAAACGAAATGGAGAGTATTTCACTGTCAGGACATGGTACACACCTCAGTACAGGTCCTACCTTTCACATACACTGCACCCTGCCCAGGGGTGTACCTTGGGCCTACCATAGGGGTGTCTGATGTGCATAAAAAGGGAAGGGTCAGGCCTGGCAAGTGGGTGCACTTGTCAGGACAACATGGCAGTTTTAGCAACTGCGCGCAGGCACTGCAGTGGCAGGCCTGAGTTCTCTCTTTAGGGCTACTTGTGTGGGTGGCACAATTAGTGCTGCAGGCCCACTAGTAGCATTTGCATTACCAGCCCTGGCACACATAGTGCATTTTACTAGGGACTTCCTTAGTAAGACAAATATACCATTACCCTTTATACAGGGAGCACTTGCACTTTGACACTGATCAGCAGTGGCAAAGTGCCCAAAGCATCTAAGTTGGTAAAACGAAATCCATCACAGCATCAAAAATAGAGGAGGTAGAGGCAAATAATCAGGGGTAATCACGCCAAGAAATGCCAGGTCTAACAGAATGCATCCTTTTAATTGAGTTTGATTGCCTGTTACTAAAATATATAACTTCTTGAAAGCACTTTTATCTTAAACGCTAAATCGTTTTGCTTATTTTGTGGCTGTCTGCCTTAATACTGTCAAAATATAATTTGAAAATAGTGACCTTGCTTACCATCACAGTGGCGATGGCTAGGCCACTGAAGGTTCGAGCTATGCTTGAGTCAGATGTCTGGCTCTGGCTCAGCTCGAGGTCCGTTTGGACCCTCGAGCCAAAAGCGAGTCGAGCTGCACATGGCTTCTCCCTGAGATCCAAGTTCTAACCTCATGCTCTAAGAATTAAAGACTAATATTAACCTGTGATATGAAACGTAATAGAGAAGGAGTTATGCATCTAGTGGCTGAATCGAACAATATATAACAAGAAAACTGGAATCAATCCCGATTTCCCCTTATTACCAAATTGAGTGATCGATCCTAGGCAAATATTTTATTTCACAGCGCCTTCTTATTTTTGTGTATTGCATATGAGGACAGTTTGAATTACATTTATTCTGGATGTATGCTGTATAAAAACTTATTATTTAAAAAAAAATGCTTCTCAACACAGTAATATAATCTGATGTACTAAGATAAAATGCTTCCACATCTTAAAGAAATAGACTTTTGAAGAGATGTTATCATATGTTTACATGATTTTTGGTGTCTGTTTTATATGTCACACATTTTCATGGCTCGGATCCTGCACGGGCACTTAGAGACAAGCCAGACCATTGGCTCATCTCTGACTCAGCTCTAGCTATTAATTTGTTGGCTCGCCCACCTCTAATTCACAGTGCGTTCTGTCACAGGCTAAAACCTACCCTTGTGGCACTGAAAAATAAATGTCACTTTTCCCCACTACACCAACCAGGATTCAATTCTATGACTCTCTGGTTACACACACGGATATCTGCAGTGACTGCATTAACCGAGTGAGGTTTTATAATGTAAAAGAGTGCTTTTCATACAGTTTAGCTTCACTTACATTTTTAATTTATTTGAGGTACGTGTGTTATTTCATATGCAGTTACCTGAAGGACCAAACCCAATAAAATAGTTACAGGCAACTTTGCTCTTTTTAGCAATGTCTCCAACATCTCTGGCCCCGTTCAACACTCACCGGCCCACTGCAATCAGGGTTGTAGTACCCATACTTTTTTATGCATTTCACCCATTCCATATACAAGATATTTCTTCCACTATACCTGCATATAACATCAAACTGACCTCAACTCATTACTTCTGCATGTACGCCTATGTGTGTGTAATCATCACCTGAGATATTCAAAATACATACACTGGGGCATATTTACGTTCCCTGGCGCATCCCTGCATATCAGCAGGGATGCGCCAGGGAAAATGCGTCACGAAAGTTTACCCTTGCGCCATGTCCGATGCGCCGCATTTACAATGCGGCGCATCGTGGCGCAAGGATAAGCAGATGCGTGACGCATCTGCCGAGCGGAAAGTTGGCGCAGTGCTGAAGTTGTGTCGCAAGCGCGACGCAACTCCAGCACTGTTCCAACCTTCCCTATCCCTAACATGGTGCGTCAATCCTTACACCTGCTTGAAGCAGGCGTAAGGATTTGACGCACCAGCGTCGGAAAAGTGACTGCGTGAAATCTTGTAGATTTCACTACGTCACTTTTCCGAGGCGTTCCTGCGCCGGAACGCCCCCCCCTGCGCCGGTACGCCCACATGAAACCTGACGCAGGTTTCATGTGGCGCAGGGGTTTACTACGTGACGCATCTCCCTAGATGCGTCACGTTGTAAATATAGCGCAACGCGGCGCATGGTTTGCGTCGCCGCTGCGTCACATGCGTGACGCAACGGCGGCGCAAAAGTGGCGCAAGGGACTTGTAAATATGCCCCACTGTGCCTCTATCTATCTCTAACTGACCTAACCTACACAGGACACTTTTGCTGCTATACCTTCACAATACGGTCTCCAAACGAATGAGTCTTGTGTCTAAACCACCTGCGAAACACAGTGACACCTCCATGATGTAGTATAGCTTTAGATAAAAGCAATTAAATGAATCGACTAGATGTGACCGAATGGCCAGAGTTGCCATCTTTGGAACTGTTGAACAATGTTTGAGTCCTGTCTTTGGCTCAAAATCCTATAATTCCGGGCACAGCACTTAACCTCCCGTGCCTAAACAAAATATGTAATGTGATCTGGTTCTGATATGAAGTGCTCTAATGCCCCTGGTCCAAGTTTGTGCTATATAAAAAAGCAAAATAAAAAATTTACTTTGGCATTGGGAGGTAACATGAGTTGCTCAGGATCACACATGTTGGTTAATTAGGGTAGCAGGGATAAGAAACAACTCAAGTGTCCTGCTTCCAAAGAAGTTAGACACAATACAGTACAAGGCACATGTGGCAGAACAAGCGGTTAGAGACTTATTTTCAGAGGTGTTGCTTGTTACCAATGTTCACGTGACCTACCTCTGTAGATGACCCCTGCCAGATGAAGGGAATCATTTTGCGCCCTGCATTGCTGCATGCAGGGCAGTAGGAATCATTCCAAGGAAATAACGTTGAAAGGGAAATGAAATTAACTTTTTTTTAACACACGAACTTTTGCTACACTGAATTCTTAAGTTCCTGAACTTTTCAACTCTCTGTACCATGGAATATTGAACCTTTTCTACTATTTTTACTATGAACTACAGACCCTTTTGCTACATGCGTGTGTGTGCACACCTGGTTCTGTCCTTGGTGCCTGTCACAACTAGGTGAGGCAAAAGGGCTCTTAGATGTGGGATTGGCTGGAATGTTATAGATAAGGAGTCAATGGCAGTCTCCGAAGACTCTGGGAAGTTACAAGAAAATGCCAGAGCCTGTGTTTCTGTTACTCTTGTTTGCATTATACGCATGATTTATGGCTATTACAATCTGCAGCAGTGAAATATACAACCTGCACAAACCCTTCACACATGTGATCAATAGAAATGAGAAAAGTGCTACAGCAGACAACACTTCTGCTGCAAAAAAAGTGTATATATGGGAATTGTTAAACAATGCCCAACCTAATATTTCTTAATAGTCCAGAGCACTTAAATATGTGTAAGTCACGTAAGTATAGAAGAACGTTTTTTGTTTTCATTTATTACAAAATGTATGACATATAAATACATTTCAGAAGATGTAAAATCAACTAAATAATAATGTCATTATACAAGATACAATATTTTGTCAATCCAATACATACAGTGAATTATGAAGTTCACAAAGATGGAGAAAATCAAACAGTGTATGATACGCAGAGAAATTAAAACTATGTCTCCACATAAACCTTCCGATTGGTCAGGACAGCCAACACTTGTTTCATTCTTGCTGGACTTCTTCAGGGCTTAGGGTATACCATATAAGTATATCATATAAAAATTAAAAGTGTAAAAACCAAATCCAACATAAACAATAATAACAACTGTATGTCAAGTGTCTCAGTTGTTGATAATGCCACCAGGTAGATTGGCAAGTAGCCCAGGTAATTTTCAATCAAGTAAAAGATTGTATTCCTTTTGTTACAATCATTGTTGTATCACAACATCACCGGTGTCTGATCCACACCTGGAGAAGCCGTCAATTGTAAGGTTTACAGTGCAAAAAGTTTACCCCTGAGGAACTGTAAGTGTGCTTAATTTATAGTGTTAGATTGATATTAAAGGCAAATGGAAACTGTCCTTATATCCAGTTCAGGGATCTGTTTCTATAAGGTCCTGACGAAAGCTACATGATCCAATGGCGCATACAATGGATAAAACATGTAAACCACATTGTTTATAACATGTGAGGGATCATTGACCTACTCCTTGTTTACATCACCTACTGTTTTTATCCTTCCTCCAACACCTGCCACATATTAAAAGCTAATACAAGGAGTTGAAATCAATTTAAACCTATTTTGTCACTTGACTTCAGATCCTACCCAAAAGACAATAAGAGTTTAGAAGCACTCCCTCCTGGTGAAGGACAAGCCCACCCCGACACAATAGGTGTTCACTGTGTCAACCCAATGATGAAGCATGCCACTGGTGAATACCGCCGGGTGAGGGTCTTTTAAAAGGTTTTCGGAGACTTCTAATAAAGAATATATTGGTCTGTTTTAGAGGTCCCACTCTTGTATGATTGTGTTGTGGTTAATTGAAAAGCCAGGTCTTCAGCTTCTTACATAATTCAAGAAGAGGGGAGGAGGCTCTGGTGCGGAGAGGGAGGCTGTTCCACGCTTTTGGAGCAATGTGAGAGAATGCCAATCTTTGGCTGCCCATGGCAAAATGTGATCTCTACACAATTCTAATGTACCTACTAGTGCATCCAATACATCCACATTGTACTTTGTGAAGTACAAAACTGACCCACAATACAATGTGGCACACACTGAAATGTAATACCGCCGCCTTGAGCCCCAAATTCAGTAACATCATGAACCACCTGCATGTCTCTTACTGCATACACGCATTCCACTGTTGTTTAAAAAACTGCCATACTGCTCAAAATGTTGCCTGACTCATTTCTGGGATTCTACCATCTTCTAAAGCTGCTCTCCTACTTCCATGGTGACCTCTTGTCATATTTCTGTTCGATTGCTATTGAAATTTAAATAACCTCTACTTCTCTACCACTATCAGACAACAGTCATCTTCAAACAATGCTCCAAACCTTTCATCAACTCCTCCCTGTGCAAATTCATATGGATAATCATCCAAAACACAGACAATACTTGGATTGAAAGCCTGCCTCTGTTAGCTGCAACAGAAGAAGGAAATGCAGAGAGCTCTAGGCTTACACATTAATTCTGATAATTTTTGCTTCCTCTTATTTCCTTTATTATTAATATTGAATTGTGCTGCTGCGACTAGCAATAAATGAGTGCAATAATATTAGTTTCTGTGCCTTAACATAAAATCCATATGGTGTTTTTGTGGAGAATCTTGTGGGGTTTAGGTGTTTGTACAAGCTGAAGTCATGAATGTGTGCTGCTTAATGTGCAAGCTGGACTCAGAAATATTTTGTACCAGAGCAACTCTTTCTTCATGTACATGTAATGTTACTGGATTTGTAAAGCAAATCAATTACCCCGAACTGTGTCCTGGCGCTACAGAGAAAGAACAAAGAGAAGACAGCCAAGCAAAAGCAAACAACAGCACTGCTATTCCACTGGAATTCATTGAAGTGAACATCAATTCTTAAAAAACCATGTCTTTAAGGCCTTCCTGAAATTTAGTAGGTAAGGGGCAAGCCATGGGAAGCTTATTCCAAAGCTTAGCCATTTTAGCCAAAAGGCTTTATCTCAAGACTAACTTTGCTTAAACCTTGGCACAACAAGCAGTTGAGCTCCCAATGAGCATTGATAATGTGATGGAATACAGCTGTTGAACGTGTGTAGTAAGTAATTGGACAACTTTGATGAACTGCTTTAAACACCAGGCAGAAGGATTTGAAAATAACCCTCTTTTCCATTGGAAGACAGTGCTAGGATTTCAGGACCTCCAATGTGGGGGGGAAGTGGGGAAGACCCAGATTCGGCCAGGCTTCAGCTTTTTCTACCCTCTGCAGCTTCTTAGAAAGTCTCCATCCAGTCTTTGAAAAAGAGAGTTACATCAGTCCAGCTGTTGTAGGGATTCTGCACATACACAGAGCTATGCACAGGATAATAGGACCTCGGAGTATAGTGGTGAGCCAACCATACACCTTAGTACCCACAATCCCAACCCGACTAGCATTAGCGTCTCATTAGCAGCGCAGCTACCAATGATTAGACAACCCAGAACACGGTCTCTCTTTCTCAGGACTCGCGGGAGCAAGGACACCCTTTCGTAACTCACTCATACCTGTCCACAACGTGCGTAATAAGAGACACTGTATAGTTTAAATGTTTATTTCAACTATCGTGCTCTAAGATACAGTACACGTGCCAGTACTATCAGCATAATGCATAAGAATAAAATAATAAGCATAGTTACAATTCCATAGAATACAAACGGGGACAGCATTTTATAAAGACAGTGGATATAGGGCTAAATGACCTGTCCACCCTCCCCGTGCTAATAACTAGTTTATTATAAAAACAGAAGACCTCTGGGCTTTGGCTGGTGGACCCTCATACCTCAATATCTAGATGCAAGGTTTACATCATCAGACAAGCACAGCTCTTCTCTCTGGAAAGGTTTTTCTCCAAGTGCCGCCAACATTGAAATCACAATATTAAAAGCACACGAATTTCTCCAGTGCAGCTGCATTCAGTGTTATGTCTAAGTGCGAGGGGCTGACCAGATCAGCAAGAACAAGGGACATTGTTTTTCGACCTTGTACATGATGTGCAGACGCAACCCAAAGGGAACAGGAGGAAAGGTGAAAGGCAAACAGTTCTAAAATAGCAGAGGCTGGAAAACAAAGGCACAAAGTAACGTGCGCAAAGAGGCATCATGGCAGCCAGGCCTAAGCTAACTTAACAATGCAGTCCATGAGTCCACAAACCACACTACACCCCCCCTGGTCAGTCCATGGGCGAAGACAGAGCTCAAATAGATGGAGCAGAATGGCAAAGTCTGGTCCGGAGTAGTCCCCAAGGAAGGACAATAATAGTGACTGAAAAAAACAAAAACACAGAACAAAAAAATCCAGTGGGACAGGACGCTGAACGGGGAGACCCCCTTATCAAAAAGAGTGTAAGTGCAGAAAAACGCCACACCTTCCAAGAGGACATCGTTGGAATCGTCAGCAAAAAGAGATGCCATCCAGTCCAATAAATCAAAACTGCATTCATGTTCCTCGCAAGAGGGAGCAGCGAACAGCATTGCGGGACAACTTGCGTGATACTCAATATAACTTTGTTGTTGGAGAGTCTGAGCATCCGCCCAGACATCCCATTGTGCCAAAATTCCAAGTGCAGCCGCACGCGCCATGTAGCCAGGTCCGGAACAGTCTCGTTCATGGGCCTCTAAGGGACCCACCAACTGGACAAAATCCGGGCGAGACAGAGACGTATTGGAGAGGCAGTAATCCAAGGACCAGGAGAAAGGACATCAGATGCAAGACATCACAGGTTGCACGCAAAAGAAATACGCAAAGCGAAAAGAAAGTCTATAGGATACACCAAGTGTCGCCAATGGCAGGACGCCGAAGCCGGCGAGGAGGCGCTCACGGAGCACCCGAAGGCGACCGTGGTCAAGGTGGGCTCCAGGAAGTGCAGCCATTGCGTAGCAAACAGACCAAAAGCAATATACCAGCCGCCAAAGCGAGGATCAACGGAAAGCCGCCAAAGACGCTGGAAAAAATGGAATGAATAAAAGCTGGTATGACACCAAATATAGTTTTGAAAGGAGGAAACAAGGCCAGAACCCACAACTTTTAAAAAGTGCACAAGACCTTCGGTGCGAGAAGCATTGAAAACACGGTGAATCACTTCACCGAAATGTTGTGGGAGGTTGGTGTTCAACAGGGCCTGTATTTCACTATGGGTACTCGCCACCTGGAGAATGAACGTCTCCCGGGCGGATGTGAGCATAACCTCCTGATTCAATAATAGTGCCTTTATTCTGCTCAATTTATTGAAATCTGCCTTCAAATTCGGAATGGAAGGCCAAATGGAACTATCTACGATGCCGTGCGGGGGAGGAAGAAGCACATTTTTGCAGCAGACAACTCTGTGGGAAACTGTTACAATATAGGGAATGCTGGCGAGCATGCCACAGCAGTCCTGATTATTCAGAAGGAGATAGCTACCATTTGCAAGCACAGTGAAGGTAGGAGATATAGCAGGAGCAGGAATGCCTTTCAAAACACAAGCAAGATTCGGAGCCGAAACATTACAGGCCCCGTGTACTCTAATATGTTTGCAAACAAGAGAATGACCCACAGTAGAATCGCATGACTCCCCCGTGAGAAAAACTTCCTTCCCGTCCCTAAGACATTTATACATGAAAGGCAGGGACCAAAGTTCATGCAGAAAGCACTGCCTAAAGGCTGAAAGCGGCCAACAGGATAATGTTTCATGCAGGAACTGAACTCAAATAAAGAAAAAGGCAAAGCGATTACCCAGTGTACTAACCACACAGCAGAATCTAATTCTGCAACTGAGAATGGTAAGGGCTCTATTTTCTCGATATGTAACAGAGTGTATCCTGCATCTTTCATGGACATGAACTGCTGTTTTTCAGTCAAATTAAAAGGTAAGAATAAGGCAGAGGTGTTCAAAAAGTGCCAAGGAACTTTCCCCATTTTAAGGGTTTGCATAGTCCATGCAAACTGCATTACTGAACGCAATTGATTCTGACCATGATACAACACAGAAACATCATCTTGTACAATATCAACAACAGAAGAAATAATATTCTCTAACGTATAAATGCGGGAAGACAGGGTATTAATACTATTGTTAACAACAGCAAGCACTTTTTCTAAATTTGCTTGATCAATTTCCCGAAGACGGGAAGCAGCTTCAATTTGCGAAAGCTTCCAGAGTTCATTGTAAGTCTCATAAATGAATCTCTTTGGTCGAGGACCACGAGGCCCCAAAACAAAGTCGGACAGATCAATGTTGCCTGATAGGAGGGACAAATGTTGTTTAACAGAATCTAAGGAAGAGTGCTGCAACCACTGTTTACACAATTTACCAACAGAATACGTTGTAATAGTACGAGAGTCAGAAAACCTTGGATCTGTCCGACAAACCACACGACACAGCCGCTCGATGGACAGCCTTTGGAAGAAAAGGAGAAATCTTCCTGAGCAAGTTTAGGAGAAAAAAGCAGGTTGCTAAAACATGCTTTACATAACCCACAAGGGAAAGATCTGGTTCCAGGAAGATCCCCAGAGTTTTGACCACCATATCTGCAGCTGGCATGGTCGACCAAATGCAAGGCCAAAGATCCAATCACAGTTCATCTGCAATTCAAGAATGTTTTATCCACAGCACCTATGTCTTGTCTGAGTTAAATTTGACAGAATTAATCTGCAACCATTTCCACACCACTGTCATACAGAGATGCAAGGATTCTAGAAGGTTAGAACACTCATTTTCAGGGTGACAATTATGTGAGTTTCATCCATGTAATTCATTCACTCAAGATCAAAGGACATCATTGAATGAGTCTGTTATACTGTGTCTTAATCTTTCTTCCCCTTTTACCTCATGTGTCAGGTCTTGTGTGGAATGTGGGGATTATGACATGTGTTGGGTTCCACTTCAGTTGGACCTACTGATAACTGTTGGTGTCTGGTTCCTCAGGCACGGGGTTTCTTAGCTCCAATAAACTACGAGTTAATTGTTCCTGTATTGGTGTCTTCTTTGGATGTACCGGACTACAACATTTTGGCGACAGAATGGGATGTGCCAGACACCATTGAGCCCGTCTGCTGTTCCTGTGTGCTGGAGCTCGTGAAAGGAACCCAGTGTCCTGTCTCCGTTTCCTCCACTGCTGTGACTGGCGCGGTAGGATTGTTCTACTTCAAAGTCTTTGCTTATTTATGTGCTGCCCTGCTCATTATTTGATTCCGCTTTACTTAATTTGCTGCCTTCATTCAAAAGCTCTGCCCGAACGCATCCTGCTTGCGCCATTCATCTTACACGTTCAGTTTCTCCTCTTCGCATACAGAGGGCTTGCCCCTGTCTCTCTAGCTCAGCCCTCCCTCACGCGCTCTGCCTGCATTCACAAGCGCGCCAATCTGACACCGACTCCCGCTGTGCGCTGCAGTCAAGTGAGCGGTTCGGATTCTGTGCCTCTCGCGCCCAAGCTTAAATATCACAAGATTGAGTTCACTTGCCTCAAGTTACAGCCTCGCCAGCTCCTCGCTCTGCTTCCACAAGTGCCTGTTCACTCGGAATACCATAGAGCCCGAGTCTGGAAAGAGAGTCGTTTTGTTCAATGAACAGTGCCATTGTGAGGCCATCAGTGGCACTACATTAAAATAACTTGTTTATGACAACCGGTCTGTTCAAGAAGAATTAAAGCATATATATATTTTTTTCTTTTCAATCTCCGTTTCCAGTGCTTTTGTTCACTATGAATATTAATCAAGCGGGGGTGGCTCCCGCATCCTTTCTTATGCTACAAGGCGATCCGCCCATTGAATGGGAAGATTGGATAGAGACTTTTGAAAATGTTGTTGTTGCCTTAGGAGGATCCAATTTTTCGCCAAGAAGGAAAAAAACTTTGTTAATAGGATGTCTTGGCATAGAGGGTCAGCATGTCTTCATATACTTACCTCAAGTTTACGAAGACAATGGAGATGTCATGGAGGATGTGTATAAGGAGGCCAAATTGCGTATTCATAAACGTTTTGCAAAAACTTTGAACATTGTTATGCAACGCCACAAATTCTACACCCAACCGCAGAGACCAGGTAAATCTATAGATGAGTTTGTGGCGAGACTAAGAGAACTGGCCATAAAGTGTAAATTTGGTCCTATGACTGAAGAACTCATAAGAGACCAATTAATCGTCCAGTGCAGCAACAAGAAAATGCAAGAGCGACTGTGGGCAGCTGCAGATCCTACTTTAAAGGAGGCCATTAAGATTGCCAAAGTAGTTGAAGAATCGGAGAAGTGCATGAAAGAAATGCAAAAGATGAGCAATAGAGAGCACATTGATGTTACAGAGGTGGACTGTGAGTCGGATTTGGTCAATTTTGTCAAGAGGAAAACCACTATTCCAACTACCTCTTTTACGCAAAATCCTTCATCAAGGACCACAGTTTCCACGCAGGTTAGACCCAATACATGCCTTTGCTTTATGTGACAGCAACTTCCACGTAGCAGATTCCAAATTTTGTTTCGCGCTGGGTAAAGATTGCCGATTGTGTGGAAGGAAGGGCCATTTTGCTCGCATGTGCAAGGCAAACAGAGCAAAGGTGGCTACTGTTGAAGAATCAGAGGATCTTACGGGACACAAAATTCTTATGGTGAATGCAGCTCACAATGACCAATTGGACCAAGATGACTTGGACGATTCCAAGAGATGTTCAGGTCCTAAGGCAGATTTTTGGGTGGATGGAAAAGTTGTAACTCTGCTGGTAGACTCGGGGTCTTTATATACCATCATTTTAAAAGAACTATTTGATACTGTGTGGCATAGTAAAATGCTGAGTACCACCAATGTAGTACTGAAAGGTTACCAAGGAGCCAACATTGGTGTGATGAGGTATTTTGATGCTGATATTTTCTTTCATGATCGTCCTACAAAGGGGGAAGTATATGTTGCAACTGAGGGCCCACTTATTTTGGGTTGGTCTCATCAGTATGACCTTCACATTGTGGTAAATCCCAGAGCATCAGAACAGGTCATGGTTGTGAGTGAGGATGATGTGAACAAGGTCTTAGAACAATTTGCACCAGTGTTTCATATTAAGTTAGGAGTGGCCAAAGATTACACTCACAAAATGATTTTAAAGAAAGATGCCATTCCAGTGAGACATAGCTCTAGGAAAATTCCCATTGCCATGAGAGAAGAGGTCAAAAAGATCATTGACCAGATGGTGTGTGATGGTGTTATTGAACCCGTTGAGGCCACACAATGGTTATCCCCGTGGTTATTATGAAGAAAGCTGATGGGTCCTTGAGATTTTTTGTTGACCTTCGTAGCCTAAATCAGAGTGTAGTTATGGATCGGTTTCCCCCTACCCAATATCACAGACCTTGTCTTTTTATTGGCTGGGGGAATTTTTTTTTCCAAATTAGACCTCAAAAGTGCTTACCACCAGGTAATGCTACATCCCGACTCAAAACATCTAACTGCGTTTGTTACAGCTGAAGGTGTCTTTCAATTTAATAGATTGCCTTTTGGGTTGTCATCCGCAGCCAGCGTGTTTCAGAGACTTATCTCCAAAGTGTTGGCTGGTGTAACTAATGTCATTTTCTTTCAAGATGATATTCTGATTTTAGGAGATAGCATTGAATCCCACAATGACACTTTACGGAATGTTCTTAGTAAATTGTTAGAGGCTGGTCTCACGTTACGCAAAGAGAAATGCAAGTTTCTAGTGAGTGAAGTCGAGTACCTTGGTTACCCTATTCCCAGTGAAGGAGTGAGACCGAAGCTTAATCTTGTGAGTGCTATTGTCAACACTCAAACACCCATTGATAAAGATATGCTATGCTCCTTCATGGGAATGGTTGAATATTATACCAAATTTGTCAAGGATTTTGCCACAAAGTCTGAACCGTTGAGGGTGCTACTTAGGAAAGGGAGGAAGTTTGAGTGGGGTACCTCTCAAGAGAAAGTTTACTTTGATATTATGGAAGAAATTTCCAATGCCAAAATTTTAGCCCCATTTCAGTGCAATTTGAAGACAGTACTTACAGTAGACACAAGTGCAGTTGGTTTGGGTGCCGTTCTTTCGCAAGTACACGCTGGTGTCGAAAGAACGGTAGCCTTTGCGTCCCGCTCATTGACGAACACTGAGAGAAATTATTCGGTCATTGAGCGGGAGGTATTGCAGCTGTGTGGGCCACGTCTCATTTTCGCATTTTTATATGGGGATCTAGAGTGGTTCTCAGGACCGATCACAAGCCTCTTTAAAAAGTGTTAGCACCCAATGGAATTAAAAATTGTTCAGCTCGCCTTGCCAGATTAGCTGTCAAATTACAAGAATGTGATTTCACAGTTGAATATTTGCCCGGCTGGAAAAATAAAGTGGCTGATTGTTTGTCCAGGTTGCCAGACAAAATGTGTGAAGGGGGCGAAGTAACCACTGAGGAAGTTGTGGCAAGTGTTGATGAGGTTTTAACAGAGGTGCACAGTGCAATGTCTAAACATGAGTGGTTGGAATCCTCAGACAAGGACCAAGATCTTAAAGCTGTAACCAGAATGATTAATGAAGGTGTCAAAAGGGACAGCACATATTCTCATGATGTCAGACCATATTCCATGGTGGTGGAAGAACTACCTGTGAATCCTGATCATATTATTGTTAGGGGTGAAGATTTGTTCCTCCTGTAACACTGAGACATACATTGATTGCCTTAGCACATGAAGGCCACATGGGACAATCTTTTACTCTAAAAAGGGTGAAGGAGAATTTTTGGTGGCCCAAAATGGAATCTGATGTTAAGAGGTGGGTTGAGAATTGTGTTGCGTGTAAAAATTCTGAGAAAAGGTTGAAAGTGGGTGGGTGAGTCATGGACACGCAGCTTCATATGTCTGGGGCTGATTCGGTCTCGGAAAAGGTCAGTTTGGACTTTATTGGTCCTTTGACATTTTTGTCTGAACAAGAACGGTTTGCTGCTGTTTTGGTAGATGCCAAATCACTGTGGTTTGAAGTTATATTTTTGAGGAACATCAGTACCAGAACCACCATTGCCCATCTGGAGGACATCTTTAGGAGAGAAGGGGCTGCCGCTGAAACTCATCACAGACAATGGGTAAACAGTCATTTGTACGCGACTTTTAGTTCACATACCATTACAACGCAAGCGTAACAACGCATGCGCTGTAACAACGCGTAGCCTTTACTACGCATGTTATTACTTCGCATGCGCTGTTACAACGCATGCGTTGTAATGCGTGTATGGCTTCACCCGAGGAGGCAGAGATGACGGCAGTGGGGCGGAGGCCAGTGGAGACTTCACCCGAGGAGGCAGTGATGACGGCAGTGGGGCGGAGGCCAGTGGAGACTTCAACCGAGGAGGCAGAGATGACGGCAGGGTATGGATTGCTGAGCTGTGGGGCCTTGAGCGGCGCGGCTGGAGCAAGTAGGGGAGAGGCGCTGGTGCAAGGACAAGGGACGTGCACCGAGGAGAGAGAGGTAAGTGGGGCTGTGTATTTTTAAAGGGTTTGTGTTTGAGGAGTAGTGTTTTTTGGTTTAGGGTAGTGTTGTGGGTCGGGGGGTCGTGCAGGGTAGTGTTTGTGTGTAGGGACAGGAGTGGGGGATGGGGAGAGTCGTGCAGGGGTTTAGTATTTTAGGGATTAGGGTAGTGTTGTGGTGTTTGTGTAGTGTAGGGTAGTGTCGGGGGGTTGTGCAGGGTAGTGTTTCAGTGTAGGGAGCGGACTGGGGGTAGGGGCAGGGTCGTGCTTTGGGTAGTGTTTTAGGGTTTAGGGTAGTGTTGTAGTGTTTGTGTAGTGTAGGGTAGTGTTTTAGGGTTTAGGGTAGTGTCGCGGGGTCGTGTAGGGTAGTGTTTCCGTGTAGGGGATGGACTGGGGGTAGGGGTAGGGTCGTGCAGGGGGTAGTGTTTTAGGGTAGTGTTGTAGTGTTTGTGTAGTGTAGGGTACTGTTTTAGGGTTCAGGGTAGTGTCAGGGGGTCGTGTAGGGTAGTGTTTCAGTGTAGGGGCGGACTGGGGGTAGGGGTAGGGTCATGCTGGGGGTAGTGTTTTAGGGTTTAGGGTAGTGTTGTAGTGTTTGTGTAGTGTAGGGTAGTGTTTTTGGGTTTAGGGTAGTGTCAGGGAGTCGTGTAGGGTAGTGTTTCATTGTAGGGGACAGACTGGGGGTAGGGGTAGGGTCGTGCTGGGGGTAGTGTTTTAGGGTTTAGGGTAGTGTTGTAGTGGTTGTGTAGTGTAGGGTAGTGTTTTAGGGTTTAGGGTAGTGTCAGGGGGTCGTGTAGGGTAGTGTTTCAGTGTAGGGGATGGACTGGGGGTAGGGGCAGGGTCGTGCTGGGGGTAGTGTTTTAGGGTTTAGGGTAGTGTTGTGGTGTTAGTGTAGTGTAGGGTAGTGTTTTAGGTTTTAGGGTAGTGTTAGGGGGGTCATGCAGGGTAGTGTTTCAGTGTAGGGAGCGGACTGGGGATAGGGGTAGGGGCAGGGTCGTGCTTGGGGTAGTGTTTTAGGGTTTAGGGTAGTGTTGTAGTGTTTGTGTAGTGTAGGGTAGTGTTTTAGGGTTTAGGGTAGTGTCGGGGGGTCATGCAGGGTAGTGTTTGAGTGTAGGGACTGGAATGGGGGAAGGGGGAGGGTCGTGTAGGGGGTAGTGTTTTAGGGTTTAGGGTAGTGTTGTGTAGTGTAGGGTAGTGTTTTAGGGTAGTGTTGTGGAGTGTGTGTTATGTAGGGTAGTGTATATGGATGTAGTAATTAGCGTAGTGTTGGGGGGTTATTTTAAAAAAAATGCGTTGTATATCTATGCGGGGAATTGGGCTCCATTGTAAAGACATTTCTTATGCATTTTAAAGCAAATGCGAAGTAATGGTATTCGTTATAGAAAAATGCGTTGTAACGGTACTTGCGAACTAAAAACAACGTTGTAAAAGTATGCGTTGTTTTAGTTTGCGAAGTATCGTCATATATTCCAGACAATGGTACACAGCTCACTTCGCATGAAATGGAATCTTTTCTGACTCATGTAGGTGTGAAACATGTTTGTACTTCCCTTTATAACCCACAGAGCAATGGTCAAGTTGAAAGAATCAATAGATTAGTGAACGGTACCATGGAGTTAGCCAATAGTGCAGGGCAAAATGTACAAAATGCGATCAGAGACATGTTGTGGGCATACCGCACCACACCTAATGCAGCAACAGGTAAAACACCTTTTGAGATGATGAGGGGCAGGAAACCGTCCACTAAGTTGTTTCCTTCCTGGATGTGGAGAAGTGGGAGTATCTCAGCAACCGAGAGTGATCTTCGTTGTCCCAAGGAAGGTTTGTTTAAAGTGGGAGACTGGGTCAAAGTCAAACCGGGTGGTGTTAAATCTGATTTATCTAAGTTTCGTGGTCCTTACAAGGTTAAACAGGTGGGTTGCAATTGGGTGAAGTTAGACAATGAGCAAGTCTGGAACATGAGAAGGGTGGCGTTATTTCAAAGGGGTGGAGTCAGTCCTGTGCAGGTTGGGTTGGATTTAGATCTTTCGTTGCCAAACTTGGATAAAAATGAGTCCCATGTATCTCCACAAGGTGGTGTTAGGAGGGAGGTTGTCAGGATGTTGCCATGTGCCAAACGGGAGAGAGGAAGGAGGTGTGTGAGGTCTCCCACTGTTGGGTTGTGTGGGTGGTGGGTGTGGTATCTTGTGTGGGGTTCCTGCTCTGTTTGTTTGGTGGTCCTGTGGATGTTTCAAATGAAAGAAAGGGGATGTGTTATACTGTGTCTTAGTCTTTCTTCCCCTTTTACCTCTTGTGTCAGGTCTTGTTTGGAATGTGGGGATTATGACATGTGTTGGGTTGCACTTCAGTTGGACCTACTGATAACTATCGATGTCTGGTTCCTCAGGCACAGGGGGGCATATCATCAAGTCCATTATCGCCGCTTTAGCGGCCGTTTTCGGCCAAAAAGCGGCGAATTTTACTCCGCACAATTATCAAGGACACGCTAACGCTTGTTTCCTTGAGTAAGCAGCCCATCTAACTCCACTTTGCATGTCAGCGAAGAATATCGCTAATGACATGCAAAGTGGGCATTCCTTTCCATTCCTCCCTGGAAATCCGCGCTGACACGGCAGCGCACTATTAACAAGCCTCGAGCAAACCTGCGATGCGATAGAATAAACCGCGCTAACCGCGGTTATCGCGGGTTTGCAACACCTGGTTTGAATCCGACTTAGCCATACTTATAATGGCAGGTGGATTGTACGACTGAGGCAACGGGGCATATCATCAAGGTAACGCGATAAACATCGCAATTCCCGCTTTGCGCGATTCTGTTTCACGCCGCTATCGCAGGATTTAAACGCCGTGGAGATATGAGTTGATAATAACGCGATATCTCGGCGATTAGATCCTGCGATATGCGGCGATAACAGGAATCGCGCAAAGCGGGAAATGCGATGTTTATCGCGTTTCCTTGATAATATGCCCCAGGGTTTCTTAGCTCCAATAAAATACGAGTTAATTGTTCCTGTATTGGTGTCTTCTTTGGATGTACCGGACTACAACAGAGTCACACCATAAGGAATAAGTTGATGTAGGCCAGTAAACTTGTCCGTTTCCAAAGATGCTAAGACAATAATGGTGAGTGCAGTCTAAAAAAAGGTTAAAAAAATTGCAAAGGACTTACAAAATATCCTAATTGCCTTAATCTTGTAAGGTGACATAACAATTGGAAGAAATTACTACTAGTGGTGTGGAAGCAAGCAATGTATACTGTGGCTGCAGTTATTGTATCATTTTTAAATTCAAATTCAAATTCCTTTATTCGGTAACTGATAAAGTTGACCATAAAAGTTCATATACATGAATCAAAACAAATTTAAAAATCCAGTTCCTGATATCATAAAAATATTATAAAAATCATTGCAAAATAGATTTACAGTATTTAAAAACATGTTTTAAGAATACAATTACAGAAGCGATGATAAATTCATTATCTAGCGATTGCAGAACACGAAAAGCTAATTGGCATTGTCTCAGACCTGATCTTTTAAAACTGGAATAATCCACGTGCTTCTTGGGTTTGAATAAAATTTACAGAAAAACATTATGTGTATTGTCGATTGGGTCGAGACATCATCACATGGGCATTTACTTAAGACTCTTGACCAATCATTTGGTGCAGGAAAGCTTAAAGTTCTGTTTATAATGTTCAATCTAAACCTGGTTAACAGAAACCTATCATAATCATTAGTTATCAAGGCGATATACGGTTGTATAGCAGTAGCTATTTGGGTCATATGATATATTTGGACCGTAGGCTTCTTTAATTCTAAAGTGTTTCTAATTTCACCCAGATATTGTATACAACTCGCTTTAAGATCTTTCCTGGACACAGTACACAATGTTTGTGGATCTTTATAATATTCAGGACGGCCAAATTTGGTCAGGAATATTCTTACGTATTCTAGCCATCTTACCCGACTTACTCCATCCAACGCCAAGGCATCTGTTAGTATGTGGCGATTAAAAGCCGTCTCCTCTGAGGTCCAGACTTTGTGCCACAGGAGGATTGGTTGGATCTTAATTAAGTCCTCCAAGTAGGGCATGCCCAGTTCTTGATGGCATATATAGTTTGATGTACTGTCTGGGACAGCCAGGAGCGACCTGAGAAACTTGTTTTCGGCAGATTGCAGTGTGTTTACCCCTGCGTAGCCCCATATTCCTGCTCCATAAGTGGCAATAGCCACGCATTTAGCTCTGTAAATCTGTAGCAATTCAACAGGGGAGCGTCTCCCTAGTTTTCTGCTAAAATTTTGCAGAGCCATCAATGATTTAATAAATAAAAGTCTTCTGGACTTAATCGCCTGGGACCAGGAACCTGAATGGTCAAATAAAATTCCTAGGTAGGAAAAGGTTATTGCACTATCTATTGGCTTGGATTGTATAAAAAGGGTTTAAGTCTTCTTTTTTAGTCCAGCCCCACAGTTCATCGTAAAGGTTTTCGAACAGTTAACGGTAAGCCCCAATCCTGACATAAAATTAACAAACGTGTTAACAACATTCTGCAGTGCAATCGGAGTGGGGGCCATGAGGACCGCATCGTTCGCGTACATAAATGCTGGGATAGGTCAGGTCGATGCAGTTGGTAAATCCTTGCACTCTTTAACCAGAACGGTTTCTAAGTTGTTTATATATAATGAGAAGAGAAACGGGGCTAAAATGCACCCTTGTCTTACTCCCCTCATCACTTTGAAGTGCTTAGAGCACTCACCCCCCCTTCCGTACCGGACTCTGGCCCTCGCCCCTAGGTATAGATGTCTTAAAAAAGTGACTATTAGCACGTCTGCTCCCATTTCCTCTAAAACTGACCAAAGCTTCTCATGGTTGACACAATCAAATGCCGCTGTTAAGTCGACAAATGTTAGATATAAATTTTCCTTTTTAGCCTTTATGTACTTGTCTATAAAAATGTGTAAGTTTAGGCCCTGTTCTATTGTGCCCAACCCTTTTCGGAAGCCATATTGAAGATCACTTAGTATTGACTTCTCATCCGCCCATGGCTGTAACCTATCTAGCAGAACTCGCCCCACGATCTTAACTGTAGAGTCCAGCAAAGAAATTGGGCGGTAACAGGCTGGGTTTGCCCTGTCGCCTTTTTTAAAGATAGGCACTATTATGGAGTCATACCAGGTCGGTAGGAAGCCCTGTGAGCAACATGCATTGAAAACCTGCGTTAATAGTGGGCCCCAGAATTCTACATTAAATTTAAAAAGGTCTACTGGGATTCCATCAGGCCCCGCGGCCTTCCCCCCCCGGCTTGAATTGATAGCAGAATTTACCTCACTAAGGGTAAAATGTAGAGGTAAGTAACTAGAAATTAAAGGATGGTCAATTTCTACCTCAGTTGCCAAATTATCCTGTTCTACTTGGATCGAATTTCCGTATAGGCTTGAGTAATGTGCGATCCATTCGTGCTCAGTTATTGCTATCTCTATTGTGGCTTTATCAATTTCTGCCAGGAAAGGGGCGTTAACAGCCTTCCAAAAGGCTGATGAGTCACGGTTAACTGATCGTGTAAGGCCTGCCAAGCATCCTCTTTTAAAGCAGACTTTCTTGCCTTTAATGCCCTCTTGTATTCGTATCTTGCCTTCCTAATATTTTCTTGATCTTTCACATTGGCATGGAGAGTATTTTTAAGATTGGTATGGGCCTTCGTGCACTTATTGTCAAACCACCCTTGTTTAGTATTTCTGTTCTTTCTTCCTTTTACGTGTAAGGTATCGCTGACAAAGTTAGAAATGGCTAAAAAGTTTGTTACGATTTCTTGATGTGATGAATACTCATTTAAGCAAATTGAAAGCTCTTTAGTACATCCTTTCACAACTTTCCCCATGAAGGACCCTGGGTCCACCTTTGCCCATTTAAGGGCGTAACCATTTTGTCTAGTCAGGGTAATATTTTCCGCAAAATATGTAGAATTACCACCGGTCTTTTTAAAATTATTATGCACCTTCATTTCCATGCTAATAGGAAAATGATCGCTTAATGCAATCTCGTGTGTCCTAAAATCCTTGATGTGGGTGGAGTATTTACATGAAATTAAAATGAAATCTATTATTGTGAAAGTACCTCGCCCATTAAAAGTCAGACAAAAGGGGACCAAAGGGGAACATAGGTTATTAGCAAAGCCCATATCAAATTCAAACATGGTGTCATTTAGTAGGTCTCCTTGCCTTGTGTAGGAGAAATGGGGGATGCTTGAGCCCTTTTCATAACCTATGCCACAGATCCCTTTGTCAGCATGTTGGCATATATGAGAGTTAATATCCCCCCCCCCAGATAACACAAACTTCTTTGGATGAGCAAGCTTGTAAATTATGAAATTCCCCACTCAGACGTCTCATGGTTCCCTCAAGCAGTTCAGGTGCCACATTATTATAAAAGTTCATTAACACAATACAGAAATCTTTATCAATGTGCATACTAATAATCTGGTAGTACTGATCTGACACATTTAGAACTATCTTTCCTATGTTCAGAAGGTTCGAGACATAAGTACATAATCCGCCTTTAGCTCTACCAAATAATGATGGGACTGCTGGGGTGTGGAAAGTTTTATAACCTGTGATATGAATCGGCTTTACCGCCCAGGTCTCCTGCAGGCTAAAAATGTCAAACTTCCTAATAAAATCAAACCACAAGGTATTCGTAGCTTTAGAGTTTAATCCTGCCACGTTCCAAAACAGGAACTGGCTGTTGTTATCCCTACCTGGGCATTGATTTTTCCCCCTTCCTTCGGCCATGTCGATGAAGTTTGACCAGATTGTATAGTGGGGGGTAAAATAGACAAGGCCATCGTGTTCGATGCTATGTCAATAGCAGCCTCCACGTCCATTATCCCATCCTCATGATAATGATGAGTGTTATCATTAGTGGGCAAAGGCAACCTATGCCCTACGCTGAGGGTTGACTCCTCTATACCTAACGAATCGTGCTGCCCTAAGGCTATCGTTTGCTGTCAATCCACTGCCTCAAGGTTAGCTAATGCATCAAAGCGATTGTGTGTAGGAACATTCGACCATTGCCTGTAACGCATAGCTAGTGGTACTCCATTAGTGGGTCTGATATTGAATGTTGGCCTATAAAAATAACCTAATGGGACTATATTAATACCGTGCCCTAAGTTAGGTTGGCTTCCCATTCTGCTCAAGATCAGTTCCACCAAGGAGGGGGTTTTAAAAGTCAACACCACACAGTCGCCTGGCGAGCTTTTCCGTCCCCTGCCCACCCAGCTTACTCTCCTAGCCATCTTGAATTCGGCAAATAACCTCTCGGTAAGGCCGGTCCTTCCCCCGAGCCAGTGCAACGACTTGTTCCTAAGCAACTCCCATGGTTCATCTACCTCTTGTTGTAAAATAGGGACGTTAGTTAGAACCACCACATATGGGGTCGCCGCTGGTGGTAGGTCCAAGCGTGTTAAGTTACTCTCCACCATCTTTTCTTTCCCATGTCTTACAACATTAGGGGTCTTAGGAATAGCTGGGACTGTGGGGATAATGGACGAGGGTAGTATAAGTTTTACATTAGTGGTAGGTCGGACGGAGTTATCAGAAGCAGTCGGTAATTGATCGCGTTTGCCAGTGACAGACTGGGTATTTAGGCGCTGTTGGTTGTTTAAGAGATCATCCTGAATGCTAGTTTGCGCTATGGTTGTCCCGTTACCGGGTAACTGTATGTTGCCTAGGGACTTTGACAGCAGCTCCTCCATAGAACCAATTCTGTGTGTCAAGTTATTTAAGCTTTCCCTAAGGAAGATATCTAGGGCTTCTACTTTGGTTTTTAGCTTTATCACTTCATTCTGTGTGCGAGCATTAGTGCTCTCTGTCAATTTTCCCCCTTTCACTAAGGGCTGCTTTGATGGTATTTTATCCTTTTTGTTCCTCTTTTTATGGATTTTAAGCGGTGACTCCCTATCTGTTAAATCCACTTCCCCTATGACATGTGTTGTAATATCTGGGTTCCTGGCCCACTTGGTAGGCGGCTGTGTATCGATCTCAAGGTCACTGCCTGATATATTATCAGATGTATTTATAATACACCCGTTCTCAACTTGTGTACGCCTTGGGGCCGTAATGAGTGGAACGGCTCCCTCGCTTAATGTTTGTGCTATAGCTATTTCTCCCCCCAAGCCTATATGACCTGGTTTCATTGCCTCTTCTTCAGTAGTTATCTGACGCTCTATAGCCCCCACTGCTCCAGTTAGATAACTAAGCAGGGTCTGACACGGCTGGTTCCCTAGTAGGGGCTGTTTCTTGCTCGATGCGCTCAACGTTTTCTCTTCCCCATGGTTGTGGTTACCCGGGTAACTAGCGGTATCAGCCTACGGTGGAACTTCCTTTCAATTGTCAGATATGTGTAATAGCTATATGTGACAACATATATGAGTAGTGGTATATGATGGACTTAATAAATTGTAACGTCACTTAGAATAGCAAAAGCTCCCTGCTAGTTCCGTTGATGCACGCTAAGGTCAAAGACACAGTACCTTTTGCGGGACAAATGTTAGGGCCGTGGCCCAGTCCAGTCTCTTCCGGTCTGTGACGGGCAAGGACGGGCCCGCCCTTGGCCCGCGCGCGTCCCGTGAAGCGGGAGCCGCGAGGGAATTTATGCGCCTCCGGGCGGCAGGGTGATGTCAGGCGCAGCAGGCAGCAGAGCAGTCTGGGGGCTGAAGTCCCCCCGGTGAAGCAGGCGAGTTGCCGGTGGTGCGGTAAGCGCGTCCCGCGAAGCGGGAGCCGCGAGGGAATTTATGCGCCTCCGGGCGGCAGGGTGATGTCAGGCGCAGCAGGCAGCAGAGCAGTCTGGGGGCTGAAGTCCCCCGGTGAAGCAGGCGAGTTGCCGGTGGTGCGGTAGCGCGTCCCGCGAGCGGGAGCCGCGAGGGAATTTATGCGCCTCCGGGCGGCAGGGTGATGTCAGGCGCAGCAGGCAGCAGAGCAGTCTGGGGGCTGAAGTCCCCCCAGTGAAGCAGGCGAGTTGCCGGTGGTGCGGTAAGCGCGTACCGCGAAGCGGGAGCCGCGAGGGAATTTATGCGCCTCCGGGCGGCAGGGTGATGTCAGGCGCAGCAGGCAGCAGAGCAGTCTGGGGGCTGAAGTCCCCCCGGTGAAGCAGGCGAGTTGCCGGTGGTGCGGTAAGCGCGTCCCGCGAAGCGGGAGCCGCGAGGGAATTTATGCGCCTCCGGGCGGCAGGGTGATGTCAGGCGCAGCAGGCAGCAGAGCAGTCTGGGGGCTGAAGTCCCCCCAGTGAAGCAGGCGAGTTGCCGGTGGTGCGGTAAGCGCGTTTTAAATTAAACGACCAGGTACTAGCTGTTAAAGGTGTTTAATTGTAATTGTTCCAAAAGTGAATTGCATGTACTGTGGCCCCAAGCTCACTTGTCAGTAAATTGGGGTTACACCCATATCATTTAGAAAAGATAGCTGTAGAAAAATTGCAAAACAGATCACAAAATAATTTAGTTTAAGACAAAAAGTAACAAGATGTTCAGAAAATAATTCATTGTATAACAAAAATAGGCAAACTGAAAATTGATTAAAGAAAAATTGTCAATTTTATTAAAAGTAATTAAATTAATGCATAAATAAATGAATAAACAAATTTAGAAAAACTCTAATCCAGAAATCTACAAAAGCAACCTCATTCAGTGAGTTCAGTTTGAGGCTTTACAACTTTTTTGTTATCTACATTGACAATACAACATTTTGCAATAAAACAATAAAACAATTTCAAACACTTAAGATCCTCTCCATATTCAGAGATGTTCTGGCTTTCTCAGAGGCGCATGTAGGAAGCAATAAGTTTTGGCTATTTCATGGCTTCTGCCTTTGAAGAGATGACAACAAGGAGTTGTGCTACAAAAATGAGGTGGATGTAGAAGAAATGCAGTCAAAGTAAAACGTAAGAAGTCAGCTGTGGTGATAAGTGTCTGGGACATTACATGGAGGAGGGTGGTCAAAGCAAAGTGGCCTCTTGGGGGAAATACTTTATGCGCTCATCATAGTTTAACCAGCATGAGTGGAATGTAACAATGGACAGTGGATTAAAAGTGTGTGACTAATGAAATAAGTTTATCACGCAGTGGTTGTTGTAGAAGGACTTTAGATAACACCTTTGTAGAGAGATAGCTAAGAGGAAAATATGAAACAGTATGTTTGAACTATTAAGGGGGAATTTGCATGTTTATGCACTTTGGTTCATCAATTATTTTAATAGGTCTTTGTTGCGTAATTATAGCTAAGGCCAGCAATAATTGGATAATAACTTCCTTAGAAGTTGGTGCCAGTTGTGACTGATTATTTAAATCTGAT